>CM051258.1:21981673-22234173 GCA_027921565.1 Artemia sinica
TAGACAAGTGGCAAAGGCAAAGAAACACGTATCTACTTAACATTTAAGCCCAGAGTGGAAAATTATAAACAAGAAAGGAAAAAAAAAATGAAACATACTTTCGCTGCAAGTTGGTGACATTGGAAAGTCAAATTCGATATCCGATTTTTCGAGTAACTGACAAATAGGTAATGGATTAGTTAAAGCCCCAATATCTTCTAAATTCGTAGTTTGAATTGGCAGCTTTCTTTCCCTTTCTAGAATAAAAACGAAATATTGGATATTTCAAGAACTAAAATAAAAAGAAACGTTATAAAAAAAACATAATGTTTGGAAAAAGATAGAGGCAAAGTAGATGCTGATATTATTTATCCACATCCTTCGTGGTAACGAACAGTAACTAAAAGGAGGTGACCCTTCAGAAACTCGAAAAGTGGAGAATTGAAAATAATTATGAATCAAAACAATCAACTTTTTATTTTGGTGCCCAAAGTGTGAAAAATATTAAGCTTAAATTAATGTTATTAGTTTTATATTGATAAAATTACACTGTAAAATTAAGGAAAACTCAAAACCAATAAGGGCGGGTTTCTTCCCCCTAGTGACAAAAATGAATTTTTTTTTTCAGGGTAGGATAGTCAAGGATGTGTCTTTTTTGCTCAGGGGTCATCATATCAAAGTATTGGTCATAGATTATACGGGGCAGGCTTCTTTGAGCAGAAATGTTTTAATTCTAAATATATAATTTATATATTTAAAACTCTTCACTCAATCTATAGAGAAAATAAACATTGTGTCATAAGAAATTGTCGTTCGCGACCATTCTATACGGACGATAATTTTGGCCAAAAAAAGGAAAAAAGTATCAAACAGTAGTTTTAAAAGGTGACTAGTTTCTAGGTGCTAAAAAAGTACGCCTAAAATTCTCAAATTTCCGATGACATAATTGTCGTGCGGTGGCGAATACAACTTTAGACATTTGCGGTTAAAGAAAGATAGCCCCTGTTCGCAAGCCTTATTCGAATGAGTGGTTCGTACATTTGAAAGTTCATTCACGTACATTATAGCGTCTTTCTTAACAAGCATAGGAGGTTGGGGTCCATAAATTATTCTAGAGGCTAATGAATGGCGGAAAGTTCAGAAGGTGCATTTATAGACCTCCATGTTAATACGAACGAAATTCCTTCAGCATTGATGTGGCACAGTGGATTGATGCTCTGCTTGACAGTACGGGGATCGACCCAAGGCTTGATCCCCCACAGAAGCAAGGTTGGGCGACAAGCTTGCCACCTGTCCCTGTAAAATACACCCAGCAACGGAAACGTCAATTCGACGCCGTTTGCTCCAGCAATGGTTCTGGAGGATGTTTATACTTTAATTCCTTCAAATAAATATAAGGGGGATTCACACCATACCCTCCTCTCGCTTGAATGAATACTTTGGAATTAATCGTTCAATATAGACGCTGAAGAGGTGCCATATCTTCTTTTATAGTGAGAAAAACGATTTTGACTTAACATAAAAGAATAGGTTCACATTCCCAGAATTCTCATCCCCTTAATCAAATAAAAATGTCATCTGAAAATACTTTTTTGGCAGTCAAAACCCCCACCCTCCCCTTCCACCGAAAACTTGTTGACAAATAAACTTTTTCAGGATGTTTGTATAAAGCAAAGAGAAGTCATTAAAACTATTTCTTTTCAGAAGGGAACCAAGAGCGAACAGGAATTAAGTAGTCTTAAGTAGGAAATAACCCCCACGCCTACGTAACCCAACTGTTTGTGCTAACGTTTGACTTTGCATCCGCTGAAAGCTTATTAGAATGCAGTCTTTCTAAAACTTGAACTGAATATTTTGAAATCTTTAGTTTTACTGAAAAATTTACATTCTAAAGAAAATTCATTGAACAAGAATATTCATTGTTGGAGCATCATAACAAATAGAACATGTTTAAACGTGTAAATTGTTACCTTTAAAGCACAGATTAAACTGTAGTGTCAGAAGCAGTGTATTAAGCTGGACGAAAGCCACCTTATACTTAGGATAGTTTGACTGTTCAAAAATGTTATATTGCACAATAAAAATTTTACACCAGAATGAAAAACCGAAAAATGTACTTTAGGTTCCTTTGGAGCATGTGTTAGTAAAAATGAAGATCTTGTGGGCATCCAAGATACTATAAAATTTTTGACATAAGAAGGTCCAACTTCCAATTAAATAAAACAAAAACATGTTTTTTCGACTGAAAAGAAGGAGCAAGATTAAAACTTAAAACAAACACAAATTATTCCGTATGTCAGAAGGAGTACCCCTTCCTCACCCCTCGCTCTTTATGCTAGAGTCTCAAAGCTCTTTAAAAACAATTCTCATTCAAAATCAACGATCCTTGAGTTTGAGCAGTCTTTCTTCGAGAATTGTGACAAAAATTCAAGCTTTAGCGTAAAGCCCGAGAGTTAAGGAAAGAGTAGTCCCCATCATATACGTAACAATATCTGTTAGTTCAAAGTTTTAATGGTGCTCCATAATTTCAGTTGAAAAAACTTGCTATTTTATTTAATTTCTGACCGTTTTAAAATCACACCAGAAAATCCCTCTACCGTAAAATTTCTTCCAAAAATTTTATCCACATGGAAAATCCCCCATCCCCCGAAGAAAATTCCCCTCAAATTTTGTTAAAAAAATTCCAAAAATACTATATGTGAAAAAAGGCAAATTTTTGTAACTTACAGCCAGTTTCGCAGGGGCTATGTGGTCTTGTCATCCCCAAAAGCATATTTATTGGACTTTTCGACTATGCTGAATCGAAGGGTTATCTAAAAGTTTTGATCTGATCTCTTTGGGGACAAGGGGCGTAAGAGGGGGGGGCTAGTTGTCCTACAATCTTTTTGGTCACTTAAAAGGGCACTAGAACTTTTGGTTTCCGTTCCCCTTCTCCCGACCCAATCTCATGGGACAAATGATTCGATGCGATTACCCCTGGGAACAAAAGATAAAATAAAAAAAAACGCATAAAAGGCACAAATTGTGGACTATCTCAGCTCTAGCTTAATAAACCTAACTTCAGACAGAGCCAAATGCCCCGCCTCTTAAAAACAGCTGCTGAGCCTATTAAACATTACGGCTGACTGTTTTGCATTCGCCCAAACTAAAATAAAAGTAAAAACCAATTTTAAAATTGAAGTTTTTAAAACTTTGTTGGTCATGGCATTTCTGCAAGGCGCAAGTGTATTTTTTAATATAACCAGTCTACCTTGAAAATTCTTTGGTCTTCTGCTTCCAGTTCATTCACGAGGAATGGATAGCCAATTCAGCACCATACCTTCAAGTATGCAGCATACCTCCAAGCACTCTATACCTCTGAGATCTCAACATACTTAATCCCTAAGTTAAAACACAAATTTATCTACTTATATGAATTGGATTTTCCAGGTCACTTTACAAACAAATTACGTTTAGAAAGCAAAGGAGAAGAGAGGTAAAAATAAGTCTTTTATAGGTTCAAAACTCGGTTTCGAAAGTTAGATCAGTATGCAACCCACTCAAACAGAGCAAGCTGTATTGACTGATTCAGTCTTTTTTTTTTCTATCCCGTTCGGCTCCTTATACGCTTACAAGTTCCTGTTCTACTTTACAAAAATGGAAAATGCAGTTTTTCATAAAAGATTTGTTTTCTGGTTGGTCTGCAAAATTTAACGTAACGCAGCCTCTCTCCTATGAAGCCTCACTACTCGTACCTCCTAAGATTTAGTCACAGCAGTTGAACTTTTGAATATTACTGAGAAGGAGCTTATATGCGAATTCCTGATAAGAAGGAGGGGGCTTCTGATCAATGCTTAGGAAGAGCCTTCCAATATTGCTCTCTACAAATATGAGAATATGTGTCATTGTTAATACTTCAAATAATAAAATAGCTAAAAAAAAACACTTGCCTGCACGTAGAAAAGGAAGTGCCTTTTCTCGAAAATAGTCTAAATCACCTCATTCCCCGTAAAGCAGTTGCCTAAAGATGCGTAATACCTTATTTTCAATTCAGGCCCCCCTCAGAGAAGTTCCCCAAATTTTGGGGGAAGATCCCCTCAAAGAAGAGAAGTCAGAATTTTGTGCACGAGCCACAAAAAACTGAGTTTATTACTTTTTTCCAGTCCAATTTGGTGGTTCAAGCAGGGCTTGCGGATACAAGGACACTGCTGGGATACACAACGAGACAAACTTGTCAAACAGTTCGTGGTAACGAACTGTATAGTAAGAGCGACCCGGCTCAATAGTAACCGAAACTGTGATAAACAAAATTAGATATATCAAAAGAATCAGATTTGTATGCTGATTTTAAATATATAAGTTTCACCAAGTTTAAGCTTACCCATCAAAAGTTACGAGCCTTAGAAAATTTGCCTTATTTTCAAAAAAAAGGGGGAAACACCCCCTAAAAGTCATAGAACTTTTATAAAAATCACACCATCAGATGCAGCGTATCAGAGAACCCTACAGTAGAGGTTTCAAACACCTATCTGCAAAAATGTGGAATTTTGTATTTTTTGCCAGAAGAAATATCACAGATGCGTGTTTATTTGTTTGTTTGCCTTTTTTTTCCCAGGGGTGATCGTATCGACCCATTGGTCCTAGAATTTCGTGACAGGGCTCATTTGAACGGAATTAAAATTTATAGTGCCTTTTTTAATTAAAAAACCAAAAAATTTAGTATGGAATTACTTTTTACAAAAAAACTGCATTTTTGTCTTTTCATTACCCTAAAGGACGCGACTAACCTAACCTGACAAGCAATACCAGGTGTAAAGAATCCCCAATTTTACTTCTTTCCATAGTCCTTGGCAACCCCTTTGGGGTATGCATGAATGTGAACTTTTATTTTACTTATTACTTTCACCAGCTCTTTTCACTTAAAAGACCATTTAAAAAAAAATCGATATCAATATACAATCTGAAGCACTAGGAGCCATAGCATACTATATTTTAAACTAATGAATAAATACCTTGGCAGTGTTCATTGCTGGAAATTTTTTGGAAAATCTCGGAAGTAGAGGGTCCATCCTCCGTCTTCGATAAGTTACCATGATGTTCAGCTTCAGTCATGTTTTTCACTAAGTGACCCTTTACAATTAGATGCTTATTCATGTTGCGAATATTTTTTTGTAGACAAATAGGGCATTTCTTTTCTTTACCAGCTTCATGTTCTATATAATGGGCAACATATTCATGGTAGTTCTTAATTTGTATATGACATTTTTGACAGTTAAACGACAAAACTGTCTCACAGTCTGTAGATCTATGCAGCTCCAACAAATAATGAGAATTTTCAATCTTTCCACAAACTTCACATCGCCACTTGCCAACACAAGTTTCTTCAATAGTCTGTTTCGTTAGTTTTTTAACTGTAAGTTTGTGTCTTAAAGAAATTTTTTGAGGTCGTTTGGTTTTGTTCAATGGACAACTAAGCCAGACAGTTTCTGATCTACCTGGTAAATTGGCACACTTATACCTAATATATTCATTAATTTTGCTTCGAGAACGAACTTTGCGAGCAGGACCTAGAAGAGGAAAAAAATTACTGTGCCAGATTTATGAGGTAAAAAATTGATACTCCGAGACTGAAGTATAAATAAGCTAGAAAAGTTTTCTTCCTTTGAATCCCCACTAAGGAATAAGTGGATCGTGAGATTTTAACCTGAGTTCCGTCACGTGTGCAAAAACAAGATAGCACAGAAGCACTAACATCAACAACAACAACTGAAGTCCTAAATTATCAACGGAGTCTGAATTACAATTCCTTTAATTGAAGTTAGAACTTAGTTCATAAAGTGGCACTGATTTTATTAACATATCTGAGAACCATTCTGATTTTATATTTATTAATGCAAAAAATGTTCACTCTCTGATATTTAGAATAATAGTTTAAATGTCTATAAAATAAAATGGAGAACATAAAACATCTCTTCATGATTCTAAGCCAAATCAAAGCACCAGAACAAACACATTCAAAACTTAATCATGAAAGCATACAGTACAAGCACTTTTTCAAATGTCTCTATAGTTAAAACCATGTTATTTCGCTGATATTTTTTATGTAAAGTGATATTCTTACTCTCGGCGGCTAAAGGCATAGTTTTGTTTTAAACAAACACTGTTTGACCACCGCAGGGCTTCTCCAGAGTCAATAAAAGTGTTCCACAAAGTGCATACTGCAGAATGTGTCCCACTTGCAAAGAAGGCCGTACCCAGGTTTTTTTCGGGGGTTACACAAAAAAACTAAAAAAACACATAAAAAATATGTTTATATCTATTTTTGTTACGCTGTTACGAGTCAAGCAAACATTTCGGGGGGTTCAAACCCCCTGACCCCCCCCCCCTCCTTGGGTACGGCCTTGCTTGCAAAAGAGTTTCACAGATTACAACTCTATGGCCAATTTTTGACGCAAATGATTTGAATAACGTAGAGTTACAAATAAGCTAACTTGAATAATTTACTTTAATACAGAGAATCATCTTCTATTTTTTTTTTCTTTTTTTTTATAAATCTATCTGAAACTCAAAACACTATTCTTGGTTTTATGTAAATTAATTATGGTTACTGATAAAACATTCTGGATTAGTGGTTAAACTTAACTGACTGTCATGGAAAAGTTAAATATAGTTCAACTACTTTTGTTTTTGAAAAAGTAGACAAAGTCATATGAGGAAAACTGTTTATTAACTTTGTGGACAAATTTATTGGCGTCATAGGACAGTCAGCTAAAAATGAAAAAGTACTATGTCGAGCTTATGCAATGGAACTTTTCAAAACTTATAACTTCCATATGAGCAACGTAGCTATCTAATTTGTCAGTATATCAAAGCAGATGACATCAGCAAACATTCTACTGATACCCCCAAAAGCTACAACCACTTGTAGCATACTGGTAACATGTGCATTTTTTAATAAATTTCATTCCCTAATTCCATTTAGCGGGATGAGTTAAAGAAGAATTTAAAGTAAGTTTGCTCAACCTTCTAGAAATAATCAAACATCGAAGTTTAAAACACATACTTTCTTCTCAAAATTCCATTTCACTACCAATTTTTCGCATCAATGTACAAAAATATCCCACAAGTTTTGTTGTAACAAAGCCCGAAGGAAAAGGAAAAAATTGCTTGGCAGGCTGTACAGAAAGTTAAGGGAAAATTAAAATAAAATGAAGACTTAGCAATGGAAATAGGAATGGGTCGAAATCTACTTTACAATGGCTCAAAGTCTAATTTTTATAAAGGGGTTTAGGAGTCCATTGCTTGAATTCTACTTGGGGATCAAATAAAATTCGGTCTAAAAAAACCACATCTTTTTCAGTTTCTATAGTATCCCTTCCCTTAACAATACCCCTCCCTCCTTGAGTTTTCCCCTTTGTGTTTGACACATAGCATTTAGTTTAAAACTCCATCATAAAAGTTTTTTTTTAATTTTCATGTGGTGCGCGAAAAACAGCCAAACTGCAAACTTTGTAGGAAAATGTGTGCATAAAAAAGGTGTAAATACGCATAAAACAGAAGCAATATGTAGATAAAGACAGACATGGCAAATACCACAATAACAAAATTACAATAGAGAAAGCTAGATATTAAGATAGAGCTAGATAGAGAAAGCAGGGGAGCATCAAAATCAGACAAATTCCAAGACTTAACAAACCATGTTAATTACTAATATCAGCATTGGTGCACACAGCCCCAACTGAGATGGGAGCTGGGCATGATGGGTCAGGATGCAGAAAATGCACTTTAGCTCAATATTTATCGGTGGAAGTCCTCTGGAGCCCTCAGTGACAAGGGAGCCCCCTTTCTTCCTTGAGTTCAAGAGATCTTTTTATCATTTAGTCCTTTGTTCAATATATATATATACTTGCAATTACTTTTTATGTTCTCAGTTCAATTTTTAAAGACAAAATTTCAACAGCATATCCACTCTAAAGTTAGATTTTCCTAAATAAAGGTCTAGTCAGAGAATGAAAAAATGGAACAATCATGTATTTATGAAGTACTAGCCAATGAGATTTATGATCATATCACAATACTAGTTGAGAGATTCCTCTGTTTTCCTTTATATACAATTCAGATTTCTCCTCTTATTTCCTACCCTCTCAGCAAAATCTTCTTGTGGTAATTAAGACCCTCCATGTTAGTCAAACAACACATAGAAAACAGATGGCCAGGTTAGTTGTGATGACGAACACGAGCCCAATAGTCTCGTCAATAGTCTAATAAAACCCCAGACCCAATAGTCTAGGGGATGAAGGTCGACAGAACAAGGAAAGACTCGTCTATCTCCTCTCTAAATAAAATTCCTCTCTAGAAATTCTAATTACAAACGCTAAGTTACCTCGGAACTATGAAAAAAATTATTGTTATTTTAATATATTTAGGCTTTGTTTGTAAATATATATATATATATATATATATATATATATATATATATATATATATATATATATATATATATATATATATATATATATATATATATATATATTATATATATATATATATAATATATATATATATATATATATATATATATATATATATATATATATATATATATATATATATATATATATATATATATATATATATATATATATATATATATATATATATATATATATATATATATATATATATATATATATATACAGAAAACATATGGCTTTTCTGTCAGTTTTCTTTTTCATATGATGAATAAACTCTTGTATGACCTAAAATTATTTTAGATAATACCTACATATTATTCGGATAAAAAAAATGTGAAATAGATTCTTTTCAAATCTTATAACCAGGAAACTGTCAACATTAAGGTTAGTTCCTGGCATGTATGGAATTTTGTTATTATAACAGGTTCAAATTGGTTCTGATTCAAACCATTTTCAATAGAACATCACACAAAAAAATTTAAAATTTCAGGTTTGATTTTGCTACTGGCTTTGATTTGACAATTGATAATTTTCCACCATTCAATCTTTTACATCAGTTACAACTGATTTCTGTAGTTTAGGGAGAAATATGCACAATATGCACAAATATGGTGCATATTGAATTGGTGCATATGGATTTTACTACTAGCTTTGATGTGACAATTGATAATATTCCACCTTTTAATCTTTTACATCAGTTGCAACTGATTTCTGTAGTTTAGGGAGAAATATGCACAATGCACGAATGAGAAATATGCACAATATGCACATGGGGAAACAAAAGTCTGGCTACACTGATTTACTGCAAGAACCCTGCAAGTAAATCATAAAATTTAAAATAGAAATGCAATTTGTTAGTGTTCTTTTGAATTCTCCAGGGAGGGAAATTGGAAATTTGATTATAAAGTAACTACACAAAAAGAATAAAAAACTAAAAAGTACACCTCTCTTATTCAGATTTAAAAAAAAAAAAAAAAACAATAAATATACCTTTCTTGACTTCTGCTTTCATATTCCGTTTAGAAGAGCCTGAGCCGCAAACCTGGAGAGACTTTGATCTCAGTTGATATTTTCCAGGGATAGAGTTAGGCTTTTCGTTTTCCTTCAAATCAGCAGAGGAGTAAAATGAAAGATGACCAGTCGAAATAACATGCTCCTTTATATTAATAATGTTCTTGCACAGACAAATCAGGCATGTGTTTTCCTTGCCTCCTTCATGCTCCAAATAATGGAGAACATAATCAATAAAGTCTTTAAAACTGTAGTAACACTTGTCACAGTAAAGTGGCAAATGTTTCCCGCAAAATGTTCTTTTATGGAGCTCAAGCACAACTGAAGAATTGTGAGGTTCTTTACATATGTCACACTCAAATATGGTAGAAGCTTTGTCTCTATAATTTTCTTCGTGTAAACCATTGGTAGATACACACGGATTATAGGTTTCCGTTTTCACAGCTTCAAACTGAACAGGAGGGATCGATACAAGAACAGGTTTGTGGGAGGATGGTGAGGTAGAATTTGCAGTCAAAACTGGTTCAATATCTGAGCTAGATGAGGCTTCTCTATCTGAAATTAAAGAATGCATGAAAAAAGAAAAGAAAACGAGTAATGCGAGATTTCTGACATTGATAGCTTCACAACTTGGCTCTTTCATTAAAACCTTCATATATTGGCAGCTATAATATCCATATTGAAAGAACATAAGTTTGCTTATTTATAAAAAGAAAGTTTTGAGTTTTTAAAATGACAAAGCTAAAAAAGCAAAACTCATAAAGAAAACTTTAATAGAATTTAGTTAAAGAAATAAAAATATTAAAATACTTGAATAATTTGCTCGTTCACTGGTGCATATTTGGACCCGTAATAATAGTGGAATCAATATAGGCTACATTGCAGTTTCCTTTGATATAAAATTTATGCTTTAAACAGTCACTTAGTAACAACTAACTTGTCCTTATTTTCTAAATAACTTTTGAATTATGAATTTAAGATACTATACTAAAATGTTTCGAAAATATAAACAGTAAAAACAAGCTATATAAAGAGCTATTGGTAATTATCTTTCAGTCATCATTTTACTTAAAACCTGAAAGAGCCACGAGAACCATGTGATCACTGCTGCCGTTGACGAAGGTTCGCTGCCTTATCACATGAAATTCTACAGGGGAAATTCTACCTTATTGTTGGTACTAAAAATTTCTGATGAAGTTATTGTCTGTTCAACTGTGAATTTTTCAAATACTGGAAAAAAATCTATTAAATAATGATGTTAGAAGGTCTGCAGTATATTTAAAACAAAAATGGAACATGATAGTCTGTATAAGGATAACATTGATGTTGATTGTAGCACCAGATCTAAAACTTTGAACCTAACACAAAGCCAAGAAAATAGAATGCATCGGATATACTTATGCATTCTATATATAGGATATAACACAATTAGCATATGTAGTAGGTTAATGTAGAAACAGAATGTAGTAGGATATAGCATTTTGATTGATATTAATTAAAAAAAACTTTTTCCACAAAATAAGTTTTTCAAAGAAAAGTAAGGAACTCAATTAAACCAAAAATGAGCAAAATAAAATAATCTACCAAGCGTGAAACTACCACAAATCAGCATGGATAAATAAATGAAACCCAAAACGAACAGAAATCAGAGGCAACGCTGTAGCGTTGCCTATAGTAAAGGCTATACGGCTCCAATGTTTTATTATTTATTATTATTTTTTTTTCCCAGAGGCACTTCATAAGGAAGGGGTTGTCATAGAAACTTCAAAGGGGGATCATTCGATTGGAAATCGAGAGTTCTAGTACCCTTTTTAATAGTCGAAAATGATTAGAGGGCAACTAGCCCCCCCCCCACGCCCACCATTCCCCAAAACACATCCAATCAAAATTTTGAGATAGCAATTTTGTGTCAGGATAGTTGATTTCCAGATAGAAAATATATTTTTGAGGAGGACACTCCCTCACAACCCTCAGGGCAAGGGTTTTAAGTTATGCCCTGTGGGCATATAAGGTTTTTATAGAAGGGGTTGTCGTAGAAACTTCAAAACAGGCTCATTCGATTGGAAATTAAAGAGCTAGTGCCCTTTTTGATAGTCGAAAGTGCATGGAGTGTAACTAGCCCCCCTCCCCCCACCCCCATCATTTCCCCAAACACATCTAATCAAAATTTTCAGATAGCCATTTTGTTCAGCATAGTTGATTTCCCAATAGAATATATATTTTTGAGGAGGTCACTCCCCCACAACCCTCAGGGCAAGGGTTTTAAGTTATGCCCTGGGGGCATATAAGGTTTTTATAGAAGGTGTTGTCGTAGAAACTTCAAAATAGGCTCATTCAATTGGAAATTAAAGGGCTAGTGCCCTTTTTAATAGTCAAAAATGTTTGGAGGGCAACTAGCCCCCCCCCCCCCCCGATGCCCATCATTCCCCCGAACACATCCAACCAAAATTTTGAGATAGCCATTTTGTTCAGCATAGTTGATTTCCAGATAGAAAATATATTTTTGAGGAGGATACTCCTCCACAACCCTCAGGGCAAGGGTTTTAAGTTATGCCCTGGGGGCATATAAGCTTTTTATAGAAGGCGTTGTCCCAAAAACTTCAAAACATGCTCATTCGATTGGAAATTAAAGGGCTAGTGCCCTTTTTAATAGTCGAAAGTTATTGGAGTGTAACTAGCCCCTTCCCCCCCCCCGCACGCCCATCATTTCCCCAAACACATCCAATCAAAATTTTCAGATAGCCATTTTGTTCAGCATAATTGATTTTAAGATAGAAAATATATTTTTGAGGAGGACACTCCCCCACAACCCTCAGGGCAAGGGTTTTAAGATATGCCCTGGGGGCATATAAGGTTTTTATAGAAGGCGTTGTCGTAGAAACTTCAAAACAGGCTCATTCGATTGGAAATTCAAGGGGCTAGTGCCCTTTTCAATAGTCAAAAGTGATTGGAGTGCAACTAGCCCCCCCCCACGGCCATCATTCCCCCAAACACATCCAATCAAAATTTTGAGGTAGCCATTTTGTTCAGCATAGTTGATTTCCAGATAGAAAATATTTTTTGAGGAGGACACTCCCCCAGAACCTTCAGGGCAAGGGTTTTAAAATATGCCCTGGGGGCATAGAAGGTTTTTATAGAAGGCGTTGTCGTAGAAACTTCAAAAAAGGCTCATTCGATTGGAAATTCAAGGGGATAGTGCCCTTTTTAATAGTCAAAAGTGATTGGAGGGCAACTAGCCCCCCCCCCCCCAAGTCCATTATTCCCCCAAACACATCCAATCAAAATTTTTAGATAGCCCTTTTGTTCAGCGTAGTTGATTTTCAAATAGAAAACATGTTTTTGAGGAGGAAAATCCCCCACAACCCTCAGGGCAAGGGTTTTAAGTTATGCCCTGGGGGCATATAAGGTTTTTATAGAAGGCGTTGTCATAGAAACTTCAAAAAAGGCTCATTCGATTGGAAATTCAAATGGATAGTGCCCTTTTTAATAGTCAAAAGTGATTGGACGGCTACTAGTCCTCCCCCCCCTTACGCCCATCATTCCCACAAACACATCAATCAATCAATCAATCAATTTATTAATACTAAAAAAAAAAACAATACAATTACAAACTTAAAAATTTAAACACGCCCAAGAAGCTAAGCTTGTACAGGGCCAACAAAACAAATAAGACACTATTATAAAGCACTAAAAAAAAAAAAAAAAAAAAAAAAAAAAAAAAAAAAAAAAAAAGAAAAAAAAAAAAAAAAAATTAGATAAGAGACGTTTATGAAAATAGGAGAAATAATAGGAGAAAATAGGAGAATTATTTGAAATATATTGAATGAAAAAAAAAGACATAAATGTGGATAGAATGCAAAAAATGAAGAAAAAAGGGGGAAAATACTATACTGGAAATACCCAGCGAGAAAGTGCCTTTGCAGAAAGAGATAGAGGGACATCAGGAGGGATGGAGTTCCATAGTAAAATAGATTGATAAACAGGAGACCTCTGACCTGCTGTCGATGAACGCTTAGGTAAAATGAACCTGCGATAAGAGCTACGTAAAAAAGAAGAGTACCTACCTGAGCCTGACAGAAAGAAAAACTGCTGCAGAGATGGTGGGAGTCTACCTAGAAAAGCAGAATGTGCTAAATAAAGGTAACTTTTACCCACAATACGATCCAGCGGAGCTATTCCAGTATCATTATAAAGATCAGAGGAAGGGTAAAAACGAGGAAGAAGAAAAGTAGCCTTCACTGCCCTATTTTGGGCTCTTTGAAGTGAGCAGAGAAGAGATTTATTAGTACTACCCCAGACAGAACAGCAATAAGAAAGGTAAGGAAAAATAAAAGCATAATAAAGAGAAAGCATAACATCAGGGGGAAGAAATGAGTTAACCCTGCATAACATTGAAGATTGGCGGAGGACAAGGGAACGGGTATGAGTTATATGGGGTTTAAAAGAAAGAAAACAGTCAAGATACACACCAAGAAATTTCACTATAGTAGCTTGCGGTATAATATCATTCCCATAAGTCAGGATGGTTGGTTCCCCTGCGTCTCTCATACGATAAGGGGTTCTAAAGTGTACAATGGCACTTTTTTGGCTGTTGAGAGTCATACCATTTGACCAGCACCAATCTTTTACTTTATCAAGAAGACCTTGAGCTAGGGAAATGGCAGATGGCAGGTCCACTGCAGCAATGAAGAAGTTACTGTCATCAGCAAAAAGTATAGGGTGCACAAGGGGATGAAGACCATCAACAAGATCATTAATATAAATTAAAAACAAAAGTGGTCCAAGCACAGAGCCCTGTGGGACACCTTTCACAATAGGCAAGGAAGAGGAAGAAGTACCATTAACCGAAACATACTGAGATCTCCCTGAGAGGTAAGACCTAAACCATTCAAGTCGGACTCCATGCACTCCAAATGAAGATAATTTAGACAAAAGAACAGAGTGAACGACCATATCAAATGCCTTTGAAAAGTCAAGAAATAGACCCAAAACACACAAGCCCTTGTCAAGATTAACACGCACAAACTCTGTTGCATCTGAAAGTGCATGCAAGGTAGAGAAACTGGGACGAAAGCCATACTGATGGTTAGTTATGAGAGAATTACCTGCAGTCGCATTAGTACTAAATACAAATGAAGAGAGTCTACAATAGACTACTTTTTCAACAACCTTAGAAATTACAGGAAGGAGAGAAATAGGTCTATAGTTTGAAATTAGAGAAGAATCACCTTTTTTAAACAAAGGTACAACATTAGCAACCTTAAATAAATGAGGAAAAACACCAGAAGAAAGAGAGAGGTAAGTTATGTGTGAGATGGGGTTAGAAACAAACTGACCAATTTTTTTAAGAACATTACAGCTCAAACCAAAACCATCAACTGTACGGCTACTTGAAAGCTGAGAAATAATGTTAGAAATTTCGGTATCACTGCATGGAAAAAGGAAAAATGACTTTTCTGCTAAGGGAAAACTACTTACTCTGCTGTAGGGTGGATTAGGAACTGAAGGAAGTGAGGTGAAATACGAATTGAAGGCGCTTGCTGAAGAATTTTTGTCCACGAAAGATCCATCAGCTTTCCTGTAGTGACAAGGGGGGGACTGTTTGAGTTTCTTGCGGGAAAGAGCTTCATTAACTACAGTCCAAACCTTTCGCAAATTCCCCTTACACTCATCAATTCGACGCGAAAAATATAGCTTTTTGGCTGCACGTACTGAAGAAGTAAGCACATTTTTATAAAGTTTATACTTCAAAAGATCATCCTGTGTCTTACTTTTACATGCAGCCTTAAACAGAGACGCCTTCATATGTGTAGCATTGATCAGACCTCTAGACATCCATGGACATTTAGGTATGGAATTCCTTGGCCTCTTTCTAAGAGGAAAATGCTTATCCAACAGAGCTCCCATACGACACAAAAATAAACTCGTTGCACAATCAACATCATTAGCTTCAAGAACACTAGACCAATCATTACTCTGAAGACTATGTATTAAATTAGAAATTTCTTTATCTGTGGAAGTTCTAAAAGAAAACTCACCCTGCTCATCCACAACAATCTCAGTTTGAGGCACAAAAAGTGAAACATAAATAGGGAAGTGATCAGAAAGATCAGTGAAAACAAGACCAGAAGTAAACTTCAAATTAGAAGAATGAGAAATGAAAATATTGTCTATTAAAGTGGCAGAATTTCTAGTAGGGTCAACACGAGAAGGAAAAAAAAATGAAGGAAGTAGACCAGCAGAAGAAAGCACATCAAAGAGATGGTCACATTCATCACTTGATCCAATATTTAACATATTACAATTAAAATCTCCCAAAACACAAATACGTTTTTTAGAGAAAGACCCCACACAAGAAAGTTGATCAAGCAAATCACAGAACAAAAGTGTTGGAAAAGGAGGGGGCTTATAAAACAAACAAACAGTGTCACATGCAAACTGGCTTTTCAGATCAATAACAAGAGAATAAACTGTCCTACTATTTGACACTACTGATGTAAACAAGGATTCAAGGTCAGACCTTCTTCTAAACTCAATATCAGACTTTATAAATAAAGAAATACCTCCTGAGCACTTTGTTACCATTCTGGGGATATGGACAGCAACATAACCATGCATATCATAGGCTGTAAAATTTTCACCATCAGATAACCATGTTTCTGTTAAACCAATTACATCAAAAGGGCAAGAATTATCAGACCACAAATACGATTTCAGACTATCCCATTTATCTCTTATCCCACGCACATTCAAACAAAATACATTAAAGCTACTATTTAAAGACAGTGAGGGTATAATTTTATCACAATAATCAATGGTAGTGTGATAATTACAGCTAGAATTAACCATAGATTCAAGGAGAAGGTCAAGCGTGTGAGTCTCTTGTTTACCAGCCCTAATTGGTTGATCAAATATAACCGAATTAAGAATAGAAGAATTCAAAAGAAAAGAGAAATCACCCATAATTATCACAAATAATAAATATACACATAGAAATATAAGTGGGATGGCACGAATTATCCAAAGTATTGGACCAAAGTATAATGTGATACCAGTTGCTATTACATGAGCTGCAAGTGTGCTGGACTGACAAAAAAATAATAGAAGTTAGGCTACATGAAGGTGAGAGGATCACAAAAAGCATAATGAGATATCAGTAAAATGAAAGTAGAATCAAAGTATTGGCCCAATTTATAATGTGGGACCAGAAAATTATGTAAGCTGTAACTGACATGAGAAAGAAAGAGAGAAAAAAAAAATATATAATAGTAGTCAGCCTACCTGAAGGTGATAGGATCACAGACAAATATAAATGAATATCAATGGAATGACACATATTATTCCAAATATTAGCCCAGAGTATACTATGGGTAGTAAAAAATTATGAGAGCTGCATATATACTGACATGACAAAAATTTGATTGAATTCAGGGTACACAAGGGTGATAGCATCAAAAAATAAGATAAAGAAATATCAATGAGATGGCATATATTATTCAAAATAATGACCAAAAATATAATATGGGACCAGTCAAAATTATGCAAGTTGCATGTGTGCTGACATGAAAAAAATATGATAGAATTCAGGTTACAGGAAGGTGATAGGATCACTAACCCAGATAAGGGAATAATAGTGGCATGGCACATATTCATAAAAATATTGGCCCCAAGTATAATGTGGAACCAGTCAAAATTATATGAGCTGCAATTATGCTGAAATGACAAAAATATGAAAGAAATCAGCCTGCATAAAGGTGATAGGATCACAAACAAACATAAAAAAAAAATAAATAAATAAATAAATAAATAACAGTGGGATAACATATATGATTCATAATATTTGCCCAAAATGCAATATAGGACCAGTGAAAATTATATGAGCTGCAAATGTGCTGACATGACAAAAACATTATAGAAGCCAAGCTACATGATGGTGAAAGGATCATAAACAAACATAAAGAAAAATCAGTGGGAAGGCACATATTATTATAAGTATTAGCACAAACTATAATGTGTGACCAGTTGATATTATGGGGGTTACAAGCATAATGACACAACAAGAATATAATGTAAATCAGACAACGTGAAGGTGACAGAATCACAAACAAACATAAAGAAATATTAGTGGGAAGGGACATATCGTCCAAACTATTGGCACAAAGTGTAATATGGTACCAGTCTAAATTATGTGAGGACAGTAAAGAATAATAGAGGAATATTTTAAGAACAGCAAGTAAATCCCTACAGAAACAATGCAATATATTATAAGAAAATAAATCTAAATCCATCACTTTAATTTATCTGCATTTGCAGCACATAAATCAATTTCACTCTGATTATTAAACTTAACCACTCTTCCAGATTGGGTTTTATACAGGATATCACCTTTACTGGACCAAACATTACGTAAGCCAAGCTTTGACTTGGCATATGAAAGAAGTTGTAAGCGTGGTTTTGTAAGTGTCTCAGAAAATAGAATCCCTGATCCTTTCAAATCCTTCTTTTGTCTGAGAAGCAGTTGACGAACTCGTAAGTTGCAAAATTCAACAACTATGGGTCTGGGTTTTGCAGATGGTTTGCCAATTCTTTTGGCTGATACAACATCAGACTGAATAATTGGTATGCCAGGAAATTTCCCAGCACATAGTGACAGGAATTGACTTTCAGTGTTTTCAATGGAGGTCTCCTCTTTCACCCCAAAGACAATAATTTGGTTGCTCAAAGCCTGCTGTTCAAAACGGTCATTTAATCTTGCCAGGTTAGACTGGATAGGCTGGAAAGAGTTTTTAAGGTCTATCATGGATGACTCTAAAGTAGCCAATGAAGATTCAACAGAAAATATGCGTCTGTTATAGCTTTCAAGAGTTTTATCCACTAAATTACTAAGATATAGGTTGAGGCCAGCATACACCTCCTGCTTGATTGCATCCAGCTTATCTGAAGAGATAGTGACATTATGTTGCACTTTCATTTTAACCACTGCCTCATCTACCTGGGAAGAGATCTTAGCCAATATAAGGTCATCAAGTAACCCTTTCACTGAAGATTTAAGATTGTCAGGTTGTAGTGAATCTGCTAGCATTTTATGTTTGATTTTTATGCTATTTATGTGGTTAGTGAGCATGAGTAGTTGCTCTGAAACAGATTCTGATCCAGAGAATTGGATTGAGCTGTCAGACCTTAGTTCACGAGGTGGCTTGAGTTGACTTTTCATTTCTTATCTGAAGTAAACAACAAAACAGGACCAGAAATAAGCAGTGGTATAAGACAGTTTGGGTATAAGGCAGGATGTAGTCCACAATGAAGCAACAAATTTCAAATACCAAAGCAGGGGATTGTGAAATTTGAAGAATAGAAAGCAATCAGCAAAAAACATCAAGCATCAACAGTAGCAGTGGCATAAACCCAAGGATTGGTTACTGTAGTCAAATTACAAGTTAAAATTGGTATAGGTCTCACCTGATGAGTCCCCTCTTACACGCCAGGGGTGGGGGCTGCTATGTGTGCCTGCCTTTACCCACTGGTAGGCAGGTAGAACCAGTACTTCAGGAGGCTTAAAGTGTTGCTGGTTATGCCAGAAAACCTCAAATTCTGATCTGATCTGATACCCACGTCTTTTCAATTGCCCGTCTTTTCAATATATGCCCCCAGGGCATAACTTAAAACCCTTGCCCTGAGGGTTGTGGGGGATTGTCCTCCTCAAAACCATATTTTCTATCTGGAAATCAACTACGCTGAACAAAATGGCTATCTCAAAATTTTGATTGGATGTGTTTGGGGGAATGATGGATGTGGGGGGGGGGGGCTAGCTGCCCTCCAATCACTTTTGACTATTAAAAAGGGCACTAGCCCTTTGAATTTTCAATTGAGTATGCCTTTTTTGAAGTTTTTACGACAAAGCCTTCTATAAAAACCTTAAATGCCCCCAGGGCATAACTTAAAACTCTTGCCCTGAGGGTTGTGGGGAGTGTCCTCCTCAAAAAAATATTTTCTATCTGGAAAACAACTACACTGAACAAAATGGCTATCTCAAAAGTTTGATTGGATGTGTTTGGGGAAATGATGGGCGTTGGGGGGGAGGCTAGTTACCCTCACATTACTTTCGACTATTAAAAAGGGCACTAGCCCTTTAATTTCCAATCCAATGAGCCTGTTTTGAAGTTTCTACGACAACGCCTTCTATAAAAACCTTATATGCCCCAGGGCATAACTTAAAACCCTTGCCCTGAGGGTTGTGGGGGAGTGTCCTCCTCAAAAATATATTTTCAATCTGGAAATCAACTACGCTGAACAAAAATGGTTATCTCAAAATTTTGATTGGATGTTGATTGGCAAGGGTTGTAATTTAAGGATTCTCCGAATCCTTCATATTATTTCTTATGGAAGGGACGCTCGTATAAACTTTAGAGAGGGCTCATTTGATTGAAAATTGAAAGTTCTTGTTCACTTTTTAAGAGTCAAAAGAGATTGAAGGGCAACTAGCCCCTCTCCCTCCTCCACGCCCTAAATGCATCAGATAAAATTTTGAGATATAATTTTTTTTAAAATAGTTCAAAGTGCTGATAACAAAAAACTCCGTTGTCGACACAGCCAACCAGGGCCCAGAGGTAGGCGTTGTAAGTTATTTCCTGGGGCATAACTTATTAAGGGGGGTTTATAACTTATGGGAAGGGGTTTTGTATGGGAAGAACACATAGGAAATCTATTATAACTATCCAATTATAAGGTTAAAATACATACTCTGTGATAGATGCAAAATTGCTTTGGCACACAAATTCCTATTAAGGTCAATTCCAAACAGTCGTGATCCCTTTGTGTCAGCAAGTGAAATGGTCTAAACCCCCTTATTGGAACTATTTTTTCAATCCATTCATTGTTGCCAGTCGCTGTCCACAAGTTATGCCAGCTGTCTGTTGTTCATATATAAGGCTTTTATCAAAGAGGTAATCGTATAGACTTTGAAAAAAACCTCATTTGATTTAAATTGAAAGTTCTAGATCCGTTTTTTAAAGTCAAGAATAATCGGACAGTAAGCACCTCTTCCCCATGCCATAAAAACTTGAAACTTTTTGCAATCAAAAATGAACAAAATTAATTAAAAAAAAACTTTCCGAAAAATAAGTTTTTTCAAACAGGTATACAAATACCTGTTAAAATTCAAACTCAAAACGACCAGAAATTACTATTAAAGAATAAATGAAACCCAAAACGAACAGAAATTAAATAAACAATCATAGCAAAAAACATGCAACAAGTTATAATATAAATGAATAAATAGATCTTAAAGCGAGTAATGCTTAGATTGAATATGAAAATCAAGCTTAAAACGAAAAAAAAATATTTTGCTATTAAAGTATAAATGAAACTTAAAACGAAAAGAAACTAAATAAACAATCAATGCGAACAAACATACAATATATATTAATGTAAATGAATAAATAAATCTTAAAACGAGTGAAACTTAAATTGAATATGCAAATCAAGTTTGAATCGAATAAAAATAACTACAAACAAGAGTTTGGGTATCGTCTCACTGCAGAAGCCTAAAACCTACTGCGTCATTCAGGATCCAACTTCAGGTCTTTTCTTGGGCAACCTTGTATGAAGTCAATGTTTTTGGAACCAGCGACGGAGAAAGAAATAGCTAAAATTGTTATGGGATTGAAAAATTGTTCGTCGTCTGGCCCTGATAATATTCCTACTAAAGTAATTAAGTTCATACTTCCTTCCATTATTTATCCCTTAACAAAACTTATTAACCTCTCCTTTCAGCATGGTATTTTCCCGAGTAGTCTCAAGCGTGCTCGAGTCATCATATTATATAAGGGGGGGACACGAAATGATCCAGCCAACTATCGGCCAATTTCTTTATTGTCTGTGTTTAGCAAAATATTTGAGAAGGCGATTCTTTCTCGTCTTAATAATTTTCTTACTTCTAAAGATTTTTTTTCACGATTTTCAATTTGGTTTTCGAGCAAAGCATTCGACTGAGCATGCTTGTGCAGTTTTACTGAATTATCTTCACTCTGCCATAGATTCCCATTTGATTCCTGCTGCTTTGTTTCTGGATGTTCGTAAAGCCTTTGATTCTTTAACCCACAGTGTTCTTCTATTTAAACTTTCTCATTTTGGCGTAAGAGGTAGTGCGTTTTATTGGTTCAAGTCTTTCTTGTCTGGTAGAATAATTTCTGTTGATCCACTTTTTCGCTAACCATAAAGTGTTGACCAGGGGGTCCCTCAAGGGTCAGTTTTAGGGCCGGCACTGTTTTTAATTTATATAAATGACCTAATTTTTGCAGTTGGAAATAAAAATCCTCTTTATTGCTGTCGTCTATGTCATCCAACAGTCTCCCTTACCCACAACTATAGTTTGCATACCTCAGATTCTCTTGTTACTTTTGCCGATGATACCCCCCTTATTACTTCTGGGAGAACAGAGGATGAGGTTCGTACAAAGTTAGTGGACCTCTTTGAGAGAGTTTCAATTTGGTTTGATGCTAACTCTCTTGCCTTAAATGTTTCTAAAACTAGTTTTTTAGTTTTTTCTCGAATATCCCAGGCTTGTCCTCAATTATCTGAAATTCATATATCCAAAGGCTTTATTAGTAGACCAAAGGATGGCCATGTCCGTTTCCTAGGTATCCTCCTAGATCAAAATTTATCTTTTAAACACCATATTGATTTGATTAAAATGAAGGTATGCAGAAACCTCGGTATTCTAAGAAAACTAAAACATATCTTTCCAGGGCCAATTCAAAGAATCCTATTTCATAGCTTAATTCATTCTTATGTTTCCTATTGTTCAGTCATATGGATGTCTACTTTCCCTTCTTTTCTCAAACCGCTTTCGAATACTTATGATAAAGCTATAAATCTTATCCAGGATGTAAATCGTTCGGCAACTAAACGGTTACTTGATATTAAAAAACTTTATATTCTTTCCTGTGCGTCTTTCGCTTTTCTTCAGCTCCATGGTGATATTCCTAGGTCCCTTAGATTTACGTCTTCTTTTGTATCTGATCGGTCAAATTATCAACTCCGTAGTTCTCTAAATATCCAAATTCCCCATACACCAACAATAAGATCCGATTTTAATCCTCTTGTTGCGTGTCATTTGACATGGAACACCCTTCCCGATTCGGCTCGAGAATGCCACTCGTTTGGCACCTTCAAAAGACTAGTAAAAAATATTTGTTTTCATGTGATTAATTTTTCTTTATTTTTGCCTGCTGCCAATAGTTTTTTCATTTAATTCTTTTTTTTTTTTTTTTTTTTTTTTTTTTTTTTTTTTTTTTTTTTTTTTTATTAAGCAAATGCTTTACATGTTAAAAGTTCAAATGCTTATGTTTATATGTTTAAATATTAATGTTATGTTTATATTGTTTAAATCTTAAGCGTTTAAATGTTTAATGTTTATTTGATCTTTTCATAATCCCCCTCCTACAGGCCATGGAGCCTTTGTGGGGATTTGTAGATTGTTATGTAATTATTTTACTGGTATATGGAAGATAAATCTATCTATCTATCTATCTATCTATCATTGGCGCTTTACTGAAAACGAATTAAATTACAAATGTTTTCTTTTGTACTTAATATCGAAAATAAATAAAAAAAATTACAGTAAAATTTTGAACTGATGAGCTTTTAGCAATTAATATCATTATGCATCGAATATTCAGTTTAATTTCTTAGTTCTTTTCAAGATTGTTCAAGACAAATATAGTTTCACTACAAGCAAAATTTGGATACTGCCCCCTTCTTTAACTGTAAAAACCTAAAGCCTTCTGCGTCATTGGTGCTTCACTGAAAAGGAATTACTCGTATATTACAAATTTATTATATTCCAGTTCTTACAGCATTGAAAATGAAAATAAAAATTACAGTGAAAAAAATCTTGAACTGATGGATCTTTCAACAATTAATATCATTATATATCTAATATTCAATTTGACTTTGTTTATACTTTCCAAGACTGTTCAAGACTCGTATAGTTTTGCCATTTTTTTTAACTCTGCCATTTTTTGTAACTAATCGTGTTAGTTTGTTATGAAAACATTCTATGGCTTATAGGCATTTCTATTTCAGCGGAAAACTGCATCTCAAACTTTGTGGAACATGCATTTTCTTGCATGAAACACCAAAATATAATAAAATGTCAAGTTTCAGAGTGTTCCACCACTCGCAAGCAAGTGCCATTGGTATTTTTGAATCCGCATAGTCAATTTAGGGGGTGGAGGGTAGGCTAATTCTTGTAGCAGCCCCATTCCGTCGTGGTATGGTTCACATTTTCAACACCTAGCGTCCGGACTCAACTACCCCAAATCAGTATCAATAAATAAATGAAACCCAAAACGAACAAAAATTAAAATAAATATTAGAGTCAAACTCAAAACGAGCATAAATTAATGTGAGTAGGGTTCAAACCCCTGTGCTTTCTAAAAGCCAGAATATAATTTGTAGTTTACTGAAAAAAAATTCAAATGAGTTTACTGAAAAAAAATGTGCATTGTCAATTTAATATACATATGCTGATATTTGTTCCGTAAAACCTTAATTAATTTTTGATTTCTTAAAGTTACAAAAGTGAATATATTTCAAAGAATTGTTTTCAGCTTTTCAAAATTGTTTTCACCCAAACTCTAGTTTGTAGTTATTTTTATTCGATTCAAACTTGATTTGCAAATTCAATTTAAGTTTCACTCGTTTTAAGATTTATTTATTCATTTACATTAATATATATTGTATGTTTGTTCGCGTTCATTGTTTATTTGATTTTTGTTCGTTTTAAGTTTCATTTATACTTTAATAGCAAAATATTTGTTTTCGTTTCAGCTTGATTTTCATATTCAATCTAAGCATTACTCGCTTTAAGATCTATTTATTCATTTATATTATTAGATAGATAGATAGATAGGTTTATTTTCCATATATCAGTAAAATAATTACATAACAATCTACAAATCCCCACAAAGGCTCCATGGCCTGTAGGAGGGGGATTATGAAAATATCAAATAAACATTAAACATTTAAACGCTTAAGATTTAAACAATATAGACATAACATTAATATTTAAACATATAAACATAAGCATTTGAACTTTTAACATGTAAAGAATTTGCTTCATAAAAAAAAAAAAAAAAAAAAAAAAAAAAAAAAAAAAAAAAAAAAAAAAAAAAAAAAAAAAACAAGGACGGTTCACTAAATAAACTTTATCAAACTACAGTGAATCACAACATCTAAAAAAAAAAAAAAAAGAGAAAAAACAATTGGCAGCAGGAAAAAGTAAAGAAAATTAATCACATGAAAACAAATATTTTTTTACTAGTCTTTTGAAGGTGCCAAACGAGTGGCATTCTCGAGCCGAATCAGGAAGGGTGTTCCATGTCAAATGACACGCAACAAGAGGATTAAAATTGGATCTTATTGTTGGTGTATGGGGAATTTGGATATTTAGAGAACTACAGAGTTGATAATTTGACCGATCAGATACAAAAGAAGACGTAAACCTAAGGGACCTAGGAATATCACCATGGAGCTGAAGAAAAGCGACAGACGCACAGGAAAGAATATAAAGTTCTTTAATATCAAGTAACGGTTTAGTTGCCGAACGATTTACATCCTGGATAAGATTTATAGCTTTATCACAAATATTCGAAAGCGGTTTGAGAAAAGAAGGGAAAGTAGACATCCATATGACTGAACAATAGGAAACATAAGAATGAATTAAGCTATGAAATAGGATTCTTAGAATTGGTCCTGGAAAGATATGCTTTAGTTTTCTTAGAATACCGAGGTTTCTGCATACCTTCATTTTAATCAAATCAATATGGTGTTTGAAAGATAAATTTTCATCTAGGAGGATACCTAGGAAACGGACATGGCCATCCTTTGGTCTACTAATAAAGCCTTTGGATATATGAATTTCAGATAATTGAGGGCAAGCCTGGGATATACGAGATATAACTAGCCTGGGATATAACTCTCTCAAAGAGGTCCACTAACTTTGTACGAACTTCATCCTCTGTTCTCCCAGAAGTAATAAGGGTGGTATCATCGGCAAAAGTAACAAGAGAATCCGAGGTATGCAAACTATAATTATGGGTAAGGGAGACTGTTGGATGACATAGACGACAGCAATAAAGAGGATTTTTATTTCTAACTGCAAAAATTAGGTCATTTATATAAATTAAAAACAGTACCGGCCCTAAAACTGACCCTTGAGGGACCCCCTGGTCAACACTTGATGGTGAGCGAAAAAATGGATCAACAGAAATTATTCTACCAGACAAGAAAGACTTGAACCAATAAAACGCACTACCTCTTACGCCAAAATGAGAAAGTTTAAATAGAAGAACACTGTGGGTTAAAGAATCAAAGGCTTTACGAACATCCAGAAACAAAGCAGCAGGAATCAAATGGGAGTCTATGGCAGAGTGAAGATAATTCAGTAAAACCGCACAAGCATGCTCAGTCGAATGATTTGCTCAAAAACCAAATTGAAAATCGTGAAAAAAATCTTTAGAAGTAAGAAAATGATTAAGACGAGAAAGCATCGCCTTCTCAAATATTTTGCTAAGCACAGACAACAAAGAAATTGGCCGATAGTTGGCTGGATCATTTCGTGTCCCCCCCCCCTTATACAATATGATGACTCGAGCACGCTTGAGACTACTCGGGAAAATACCATGCTGAAAGGAGAGGTTAATAAGTTTTGTTAAGGGATAAATAATGGAAGGAAGTATGAACTTAATTACTTTAGTAGGAATATTATCAGGGCCAGACGACGAACAATTTTTCAATCCCATAACAATTTTAGCAATTTCTTTCTCCGTCGCTGGTCTGACGGAGAAGAACCAACAGCCGAAGCGGTCCTTTTACCAATATTCGCAAAATATGAAGTAAATGCATCTTGAACATTCAGTTCACCTTCGATGATTTTGCCATCAAGATCCAAAAAAGAAGGGGCTGATGGAGACTGAAAAGAGGGCCTAAGCACAGAATTTATAACCTGCCAAGTTTTTCGTATATCTTTACCACAATCTGAAAAACAATTAAAATAATACTGGGACTTGGCCTTTCGACAAACAGAATTATAAATATTCCTATAAATTTTAAATCGCTGAAAGCAAATAGCTTTCATTGAAGGGCTAGCAGACTTAAAGGCCCTCCAGAGATTATTTTTTCTCCTACAACTCCTAAGGAGACCAGGGGTCATCCAAGGATTTAGAGGAAAAGTAGTCTTAGACTTACGATTAGAAGGAGAAACAGAACAAATATCAAGAACAGCATCTTTAATAGACTCATAAAAAGTATCAAATAAATTACAAAAGTCAGAATCACTCTCAAAACCACCCCAAGAAATTTCTGCCAATCTTGACCTAAGAAGCATGAATTCCACTTCACCAAACCTAAAAGGCCTCTTACCAGACTCACAAGTCCTCTCAATAGTCAGTTTATCAAAACAGTATCTAGAGTAAACAGGGAAATGATCGGAAATGTCGCTCACTAAAACACAATTTTGGATCAAGGTAGCCGTACAGAAAATATTGTCTATCAGAGATGACGTACTCTCTGTTATGCGAGATGGGATACACACAGAAGGTAAAGTACCTGCGGCAAGCATGGACGACAGAAAATCCAAAGATACAGATGACTTTATATCCATCAAGTTTATATTAAAATCTCCCATAATAATCAATTCAGTTGACTGTTTTACGATGGTATCCAGTAGATCATTAAGGGTGTGTAGAAACAGTGGAATAGAGCCACTAGGAGATCGATAAATAATACCAACAATTAAGTGCTTACCTCCACATTTAATATCTACGAAAAGTGACTCAAAGACACCTTCGATATTTCTGGATAAATCCATTCTAAGAGAATATGGGAGATTATTAGAAATATACAAAGCAAGACCACCCTTGGCCATCTTTTGTCGATTCAGTCGTTCCATTTTATAACCTTGCAAATCCAAAAGCATATCATTTTTAGAATCTAAAAAAGTCTCGCATAAACCAACATCGTCAGGTAGCCCATCAGAAACAATCTGTTTTAGATGGTCTATTGAAGAACAAAGGCCCTGAATATTCAACTGGAGCACTGAAAAATATCAATCCCGCTTGACAGCCTTCCTCAGACTAGAAACATATTTACTTACTACTGCGTGGTTCACTGTGGTCAAATCACTGTTGACATGTCCGATAGAATTATTGATAATGCTTAAAACATCTAACAGGTTATTTTCAAGATCAAAAAGTCGTCCTACAACTGGGGGCGTTTCTAATTTTCCAGTAAAAAAAAGACAACAGATTTTAGATATGGAATTAAATCATAAAATATACAAAAAAAAAAAAAAAAAATATATATATATATATATATATCTAAGCACAATCCGCGAATGATCGAATCTTTTATCATTGATTGACCAGATGGTTTGGCCAAAATTTGCCCGCGGTCAGTCCATACATTAAATTTACCAAAGCAATCTCTTGCCGCATTTAAAATTTCACGACGCTTTTTTGTTAGCGATTCTGATAAAAATATTCCACTCTTTGCTAGTTTAGTCTTTGCTTTGAAAACAGCTCGAGCTAATTCCACATTTATGAAGCGTATTAGCACTGGAGACACTTTAGATTGATCGTTAGAGTCATTCAAACTAAATCAATAAACATTTACAATATTATTGACTTCAAAACCAGGGACCAGCATCTTGTCTTTAATGATAACCGATACTTCTTTCTTTAGATCATTTCCAGGCCTCTGCCTTACTCCATTCATCACTAAGCAATCCAACATCTTTTCTTGTTCAAAATCATCCACTTTCGATTCCAATGACAAAATCCTACTTTCCAAGCTTTTAACCATTGCAAATAATCCTTTGAGTGATTTTTCTATTTCTTGGAATTTTGGGTTGTAATCAATGGAAATAGCATCATTACTTGTTGTATGTTTTTTGCTATGATTGTTTATTTAATTTCTGTTCGTTTTGGGTTTCATTTATTCTTTAATAGTAATTTCTGGTCGTTTTGAGTTTGAACTTTAACAGGTATTTGTATCTCCTGAGCTAAAGTTTAAAATGGCCTTTACTTTTCTTTGAAAAACTTATTTTTCGGGAAGTTTTTTTTTTAATTAATTACAATAAATAACCGATTCTACTCAAAACGAGCAGAAATTAACATGAGTAGGGCTCAAACCCCTATGTCCTCCCAAGGCCAGAACATAATTTACACTTAACTGAAAAAATATAAATGATTTTATATTTATAACTTTAATAAATCAAATAATATTAACATTTTGATTACTAAATATCAGTATATGTATATTAGTCTGACAATGCATGTTCATTTGTATTTTTTTTTCAGTAAAGTGCAAATTATATTCTGGCCTTGGGAGGGCATAGGAGTTTTGAGCCATACTCATGTTAATTTCTGCTCGTTTTTGAGTTTGGCTTGGTTATTTATTGTAATTTCTGTTCGTTTTGTGTTTCATTTATTTATCGATGCTGATTTATGGTAGTTTCACGCTTGGTAGATTATTTGATTTTATTTTTGCTCATTTTTGGTTTAGTGGAGTTCTTCACTTTTCCTTGAAAAACCTATTTTGTGGAAATTTTTTCTTAATGAATTTCTGTTCGTTTTATATTTACATAGTCTTTTCAGGGAAAAAGAAAATAATACTTTAAATCTTTTCGTTTTTTTAAGACTTTATAGTTTGGCCTACTATTTATATGCTGGAGAAAAATTTTCAGCAATTTTTTACAACATACACCCTTTTAAAAATCTGGACACAAATCGTAGTGTTTAATTTAGTTTCATATAATTTAATTTAATTCCTCCTCTAGTTGACTTGAAATAGAAAATTTGATACCATTCGCAAAACAATCTGTTCACTTTCTTTGATAGCTTGGATACACTTACGCTATTTTGAATTGGTAAAATTTTAAGAGCAGAAGTAGCCCCAAAAGTTTGAACATAATACCCTCAGTCGTTCTTGGGATACTGATGAGATGCCTTATTGGGAATTAGCATTATCACAGTGCATTTTGATTTAATCTTAAGGCAAGATTTAGTTTTTAAACATAATGGGCAAATGGGAGGGTGGGCGTGGGAGGGGGATTAGTCGCCCTCCAATCACTTTCAACTATTAAAAAGGGCACTAGCCCTTTCTATTTTCAATCGAATTAGCCCTTTTCGAAGTTCCTACAACAACTCCTTCGATACGAAGTGCCTGTGTCTAAACAACAACAAAAAAAAATAATGAATTGTATCTACATCGATCTTTACTATAAAAATGTCACGCCTTCCAATCACTTTCGACTATTAAATAGGGCACTAGCTCTTTCAATTTCCAATCGAATGAGCCCTTTTTGAGCTTCTACGATAACGCTTTCTATAAACACCTTATATGCTCCCCAGGGCATAAATTACAACTCTTACCCTGAGGGCTGTGAGGGGGTTGTCATCCTCAAAGACCTAATTTCCAGAACTTTCAACTACGTTAAACAAAATAGCTATCTCAAAATTTTGATTGGATGTGTTTGGGGAAATGGTGGGCGTGAGACGGGCGTTAGTTGCTCTCCAATCAATTTCAACTATTAAAAAGGGCACTAGCCCTTTCAATTTCCAATCGAATGAGCCTTTTTAAAGTTTCTACGACAACGCTTTAAATAAAAACCTTATATGCCCCCAGGGCATAACTTACAACCCTTGCCCTGAGGACTGGGGGGGGGGTGTCATCCTCAAAGACCTAATTTACAAAACTTTAAACTACGTTGAACAAAATTACAATCTCAACAATCTCAAATTACAATCTCATTTTGATTGGATATGTTAGGGGAAATGGTGGGTGTGAGAGGGGGATTAGTTGCCCTCCAATCACTTTCGACTATTAAAAAGGGCACTAGCCCTTTCAATTTCCAATCAAATGAGCTCTTTTTAAAGTTTCTACGACAACATTTTCTATAAAAAACCTTATATGCCCCAGGGAATAAATTACACCCTTTGCCCTGAGGGCTGTGATATGGTTGTCGTCCTCAAAGACATAATTTCCGGACCTTTTAACTATGTTGAACAAAATGGCTATCTCAAAATTTTGACTGGATGTGTTTGGGGAAATGGTGGGCGTGAGAGGGGGGTTACTTGCCCTCCAATCACTTTCATTTATTAAAAGGGCACTAGCCGTTCCAAATTCCTTTTTGGAAGTTTCTCGACAAAGCTTTCTATAAAAAAAACTTTATATGCCCCCAGGGCATAATTCACAACCCTTGCCCTGAGGGCTGTGGGGGAAGTGTCATCCTCAAAAACATAAACTTCCGGACTTTTCAACTGTGTCGAAAAGAATGGCTATCTCAAAATTTTGATTGTATGTGTTTGGGGAAATTGTGGGTATGAAAGGGGTGTTAGTTATCCTCCAATCACTTTCGACTATTAAAAAGGGCACAAGCCCTTCTAATTTCCAATCGAACGAGCCCTTTTTGGAGTTTCTATAACATCACTATCTATAAAAACCTTATATGCCCCCAGGGCATAACTTACAATCCTTGCCCCGAGGGCTCTGAGGGGGTTATCATCCTCAAAGACCTAATTTCTAAAACTTTTAACTACGTCGAACAATATAGCTATCTAAAAATTTTGATTGAATGTGTTTGGGGAAAAGGTCGGCGTGAAAGGGAGGTTAGGTGCCCTCCAATCACTTTCGACTATAAAAAAAGGGCACTAGCCTTTTGAATTTTCAATCGCATGAGTCCTTTTTCAAGTTTCTACGACAAAGCTTCAATAAAAACCTTATATGCCCCCAGGGTATAACTTACAACCCTTACCTTGAGGGCTCTTGGGGGAGTGTCATCCTCAAAGATATAATTTCCGGACCTTTCAACTGATTTGAACAAAATGGCTATCTCAAAATTTTGATTGGATGTGTTTGGGGCAATGGTGGACGCGGAAGTGGTGCTAGTTGCCTTCCAATCACTTTCGACTATTAAAAAGGGCACTAGCCATTTCAATTTCCAATCAAATGAGCCCTTTTTGAAGTTTCAACGACAACTCTTTATATAAAAACTGATATGCCCCCAGGGCATAACTTACAAACCTTGCCATGAGGACTGTGGGGGGGGGGGGGGAATTGTCATCCTCAAAGACCTAATTTCCAGAACTTTCAACTACGTTGAACAAAATGGCTATCTGAAAATTTTGACTGGATGTGTTTGGGTTAAATGTGGGCGTGACAGGAGGGTTAGTTGCCCTCCAATCACCTTCGACAATTAAAAACGACACTAGCCCTTTGAATTTTCAATTGAATGAGCCCTTTTTGAAATTTCTATGACAAAGCATTCTATAAAAAGCTTATATGCCCCCAGGGCATAACTTACAACCCTTGCCCTGAGGGCTGTGGGGGTGTCCTCCACAGAAACATAATTTATACCTGGAAATCAACTACGCTGAACAAAATGGCTATCTCAAAATTTTGATTGGATGGGTTTGAGGAAACGGTGGGCGTGTAACGGGTGTTAGTTGCCTTCCAATCACTTTCGACCATTAAAAAGAGCACTAGCAAATCCAATTTCCAATCAAATGAGTCCTTTTAGAAGTTTCTACGACAAGTCCTTCGATACGAAGTGCCCTGGTCTAAAGAAAAAAAAAATAATACATTGTGCCAACATCGTTCTTTACTTAGGCAGCGCTATTGCGCTGCCAATGATTTGCCTTGAAAACTTCGCCTCTCTGACTCAACAACTGATAGTTCGGCTTTTTAATTCGTATTCGCTAATGCAGTCCTAGTACGGTACATATTTGAGTGATATTTCAATCGTTCAGAATCCCAATCAATGAAGACCATACAATGAAAAAGAGAGAATTTTTAAAAAAAGATGAATTTGTGGCGTAGATTTTAATATACAATTCATATCTGCCCAATGGAGTGTTTTTAAGAATTTTCATGTTTACTTTCGTGATTGAGAATATAAAGCAAGCAAAGTATACTTATTTACGGGCTCATTCAAATTGGCTTCAAATACCCAAAATGCGTTTAGTATTGATCTTACTTTTAGGGAGTATGATTTTGCCTCCCGCCTACTGAATTTCGTAAATTGACGCCACTGTTAAAATGCACTAAAAGTTATTCTTAGTCCTTAAGCTTTTTGACTGGATTATTTATTAACTCAGTTAAATACATAAAGGTGCCGAAAGTTGAACCCAGGATTAGTTTTTATTTCAAGCTTCCAATGGAGACTGAAGGGTGTGCATGTAACTGAGCCCCAAGCAACTGAACACCCATGTAACTTAACCTTCGTGCAACTGAACCGCCGTAAAACCGAACCCTCGTGTAACAGACCCTTCGTGCAACTGAACCGTGCGCAACTCATTTCGTCAATAGCTTTTTTTTTTCTTTTTTTTATTGGTTTATTTGCACCAGTTTTATTGATATACGTTAGAAAGGCAGTGAAGTAATAATTTTTGTTCGTTGAAAGTTTCAATTTTGCTCTTACTTTCCTACATGAAAACTTTGTTTTTTAAATTAATCTTTGCTCGTTTTTAATTAGAACGAACACGTAAAAAAAAATGTTTGTGTAGCTTAGGTAGATAATACCGGAAAATCCATGACACACCCCATGGTAGTGACTCAGCCATGATATTCTTTTCTAGAGGGGGGGCAGCCCCCCCCCCTCATGATTGGAATAACTTGTGTTCCTTTTAAATTTTTTTGTTGCTCCTTACTTCCAATTGTTTTTTTTTTTATTTTAACTTCTGACGGTTTTCTAAATAATGCCAGGAAATCCCCTTCCCCTGGTGTAAACTTTTGGAAAGTTCCCAAAAAAAAATTTCCTTCTCATTGAAAATCCTTCCCGTGGAAAATCCCTCCCCTTCAAATTGCCACCCTAAAATCCTTAAAAAATCATACCTCAAAATCTATCAAATTTTGGCGGTAAATCGGAATTTGATGGCATTGTAGGAAAAACAGCATTGCTAAGAATTAACAAAGACAGTTTCTCCAAATAATCATATAGATGGCACAAAACCGCCCAATACCACTTACAGCCCTTTCCCCACAGACTATGGAGGGTCAGGTCATCACCAAAAGAATAGTTATTGGACCTTCTAACTATGCAGAAAAAGATGGCTATCACAAAATTTTGATGGGACGACTTCAAGGGAAGGGGGCCTTCTGGGGAGAAGAGCTAGCTGCCCTCTAATCTTTTTGGTAACTTAAAAATGCACTAGCAATTTTAATTTCCGTTCAAATGATCCATTAAAGATCTCTCTATGATACTCTGGTAACCTTCTAGCCCTGGTAGAAAAAAAAGGATACACATCAGAGCTACTCATGCAAAAAAATGATTTTCCTTGCTGTTCAAAATGAGGGACTTTAATTACCCTAAACAAGGTTTTCGACCATGCTGATTCCAACGGTGCAATTTTTTATCTGATTCCATTTTTGAGGGGTTTCAGGTTCTTGTTCAAAATCACCGAAAACATCTTTTTGCAATAAACTTTTATTTTTAAAGTTAACCGAAATGATAGTTACCATTCCTGAATCAATGTCAGATGAACTTTAGGCAGTTTTTTTTATTCTCAAAACAAGTTTTGCAACTTTTGGTTACTATGGTCTGTGGTTTGCCCTTTACTTGGTTGCAGTTGAAAGCTCGCAACGAAAAGTTCACCCGGCTAAGAGTAGTTTTATCTTATTCTTGAGAACAGCTACATATTATCCATGGATTTCCCGATTAAAATACAGTTATGGCGAGATTGAAAGGAAGTCTTGTGTCAAGTATTTAGGTATTACACTTGATGAAACTTTGTCGTTTAGGAAACATGTTGGGAACACGTCAGCGATTTTATCAAAGAACATCGGAATCCTTAGAAAATTTGCACACTTTGTCCCGCATCGCATTTTAAGGTTGTTGTATTTCTCTATAATACATCTGTATATTTTATATTGTTCTTCAGTATTGTTAGGGACATTTCCGTCGCTAGTTAATCCAATTCGAGTTCTCCAAAATAATACGATCCTTTTACTTTGCCAAATCTTATAGTGATTCTGAGATTGGAGTACAGAAGACAAAAAAAATTTACGAGCTGCTGGCTTTCGGGATTTTTATCATCAGCTATTTATGTTCAAGTATAATAATAATAATTTATCTTTATGCTTCTCAGGCATGTTTCAAATTAGGTCTGCTTGCCAAAATTATAATACTTGAACAAGCAAGGCACTGTCTGTTCCAATTGCCATCACTACAAGGTCTAAGTTCTCCTTTATTTGTCAAGGAATAAAATTATGGAATAGTAATGATAAGACAATTAATGACACAACAAGGTTTGAAGAATTTAGAAATAAAGTTAAGGAAAAAATGTATTCTAATTATGAGTTTTAAGTTATTATTTGTCATTTTTAGTTGTATTTTATTTATACAAATTTATGGACTAGTAATAATACGATAATTAATGATATAAAATGGTTGGAAAAATTTAGAAATAAAGTCAAGGAAAAAATGTATCCTATTAATGAGTCCTAAGATATTATTCGTTTTGTTTCTTCTTCTTTTGTTGTTTGAGGTGTGTGAAGGAGTGTAGTGGATTGTTTGGATAGTTTTTTTTCTTTTTTTGATCGTTACCGTTACTCCAGTAGCAACTCAGCAAGGAATTATGTATTTTTATGTATTAACATATGCATATATTTTTTTTTATATTATCAGTATTTCTGGTATACTTAATTTGTGCTATTAACTATTACAACAATTTTCTCTTCTTTTTTTCTTCTATTTATGGCATGCCCCTAGGACAACTTGCCTTTGCAAGTTCATGGGCAGACTAGAAGATTTAGTTGAATGACTTTGTGTTTTTTTTTTCATATATATTTATATATATATATATATATATATATCTATATATATATATATATATATATATATATATATATATATATATATAATATATATATATATATATATATATATATATATATATATATATATATATATATATATATATATATATATATATATATATACTAATTAAAAATAGGAAAAAAATGAAGGCAAGCTCTCAATCGTTTCAAGTCTTGAAAAAGAACTTCTACCCCTTTTATTTTCATTCCGCCACAAAAATATTTAACGTTTTAATTACTATCATATATGTGACAAACAAAAACAAATAACTAATTATTATGACTTAAAAATGTGAAGCAGACAATAATTTTTTTGTATATATATATATATATATATATATATATATATATATATATATATATATATAATTATGTGTGTGTGTGTGTGTTTGCGATTCCATTAAGCCTAGATTTCATATCTAAATCAGATTTGATCTTTCAGGAAATACATCTCCATTCATTTAAAAATAATAAGAAAATTCTGGAAGTTCACTTATCCAACTTACTGCATCCACAAACTCATCTTGTGTCAATTAATTTTGACATGTTAATTCTGCTACACCAAGTTGAGGCATAGCCTGACACCAAAAGCAAGATGCATCATCTCCTTCTGAAACCCAATGGCCAAGTACAATCAATTTCTTGATATCTAGACAGCCATACAGTGATCCAGCTTTCCATTATCAAACAAAACTTTTCTGATGACCAGAATCATTGATAATATTAAAACTAATATAGACAAAATAAGTGCTTATTATTTCTTAACTAAGTGCAAGAACCATTTGGGCAAGCCTTGGCAGTTAGTAGTGGGTCAAATATCTTCTGAAAAATTTCTGATTGATTTTTGTTAAGAACAATTTGGGCCATGTTGAGGTCTATTGACAGTAGTTAACTTTAAGATACCTTTCCCTCTTATATTTACTCATTCACCAGAACAAAATGTTTTGCAGTTCTGAACTTCTGCTTTAAAATTCATCTGGCCTTCATAAAAGCTTTCATCAAGAAGTGTGACTAGTAATTTGGGATTCAAAATACCAGTATATTTCATAGCTGGAGTGGTAACTTTAGTTGCCTCTGTAAAGACTGCCTTTAAGTTGAAGCTCTTATAAGGGATAAATTAGATCTATACAATAGATTTGATACAAAAACTTATACTAGTGAGGATCTTACTTCCATCTTATGAGAGTCAAGCATGTGCTGTAACACTGAGATCTCAAGAAATCTATAAACTAGTCTGGCATTGCTCTTTCTGTTAACTGAATTCCAAAATAGCTCAGGAGCTTTTACCCACTGATTGCTTCAGGTTTCCATTTTCATTTATTTTTTATTGATATGTTTTCTTTGTGCATTTATAAATAAAAGTTCAAATAGGGATAAAATGCTTTTAATAGACAGTGATGATGACAACAGTGATAACAGTTTTACTACTGATGACGGTCACTGCATATGTGACTGTATCTGGTATTTTTGTGAATTTCTATCACTGTTATCATCATCACTGTCTATTAAAAGAATTTTATCCCTATTTGAAATTTTATTTATTGTCATGGAAAGGAAGTGTGGTCTCCGAAATTATTGTGTATTTATATATTATTTTCTTTTCTTTTCTTATGACTCTTGCTAAGTTAAAAGATTTCTTGATATTGGAAACAATTTTGAATAATAGTTAAAATAAAAAATTCCAGGAGGATTGAAAAATACCTGAAGCTTTCATTCTCCAAAAACTTTGTCAAGCACAATCTTTTTAAACCTTTAAAATAATCAATTACCACCAAATTTCACAAAAAAAAACTGTATTTGAAAAAAACTACTTGATTGATGAAACCAGAGAACATTTTTGACATTAGTGAAAGCATTTTATTAAGATCCTGTTTAATTTTCCAGATACAAAAATAGTCCTAATTTGTTTATGATTAATCTTAACAATGGAATGATCTATTAATTTTACTAGTAAGTTACTTTTTACCTAATAACTAAATCACTTGGTTATACTCATATTGTAATATCCATAAAAATCAAAGACTTTCAGAGAATTTAAGACATTAAAAATTACCTTGCTTGAAAATCGGGACTCCTAGAATATTTGCCAGTTCCAAGACACCAGCACTGTGAGAAGGGTCAATATACGCTTCACCTGTGTATATCAACTGCAACACAAGCTTTAGGTCTTCAAACGCTACATCAGAAAAAAAAATGTACACATCCTCTTCACTGGGGGGGATACTAGAAAGCAGTGCCTAGAAAAGAATTTGCTAATTATTGGTAAAAAAAAAGTTGGTAAAAATATCCAGCCATTTGGTAAAATACCTTGCTCCCCCTAAACATCTTGGCTAGTAGAACCCCTGCATAGCAATGCAATCTTCTATCAGAATAAATCTCTTAAATCTGGAAGAATTAGCCACTTAGCCCCCCTTCCCCCATCACAAATTGTGCTATAGGGGAAAACTGACAGAATTCAAGAAAAAATGTAAGAAATAAATAAACCACTAATTTATGCCTGAAACTGTGAATAGATTTCCAGTCTGGAACTTTGAATTTTCTTCAGGTTCGCAGTTGTACTTAAATTTAGCATCTTTTCAAGCATAGGATATAATACTTCAACTAAATTGTCTGTTTTTGTCTAGGTAATAAGCCTGCAGCAAGTTCTGGGGATGGTGGTGCCAGTTGCTGTTGCATTTATTACCATAATGCTTGGAATGGTTGTGGATACTTTTAGGTCACTTATGACAGGGGTGAGGTGTATATGCATTGTCAATGTATCCCTGAAGACCTATCAACCAATTACGCTGGGTCATCAAGACCTAGATGACTTCAAAGTTTTACTGGCAGATATGTTTAGAAGAGTAGAAGTTCTGTTTTCTTAGTTAATAATTTTTCTTTTTTATATTTTTTAATTTGAATATTATACTTTTATTTGTTTTCAATACAAATATTGGAAAGTTTAAATTTTTTTTTTAACACTTTTGATATCTTTACTTCTGTTTTTTTTTTTTTTTTTTTTTTAATACAACCAGTTGTGTCCCATGTTGGGCTTCTGATTGACATGTCAGAGTATGTGAAAAAAAGATGGGTTGGATGGAAAACTAGCTTGGTTTGTCATGAACATGCTCATTGTCATGAGTTTAAGAATAGTACTTTCAGGTATTAGCAATGCTGCTTTTAGCATACTTTCCAAAGCATATGAAACAAGCAATGACAGAGATTTCAGCTGATGTATAAATTGATATAAATTTAGGACCAGTCCAGGTCATAAGGAAACATGTTAAAAAACAACTCTTACTTCATAATATGCAAAACTATCCTAGTTAACATATTTTCCTGGGGGAGCACCTTTATCCTCACCCTTTTCCTTGTTTTCCCAGTTTATCAATCGCATTGTCTTTTCTCCAAGTCTTGAAGTCTTGTCTTTCCCCCCCCCCCCCTAATGTGCAAATAAATACCCTGAACTGATAGGCCTATATAAAGGGGTAGGGTAAAATTCATTTGAGGCAAAAATTATAACTATATTTGGAAAAAGCATTAAAAAAGCATCAAGTGGTATGTTTACTTTATTTGTAAGTCAATAATATGAAATGCAAAAAATTTACCAACTATATTTATCACTATTAGCCTATTTGTATCTTTTTGGTAGATGGCAGTAATGCTGTTTAACTTACATATATAGAATATTTTAAATGGATAAATGCAGTCAAATATGTTTATTTTTCACAATTTTGTAAAAAAAAAGGTAAATTTTTGGCAGTTCATATTATTGAGTTACAAATAAAGTAAAAATCCTACTCCATGCCTTTTTTATGCTCTTTATGAATATAATAATCATTTTTGTCATAAATGAATTTTACCCCCACCCCTATATATACCAATTCAGTGTATATATTTGCACATTGGGGAGGGAGGGGTTAAGTTTAAACTTACGTCTCATTTGCATCAGAAATAAAATTTTCCCCCAAACCCCTAATGTGCAAATATATACCCTGAATTGGTATATATAAGGGTAGGGGTAAAATTCATTTCTGACAAAAATGATTGTTATATTTTGAAAGAGCATAAAAAAAGGCATTGAGTGGTATATTTACTTTATTTGTAAGTCAATAATATGAACTGCCAATAATTTACCAAAACAAATGTACACCAGTAAAAATTATGAGGATAAAGGTGCTCCCCTAGGAAAATATGTTAACTAGGATAATTTTGCATATTATGAAGTAAGAATTGTTTTTTTAACTTTTCTCCTTGTGAAAAGGACTGGTCCCAAATTTATACCTATAAATCATATCTGGTCACTTATTTTGTAGTTTTTGTGCTGATTGAAGAACAGAATATTGTTCCAACAGTTGGACAGATTGTTCAGTATCCTATAACTCCTGAAAGATCCATTTACCTAACTCAACTCCTTTTCAAGAGAGCAAGAAGCCCCTACACTAGAAATTTATCTTAACTTCTTAATCTAAGCCTACGGAGACTATGCTAATCATAACAAAAATGACAGACAATTGGAGAAACTGGGCCTATCTTGAGAAAAGGACTGACTGCTGACAAAAATGATCTGTGACACTTTAAGCTACATCCCTCAGCAAATAGGTTGACATCAGTAAATACTCTGTCATTCTGAAGGAATTCAAGTAAATCTAACACTCAATTCATGTTAATATTAAATTCTTCTTCTCTCTTCAGTTATAGGCTTCAGATAAATCCATTTAACCTTTTTTGTATTGTCTGATTATGTCAGGGGCATCCTGGGAAATCAAATGTAAAAATTAGTCTATTATTGTTTAATAATTGAATTTATATATCATTGATGAAACCAGCTATATTCAGGCAGTTAAAGACAGCTTTGAAAAATTCAGCATCATCAATTGAAGAGAGTTTGCTTTGTGATAGTTGGTCAATATTAGAGGTTAGCTTAAGGTGCTTGAATATAGCAGATAAAGTTAGCGATTCTTTTTTATGGTTGAGAGTTGCCACAGGGCAACCAAAAAAAACGTGGTTGATGGTCTTGACATAGGTTTGGCAAGGTGGCAAAATGGGCTCATTAATGTCAAAGTGGTTGTGTTTTGGAAATGATAAGTTTGGCAGTTAAGACCAGTAGCATTTGGTCATATTCTGTGGTACATCTTTGAGTATTTCCAGGATATATATGGAGAAAGGTTTGGTGGGCTTTGGTTTGCTAAATAAATTTTTAGGCACCAATGGTTTATATCTCTTACTGGGATAGGCCTTCCAGATATTATTTCAAACTGAAGGGCAGATTTAGCTATTTCATCTGCCTTGTGGTTTCCTTTAATGCCCATATGACTTGGGATGTATAGGAATAAATTATAAGAGGGGTGTTTCTTGGAGGGTTTGGCATCTTTATAATGGTTTCCAATGCAATGTTGATGGCAGCTACTTTGGCTGTCATGATACTCACATCATTTTGGAGCCTTTCTGCCACTGCTATACATAAAGATGGGAAGTGGAGTCCACAAGCAGTCCTGGATTCCGTTTTTGAGCCGTCCATAAAAATTGGGAGGTGGTGATTATATCTCTGAGACTCAAATTCATGGAATAATGATTTTACATAGGCAAGGGAAAGATCTGCCTTAATAGCTGGTGTAAACAAAAGGTTCACTTCTGGGTAATGGTTAGCCCATGATGGTATCCATGGGTATATTTGAAATAAAGAAGATGAAGGTATGGGGAAGGTCATTTGGGTGGTTGTAAATTCCTGTGCAAGGCCCCTAAAAGCATCAGGGTTTCTTAGCCAATCATGTAATCTATGGGAACTGTTACCTTCAATTTTTGTAAAGTAGTGGGCAAGTAGGTTTTCTCTATGCATAGCAATAGAGGTGAGACCAATTTTGCTGAGGAGGAAGTTGGTTTTGGTGGGATCCTTGAGGGCATGTATAATACTACTACAACTAACAACTCACTGCAGCACCAAGCCGCCAGAGGCCAACACAGCTACGCACGCTTCTCTTCCATCTTAATCTATTCAAAGCCTCCCTTTTTACACCCGCCCATGAAGCTCCCACTTCCTTTAAAAATTTCTTTATGACGTCCTCCCAACCCAGATGAGGACGACCTGCTTTGCGTTTAGCCCAAGACAGTTGGCCAAAAAGAACAATCTTTGCAATCTGTCATCCTTCATCTGCACACTGTACCCTAGTCACCTCAACCTTTCTTTCATTATAGCCCTAGAGAGTGGTATTGAACCACATTTTTTGTATAGCCTATTGTTTGAAATACAGTCACTCAGCCGGGTACCCAGAACAATCCTTAAGCAATTTCTCTGGAAAATATCTAGCAAATCTTCATCTGCTTTCTGGAGCGCCCATGCTTCAGAGCCATATTTGACCACTGTCATCACTGTAGCTTCTAATATTCTAATCTTGGTTTGCAGACTTATCTTCCTATTCTTCCAACCTTTTTTTAATTTTGAAAAAACACCCTGAGCCTTAACTATTCTACTTTTGACAACTTCACTGCTCCCATCATCTTTACTAATAATACTACCAAGGTAAGTGAAGCTGACACCCTGATTAATCTTTTCATTACCCAACTTCACCTTTTCATCTTCACTTATTCCTAGCCTTAGTGACTCAGTCTTCTTAACATTATTTTTCAAACCTATTCTAGCAACCTGAACTCGCAAAAACCTCTAAAACCTCATTCATTTTGCTCACACTTTCATCTAGGATGCTTAAATCATCAGCATAATCTAAGTCAAGAAGACTTTTTCCTCCCCATTTGATTCTGTGGTCTCCCATTGCCTTTCCAGTGCTTCTTAAGACAAAGTCCATCAAAATAATCCATATAAAGGGGGATAGAACACAACCCTGCTTAACTCCCGATTTAATACAAAACCAGCTGCTAACCTCATTTCCTACCTTAACTGCAGCAGTGTTATTCTCGTACATAGCACTAATCACTTTAATCTATTTTTCTGGTATACCATACAATGATAAAACCTTTACTAAAGCTCTTCTATCAACAGAATCGAATGCTTGCTCATAATCTATAAAATTGAGGACCAAAGGTGTTTGAAAACTCAGGCACTTCTCAATTATTAACATAAGAGTGAAAATTTGGTCAACACATCCTCTACCTTTTCTACTCATTTACCACCCTATCAGCACCTGGAGCCTTATTATTTTTTAGTCCTTTTAGTACTGTTGCTAATTCCTCCTCACAAAACAAATCTTCCTTCACACCCAATACATCAAAAACTTTTTCAATTTCCTCTATATCTCTTCCTTCAACTCTATCTTGGTTAAGCAAATTCTCAAAATGTTTGGCCCATCTCTATTTAGTTTTTTTCTTATCACTAATTGCAGCCCCATTCCTATCTTTAACTGGGCCAAGTCTGCATTGACTACTCCCTCTCAATTTGCCATCTCATTATGCCATCTAGCTGCATCTTCCAGATCCTCGGCAATTTTATCCATGGCCTCCACTTCACGCCTCCCTAGTTCATATTTTAATGCTTTCTCCACTTTCTTTACATTCCTTTTGTTTTCATATGATCTATCACTAAGGTAATTCTTGTACAAGTCCTTTCTCCTTTTTATCAAACATAAAGCTTTTTCACTAATATTCTGAGCTGCAGTTCTAGCTTTCTTCCCTAAGACACCTTCAGCAACTTCACAAATAATTTTTCTAAAATTATTCCAACCATCTTCCACATTATCAAATTTTAAACTCTTGAGTTTAGTATTCAACTGTTCCTGGAAAGTTTCTCTCAAATTCTTATCCTGGAGTCTACTAACATCATAACTTCCTGGGAAGTAGTTACCCTTCCAATATTTCAGCTTTAAATCAACCCTTGACACTACTAGATGGTGATCTTTACTTTTAATATCAATAACAGCACTCCTATATACCCTAGTATCTTGCATTGATCCTGCCCATCTTTGGTTTACAATAACATAATCAATAAGGTTTGCTGTCTTACCATCACATAAATACCATGTTAACTTATGAGCCATTTTATGACCAAACACCATATTGGTTATAACTAGATTGTTATACCTACAAAATTGCAAAAGTCTGTATCCATTACTGTTTTCTTTTCCTACACCAAATTTACCTAGGCTAGGATACCATCTATACCTATTTCTACCAACCTGGGCGTTAAAATCTCCTAATAAAAAACACCATATTTTTACCTGGGACCCTGTCTATTTGCTCCTCTAACTGTAAGTAAAATTCATCTGAGTCACTAGATTCTCTGTCAGTCAGTTCTACAGGGGCATATACTACTATAACTGATACCCTGAACTTGTTAGTCATAAAATGAGCAACTAGTTTTCTATTATTAATACCTTCCCAGCCTAAACAAGACTTAGCAGCTTCCTTATTCATCATGAGCCCTACTTCCATGGGCGTTGGCAGCATATTGTCTAGGGGGGGGGGGTGCAGTCGATAGTGTGATGTAGGAGGAGATGAAGTTATGTCGGCATGGGTGTACATAGCTTCTTGCCTAGGGGAGGGGACAGCCACTTCTGTGATGAAGGGCAGGGGGGGGGGCTGAAGTTATATTGGCAGTTCACAAAACCTTACATTGCCAGCAACTTCATCATACTTATGAAATCCTTATTAATAAGCAATCACCAAAAATTATAAATCACTTGAATAGACCTACATATTTTAGTCATTTAGGACAGGTGTACTTACCATTCTGAAAAAAATTCTGGATATCCATTGATTAGAAAACACTCAAACTTGTTGAACACTTAGGCTGCTTCTTTTCATCAGACTTATTTGATATACGAAGAGGTAGTAATGTGTACAGGGCTGCCACAATGGTTAATTCCTAAAGTGTTAAAATTGCCCAATTTGTGTGCTAAGCAGTGATTTTTGGTGCTACAGTAAAAATGAGAATTTGCTTGTTTTGTGGTGTGATTTAAATATTGGAACCAATATTTGGACATTTCTGTTTATTTCCAGTTTTTTCAACCATCTACCTTTTATCAACTGCTTTTCCAACCATCTGCTTTTTCAGCCATACCTAATGTAAATTTGAAGGTCTAGGAGGGGGGGGGGGGCAGCTGCCACCTGCCTCCCCCTCCCTATGCCCATGCCTACTCCCTGTCTATGTACCCCATCCTTCCTGCGTGAGTAAACAAATTCTATATCACCTAATTTCATACTTCCTACCCCTGGGATATGAGTTTCTGAAACTCCTAATAAATCCAGCTCAAATCATCTGAATTCGTCAGTCAAAATGCCAATACAATAGTCATTTTTTAACATTGTAACATTCAAAGTTCCAATTTTCATGATCTTTAAATCATTGAAATTATTTTTGCCTCAGGAAAAGCAATGATCCCAGATACCAGTGCAGGACTGGGATCACATATCTTCTCAAGTCTACATCAAAGTGCTTAAGCCTGCTTAGAACCAGACAGCAAGAAGTCCCAGGGACCTCCATGAATGGGGGCTTTGTGCAATCCTAGGCCCATCTTGGTCACAACATGGTTTTCAGCACATGGCAATGCTCTTCTATCAACAAGAGTTGAAATGCTGCACAGACAATCTCAAGCCTATTACCTCCAACTCATTATGTATTCATGCCTACAAATATTATGCTCTTACAGGGAGGCAGCCCATAATAGATAAAATAGCTAGGAAGAGGTTTTTCAGCCCAAAGAGGCCCATGAAAACATAGCAAGCCTAGAAGAATTATCCATTAGTCAGAATCTTGTGCAAATGCTGTGTCATTTACTAGGCTATAATTTCCTTGAGGGGCGCCACTCCTCAAGTAGGAATAGAGTTGAACACAAGATCTCCAGTCTTGCATGTACCCCAAAAGGGTCAAGGCAGCCCTTTGCAGAGGCCATTGTCCATGGACCTGGATCTTATGCCCTGCTGCAGTTGTCCTCCTATAGAACATCCTCCTGCAATGGTGTTCTGCAACACCATGCAATTAAACCCATTACTGGGGGAAGGTTTGTAGCTCCTGGAACTTGTGGACAAACCAGTGGGCCCTTTTGAGCGCACATTTGAGGGGCCTTCTTCTTCCTCCACCTGTATTTATTTTTTGGTCTAGAGAGAGGCCTAGATATTTGATGTGTTGTTGCTCTTGGATGACTACACCATTTAGGGTTAATAGGGCAGATTGGGGTTTCTCTTATTATGAAACTGGACTATAGCTGATTTTGATGGGGCAGTGGGTAGGCTAAATTGTTGGAGAAATGTTCAAAGGCATAAAGTGACTTTTGTAACTTAGATTGGGCCAGTTCAAAATTATTTGAGATAGACCATAGAACTATACCATCTGCAAACTGAATATTTGTATGGGGCAAATTCAGATCCTATAAGTATAGCAAAAACAGGAGACAAAAAACCAACAAAGAGAAAAATCTCAGTGAGAAAAAAAAAACAATAAACAAGACTGCAGCCAGTGGAGAGAAAAGAAACAAAAAATGTAAAACAACCCAGATATTTTGCCTGTATCCAAACAAGGTGTCTTCAGCACAAAAGAAACACAAGAGGAACAAGATAAAAAAAAAAGAAGCTAAAACTAAAAAAACAATAAAACCACCACAAAAAAAAATATATATACAATTGGTGCAAACTGATCCACATAGGGAAAATATGCTATTATATAGTTACTTAAGTGAGGACACCAGAGTAACTGAGGAAAAATAAAAAAAACTGGAAATTATTTTAACTATTCTGTTGCAAAATAATCCTTTTATTGGCTATTATTGAAGCAAATCATTTTGGTCTAGCAGGTAAAATAATCCCCAGGTGATTATTTAAAATCTTAACTCCCTTATTGACTGCTGATTCACTCTTTAGAAGATTATCATAAATTGGGTCAATATTTAAATTACCTGTGTCCCTCTTTATCAAAAGGTTAGCAAATATATGTTTTTTTTATTTCTATTGCTTCTCTTGCCCATTGTGTGTACCCCTTATCATTTGAAATAGCTACTGCCTCATCAAATTTTACAAAGTGATCTGGTTGAAACCAAATATGTTTTGCTAAGGCTGAAACAAAAGTTTCCAGAGGCTTGCTTAATTGTAGGGTTTTTTTTCTATCAAATTTTGATGTTCAATAAATCTTTCAGCAAATTGTTGGTGATTCCTACCAATATAGAACTTCCCACAAGAACACAGAATTTTATATACCCCACTTACTAAATTTCCCTGGGTTAAATCTTTCCCAGAATTAAAAAAAAACTACCCATTGGTCTCAACAATTGGAAAGATGTATCAATGTTAAATTTATGCAAAATCCATGAAAGTTTCTGACCCAAACCAGGTACATATGGTTTGAACCAGGTACATGTTTCCAATTGCAAGCCTCATCTTTTGCAAGTTTGATTGTTCCCTTAATTTTTGCCTCTGCATGCAGTTTTGCTATATATTTTCCAGTGGATGAATTTCTCTTAAAGGATCTGATGGCATTCCTTTTATTGTGTCAAACTTCTTGGTCAGAGGCTGTCTGCCATGGCATAGGGGGTTTATTTTTCTTCAGCATTTTTGGGTTTTGAGACTGGGGTATGGTAAGTTTTGTAGCATCAAGAAGTATTGATGTGAGATTTTCAGAGAGCTGGTTTTGGTCAATGGACAGTGAAAAGTAGTCATAGTCAAAGAGAATATGAAAGAAATTTGGCCAATCTGCTTTTTGCCACACATAATAGGGAATGAAGTTATCAATGATGGCTGGGTCACCAATCTTTGTGCATATGGCAAAATGGTTGCTTAGGAGGTTGTCAATTATATTGATGGTAATTTTATTTATTAAAATTGATTAGACTAATTAAAGGTCAATAGTTGAATAGCTCCCACTTCTTATAGGCTATTGAAGTAGGTATTTAGATGTCTAGGAGTCACTAGTACTATATTGGTAAAATTGGTGAGGAATTCCTCTATGTATTGGCCAGCATTATTTTGAGGCAAATAACCCCAGATAGGACTATGGGCATTGAAGTCCCCAACAACCACAAGATTTGATTTTGGGAAATTATTAGATTTAAAATTGAAAAAATCTTGTCCATTGTTCTTACCATTTGGGTTAGCCTATATACATTAGTAACTGTAACTTCCATGTTTGCCAGCCACAACTTTCCACCAATTGCACTAATGTTATGACTGAAATCAGGGAGACTTATACCATAGAATTTGAGGGGTGATCTTATAAGAATGGCAACTCAACACCAATTCTATTGGAAGATCTATCTTTTCTTAGGACATCATAACCAGGAACTTTAAGATTAACTGATGAGTTATGGGTTTCTTGGAGGCATAGTATGTCAATTTTGTGAGAAGAAGTATACTTAAGAAGGTCAGTAAGTTTAGAATCATTTAAGGATCTCATATTCCATTGCAAAATTATGGTGGATAGAGATAACAGAGGGTTAGCTATTGACAGATAGATTTAGTTTTTTAAGTATAGTGCTGAAATTTGTGTTGGCTGTGTCCTTGAGATTTTGTGGTAAGTAGTTTTAGCTATTTCTTGTAAAATTGAAGATTTTTGATCTTCTGTGAGGGATGTTCTGGAAAGTGAGTTGAAGTTGAATAGGCTATGTAGAGACATAAGTTTGTAAGTAGATTTGGATTTTCTTCTGATGTTTCCATTGTTGATTTTGATGAGGTCAGTTACTCAGGTTTACTTTTAGAATATTCTTGGTCTTGGTCTCTGGTTGGAAGGTGCAGGGGGGAGTCTAAGGTCTTGATTCCAAGGAATGTTTTTTTGTGGTTGGGTCCTTGTAGTTTTATGCAGTAGCCTATTTTGCTTAGGTTGTATGTTTGATTCAAGAAATTTGAGTGTATCTGCAGTATGTAACATGAGTTTAATTTTTGCCAACCAAAAAGGGATGTTTTCTTTTGTAGACAACCTTAAAGCCATTGATAGTGACTTGTAGGCTAGGCCAATTTTGGACATAGCCTACAGATCTGTTGTCAGAAGAATGAGGACCTTTGCAATTAATGCATGTTAATTTCTTGTTTGCACAATTTGCTGTGTTTCAAGGATGGATATTTTGGCATAGATTACACCTTTTCAGGTTGTTTTGCAGGGTTGTTTTGTGTGACCCAGCCTATTGCCAATCATATATAACACTGTATTGGAGTAAAGTGTTTCACCCTTTCCCCCGAAAATCATATTAATTTTTTAATCTAAGCCTAAGGAGACTAGGATATACTAATCATGACAAAAATGAAAGACAATTGGGCAAACTGGGCCTACCTTGAAAAAAGGACTGACTGCTGACAAAAATGCTCTGTGACACTTTAAGCTAAATCCCTCAGCAAATAGGTTGACATCAGTAAATACTCTGTCATTCTGAAGGAATTCAAGTAAATCTAATACTCGATTCATGTTAATTTTAAATTCTTCTTCTTCTTCTTCTATTAAACAGCAGGCGGGCTTTTCAGTGATACTATTTAGCCCTTTTCCTTTTGCTTCACTCTGTGGGCTACAGAGCTACTGGCTTGATTGCCTCCTGATTATTAGATATTTTCAGATATCTTTCAGTAGATCTTTCGACTCTAGGAGTTCAATTATGAGTTGATAGACGTCAATTTCTATGCTCTGTGTGCAGGTATAGTTGGCTAGGCTCTTGGCTGATAGTGAGATTTTGTGGTGTTTGAAGCATTTTAACAGTTTGCAAAGCAAGGTATGTTGTGCAGAAGTCAGCATATTACATTCAAATAGGCAATGGTCAATTGTTTCATTATTCATATTACAATGCCTGCAAAGAGGGGACAGGGGAATTGAACCACTTGAATTAAAAAACTTATACGAGAATGCAAGAAAATTTAGTCCATTTGTTCCAGAACGAATTCTATGATAAATTTTAGAAAGATACTTATTGGGAAAGGGGGAAAGGATAGGATTAATCTTATTAAAATTAATATCTGATAGCCTCCATCGGTAAATATCTCTAATCGGGATTGGTCTCCCACTTGGCTGGTCAATATTTATAGCATTTTTTGCTATTTCATCAACCTGATGGTTACCACTTATGCCAGAGGGGCTAGGAACATACTGAAAATAAGTTTTTATGCCACTTGAAGCAAGATTATCTATAATACTGAGACAATGATAAGTGTCAATGTCCAACTTATACTGAGGAGCTGAGGCCAGCAACTCAAGGCTGGATTAAGAGTCGGAATATACAATAATATTATTTGAATTTGCGATCAAAGGTTGGTTTTCCTTAATGTGTTCTAATGCCATGATTATGGAATTTAACTCAGCAGACATTATAGATTAATTATTATATAATCTCTCGCCCATTGCAATTTTCAGGTGAGGAAGGAAAGCACCACTTGCTACCTTCTCATTCATTTTTGACCCATCAACAAATATTTGGACGTGATTTTTATAGGTAATTGTATTAAGTTCAGCAAATTTTTTCTGGAAAAAAGCGATGGGGGTTAAATCTTTAGTCCACTTTGAGAAATCAGTATTTATTATGGGACTTGACCAATTCCATGGAGGGGATTGGGGGAAAGTGGGTGCAATAGACTTTGCTGGTACGGGGAACTTCTTTTGAATGTTGGCATACTCATCTGTAATGCCTCTATACATGGCTGGATTTCTTAACCTATTATGTAGGGTGTGTGAGCTATTTGATTCAATTTTTGTAAGATGTTTTGTCAAGAGAAAGCTACGTCTCTCCCTTATTGTTGTTAATCCACTCTCCATAAATCAGAAACTTGGTGCCTGTGGGTTTCCTAAGACCAAATATGAGGCGTATTATATCATTTTGTGTTGTTTCAATTTTTTGCATCTGGGTCTTTGCACATGCACCATATACGATGAGCCCATAGTCAATTTGGGGTCTTATATGTGATTTATAAAACTGGAGTAAGGTTTTCTCCTTACAGCCCCAGGGTGTGGAAAGAAGTCTTTTTATCATATTTGTTTTTCTATAGCATTTTTTTTATTGTGTTTGAAATGTGGAGGTGGAAATTAAGTTCCACCTAGGTAATTAATAGATCTAGGTAATTAATTGAGATCTAGGTAATTAATATGATTATCTTCTGGAATAGTTGTTTTATTTAGAGTTAGTTTTGCATTAACATGGTTTTGCTTCCGGTGAAATTGGATTATTTTTGACTTGGTAGGTGCAATGGGTAAATCTGAATGTTGAGAGAATTTTTCAAATTGGAAAAGTGACTTTTGCAGATTTGACTGGGCTATCTCAAAGGTGTTGCCAGATGACCATAAACCAGATCGTCAGCATATTGTAGATTCGTGTGGGGTAGGTTCATGTCCCAGAGATATAGGGCAAACAGGAGGCAATTGAGGACTGCTCCCTGAGGTAGGCCTTTGGTTGTTGTCTTTTAGGGTGAAGAGGCTGAACCAACACAAAGAAAGAAACTTCGCACTTCTATGAAGGATTTTATAAAAGATACTAGCTTGGGGGGTAGTCCAAGGTATGCAAGTTTGTTTAAAAGGATTTGGTGGTTCGATATGCCATTTCAAAATCTAGGAAAGCTGCAACTAGGACATTATTTTTTTAGAATGATTCATTTATTGCATTTATTAGCAAAATGAAAGCATCTGTTGAGGAGTGGTGTTTCCTGAATCCAGTTTGAGTGTGAGGGATCATATTGTTTTTTTCAACAAACCAGAGGAGTCTGTGATAGATCATTTTCTCCATTATTTTCCCCATCACAGGAGTAATCATTATGGGCCTATAGGAATCAGGGTTCTCTTGATCCTTGCGGTTTTTCCGCTATATGCATGCATTGAAAAGATCCAACGCATGCGGTTAAAGCGCTTGCCGATTCTGGAAGGAAAGAACATAGATGTAGTTGAAAGGTTGATTTCAGCTTTTAAATTCTGTCAAATAATATATGACAAAAGCCATTCTAAGCATAAAAGATCCTATTTAATTCAGAAAGCTTGGGAGGAGATCATGAAAGAGACAAATTTGCCAGATAGGAAGTTGTGAACAGTAAACTCGACTGTTTCAACAGCAAGCTATCCACCAAAGTATGACCAAAGCTCACAATTCACTGACAAGAATGGGGGAGATATCTGTTTTACTATTCTGTGTTCTCAACATTTTTTTATAAATGTGACTGTTGATAGGGTAATTTTGCTTTAAAAGCCAAGCCTAGGCTATATAGATTCAGACTGTAAATTGTAGCTGGGCCAAAGTCATGGGGAATGTAACGGTATCCAAGTTCAAAACCTCAAGCCTTCCAAGTTAAAGTTACCCATGTAAAATAGAATTACCCAAAATATGAACCTAAAAATTCAACCACAGATCGAGTAAAGCTTGATCGTGCAATTTAAAAAGTAGCAAACAAATGTATCTTGATTGAATAAACTTTTTAAAATCTTTACCACAGAAAATGTAGTAGCAATAAATAAATCTATCTTGAAACAGAAGGACAAAGTGTCACAAAAATATGCAATAAATATCAGGATGACCAAATGTTACGCGACAGGCGACCAACAATATAGTTTAATTTTAGGAGCTTGAATCTCCAAACTGTCAAGAGAAGGTAGAATTTATTGGACAAAAAAAGCCACGAGAGATACAAAGTATTTTCGTGTAATCTAGTTACATTGTACCGAAACTAAGTTTAGAGTTAGGTATTCCAATGAAACCAAGTTGTATTGTCCCGCAACAAGTTTTATGGTGATAAATTATAAGCCATCTGGAAACTAAGTGACAAGTCGTTAGCAATAAAATTAAAAAGTAATACTTTGTTTGTCAAGAAAAATTCCAAAGTGAAAATCTTATAGCTATAAATCGCATGAAAGTTGAAGTAGCCAATTGGTGTATTCCCTGTCCAATAAGAATATAGGACACACTATTAGACCAATAGGCCCAATGTAACATACTTTTTAACAACACCTTAATGTAACCTCTGGCGAATTTGAATCGTATAGTTAGTTAGGACTTGACAATTTTGTGCCAGTCTAGAGGAGTTTTCTGAGAGTTCTTGACCAAACACATGTAAGTTTAGAGTGAATCTATTTTCAATCCATTAACAATTTTATGACCATGTTATGTGAATTCCTTACCATGTTTAAACCTAACTTTGAACTTGAATATTAAGTAAACCTGTGTTAGAATTTGTTTCTGAGTGCAAGATTTACTGTGGTGCCACATCAGTAAATTGAAGTGCAGATTATCTGATATTCCTGATCCAGAGTTGTATTGCAAATCTGAGTTGAAATAAATACATTGCTTTCTTATTTTTGATTCTTTATGTTAGTATTTCTCAAGATAATTAGTCCTTGTGTCTCCAACCGCTCTCTAGGGAACATGAATCCTTTTAATCTGATCTTGACTCAGTATGGCCATTAACAAACGCTCCCCGCTCGACCCGCTGTTTTAATCCCCTGTCACATGAAGTTCCCCCTCAAACTATGGTATAAGATTCATATAACCCCACTACAAAGAAGTGTAACATCCCCCCATTTGAATTGGCTTTTACAGCCCCCCCCCCCCTCCCCCATTTGAATTGGTGCGGCTCTGTTTAACGGAGTAAAACACAAGGACAAAGTTTTCCCTTAGAAAAAAAGAAGTGATATATATATATATAAATTATTGAGAAATACTACGCATAGATAAAGTGCAATATTTTGTTAGACCTAAGTTCCCTTAAGATAATAACAAAAAAAGAGAACACCCATAAGAAAGAGATAGGAATTATAATCCCCCCCTTAAGCCAAGTGAAACTTGAAGGTGTCAAATTGAAGTACTGTCAAACAAAACCTTAAGTGCCGAATTTATAGTGTTTTAGAAATAATTACCAATATGTCGTTAGATCCAAACGAACAATTGTTAAAATAAAAACTTATTGCTAAAACAGTACACATTTCAAAATTTCTTCCCTCATACAATGGAGATTCAGATGTAGATGAATTTATTATACAATTAAACCGATATGTGGAGGTAACCCGCGGACTTAAAATCATTGTTGGGCATGCTGTTAATGAGACTAAAAGGGCAAGCATTAACATTTTTAAAACAAATAGAGAACACCATAGGGAAAGATAATAACCTCCCAATAAACTCCATAGAGAAATTGCTAAGAGCGTTCCGAAAAAGATTCGTTGAGACCAGTCCAACACACAAATTAAAGCACAGAACGGTATGTTTTGACGAAACCCAAAATGTTAGGGAACACCTACATAATGTAATGGTATCAATAGAAGCAAAATATGGGTAAGAATCTGGTAATTTATATGATAAAATTGTGATAAACGCTTTCTTACAAGGACTGAGCCCCAAACTATATCGAATGATAATATCAAAATATATTCAAACATTAGAGCTAGCAGTTCAAGAAGTAGAAAGAATGGTAGAAATCGACACGATTGTGGCCAACCACAATAAGTCAAGAATAAATAACGTAGGAGAATCAATGCCGGGATGATCACGAGAAATTTCACCCGCATTTTTCTCAAGAGATAATTCCCCAAAACCAAGTCAAAATATACCTTCAACCCCTACCAGGCAAAGAACTGTACGTTTCGTACCCACAAACACGATAAACTACGTAAATAACCCCCCCAATTATATGCTACGCTTGTAATAAACAAGGGTATATTGCCAGGAAATGCCGTACTAGAAACACCTATACAGTAATAAAGTGTTATTAGATACAGCTAATCACAGACCCGTATATCCATCCAATCCTATTCTCTGATGCGTGGAAAAAGGGGAAGCAACAGTGAATAGAATAAAATCATTTGTACCCCATTTCTAGTCCTGTAGGAGAAATTCCAGCGGAAAATGGATCGAGTCAATAAAAGCAAAAATAGGGAAAATGCAGGAGTATAGGCAAACAGAAATTAAGAAAATAGCAGAGTGGTGAAACGAGGTGATAAACCTCACTGCCGTCCCCTTACAACCAACCCCACTAGCGGAAGATTTGACGCAACCCAACGCTAATCTTAACTTAATAGAAAATAATTCGAAAAAAAAAATATTATGAATTTGCAGTGCGCAAGACAAAGATTCCCCCAAAAACAATGCAAAGAGTTCAGATCTCACAAAAGGTCACACCCGTAAACGATAACTCTGAAATTTGGTTTGAATCTCGTCAGCAGAAATCCCTGAAAATCTGTTTTGTAAAGAACATATCATTTTATATGAAAAAGGGGAAGGTTTTATTTGGTTGACAAATACCCATGAAAATGATACAATTACATTAAAAAGGGGTACATGTCTCATTGAAATACAAGTTATTTCTGAGCGCGAGCTAGATGAGTGGAAAAACTCCAAAAGGAACTTAGTTAATAATATTGATATTAGTAACCCAAGGAATAAATACCCACTAACGAGATCCCAATTTTTGGAAAAATTGAAATTAGATCATATCCAATAGGCGGAATTAAGAGAAAAATTATGCGAATTGCTCTGGAACTTTAGAGATATATTTTCTACGTGTGAAGAGGACATTGGATTGATACCATTCTATGAATATTCTATCCAAAATACAGAGTTGCCTGTAGCTAAACAGCCCTATCATATCCCTTATAAATACAAAAATTGGTTAAAAAATAAAAAATGCGAATTAGAGAGAAACAATATTCTACGCCCAAGTATAAGCCCGTATTCAGCCCCTGTTATACTAGTACCAAAAAAAACAAGGACCTTAGGCTCGTAGTGGACTATAGAGCCCTAAACAAGCAAGTAGTTAGTGATAAGTTTCCCCTGCCCCGAATCGACGAAATCCTGGACTCCATCTCAAACAAAAATAAAATTTTTACCTCCCTCGACCTCACACAGGGGTATCACCAAGTCAAGATAGCAGATAATGACGTTTATAAAACGGCATTTTCTACAACTGAATGTGGTTCTTATGAATATTTAAGAGTACCCTTTGGACTTAAGACTAGTTCAAGTGCATTATGTACCTTTGTTACATTTATTACGAGGCGTAGAGAACATTATTCATTTTGTGGATGTTGTAATTTGTGTAAGAGAAAACCCGGAGGATCATTTAGCTACATTAGCCAAAGTTTTTGAAAAATTCAGGTAAGGCAACCTAAAATGTAGACTTGAAAAAGTAAATTTATTTCAGCCTAAAATAAAATTTTTGAGAATGATAGTGACCCAAGGCCAAATATCACCAGAGCCTGACAAGATAAAATGCGTAGAAAATCTCAAGCCCGCAAAAATTATAAAGCAATTACGAGCAATTCTGGGGTTGACCAGTTATTTTAGAAAACTTATACGTAACTACACCCAAATTTCAAAACCTCTAATGGACCTAACTAAAGGGACCCCCCAAAATATTACCTGGTCGCATGAAGCTCAGACTTCCTTGGACACTCTCAAGAAAGCACTTACTTCTGAACCAATATTGTCATTACCTGATTTTGAAAAAGGACAATTCGTGGTCCCCACTGACGCCTCGGCTCTGGGCATCGGTGCAATCCTTCCCCAAATAATCCCCGCAGAAAACCACCCCGACCCTCTACAAAAACCCCCAAAGTATATACAGAAAGTCATATGTTATTCAAGTAGAACTTTGTCGAAAGGCAAAAGCAATTATTCTGCAACGCAATTAGAACTACTATCTATAATTTACCACTTAAACAAATTGATACATTATTTAGTGGTTCGAAAATTTCAGCTGCATTCGGACCATGAAAGCTTACAGTACCTAAGCACATTCAAAAATCCAACGGGAATTTTAGCTAGATGGATAATGAAAATCCAAGTTCTGGATTACGTAATTGAACATTTGACGGGTAAACAAAATGCCCCCTTTGATTACTTGACAAGATACCCCGAAAATAACTCCTCAGATAATGAAAACAAATATATGCCATCAATCCCTGTAAACGAAAACACAAGAAAAATAAACCTAAAATTCAAATAGAAGAAAACGAGGTTAATCATTGCACTTTATCGCTGGCAAATATTAAAAGAAACCAGATTAGGGATGAAATGTGTTCGACCCTCATTAACTATTTTGTGAATTTTGATAACCTGCCCGATACGTTCAAAGCCCTGAGAAGGGAAACAGATAATTTTTATTAAGATTTAGAAAAAGAAATCCTTTGCAGGATAGTAACAGGCGATACAAATAGAAATCATACTTCAATAATCCCAATGTTACTCCAAAATTTAATAGTACCTTCTTTCGAATTCTTTCGTTCGGATACAGGCGGACACTTGGGAAGCACGAAAACCTGCCATAGATTAAAACAATATTTCTTTGTTCCTTCAGAATTAACCAAATTCAAAGACTTCATAAACATTTGCGAATTATGTAATTTGAGAAAGAATCCCCAAAATTATCCCCACCCTCCAATGGGAAGAACCCCAACTGCAAAATACCCTTTCGATATTATATCTTTTGATTTCTATGGTACCAGCGGAGGTTTAACTATTTCTAACAGAGGACACACGTCGGTGCTTAGTGTAATTGATCATTTTGCTGGATTTACGTTCGCAAACGCATTAAAAAATCAAAGCGCGTATACCACAAGCAAAGCATTAGCAAAATTATTTTTGAATTTTGGCATTCCAACCACCGTATTAAGCGACAATGGGAACAACTTTGTTTCCAAAGTAACCAAGGACTTGACGAGTTTTCTCAATATAAATAAAATAGTGACATCCCCTTACCACCCCCAAGCAAATGGCAAAATAGAAAATTGCCACAAATTTTTTTTTCGAACGTCTTGAGTATCTACACAAAAGACAGAAAAAATGACTTGGACCAATTCTTACCGTACTTGACCAACGTGACCAATACCGCATTTTCGGAAGTGACTAAAGAAACTCCCTTTTATTTATTATTCGGCCGCGATTTCAAAATACCGTATCAGGAAGTTCTAGAATCCAGACAGTATTACATTAATACAAAGGATTATAAACAGGAGTTCATACACAGAATGAGAAAAACTTAAAAGGTAGTTAGGCAGGAATTAGAAAAATCTAAAACAAATCAAGGGCAGAATGACCTCCTCCATGTCAAGGGAAAAAATATATTTCGAAATAGGAGATTGCCTTTATCTAAAGAACGAAGGCAAGAAACCCTCCAATCGATACTCTGGACAATATAGAATAACCAAAAAAATATGACAACGGTTTTACTTTTAAAGTGATAAATTCTGAAACTGAAAGAACTTATAAGGCACACGTTAGTCGAATAAAAAGAGCAAAATTTCCGGAAAAATGGGCCTCGCAACCAGTGTCTGACGAATCGGCGGAAAAAGATGCGGAAAACAAATTCCCTCCATTTGGGCTTACGGAATTAAAACTTTTTAATTTTAAACAAGATTATTTTTGAAAATGACAGTGACGAGGAAAATTTTGAAGAATTCTTAGCTATGGAAAATCTAGTTGTCCCCAAAAGAAAATCTTCAATACCAGTAGGAATAAAAACGCCAAAAGGTCCAAAAAGTTCAGCGTCAGAAAGCTCAGAAGAGTTAGACTATATGCTATCCCCTAAAACCCAATTTTTCCCAACAGAATTTCGACCCCTTGTCCCCTCCAAAAGGTTTCCAGATGATGTGGTATCACTAGCAACCCCGATAGAGAGACCCCTATCGTTACAGGATGAAATAAAAAGAGTTATGGAACGTGACGAGGAAAATTTTAAAGAATTCCTAGCTATGAAAAATCTACTTGTCCCCAAAGGGAAATCTTTAATACCAGTAGGAATAAAAACGCCAAAAGGTCCAAAAAGTTCAGCGTCAGAAAGTTCAGAAGAGTTAGACTATACGCTATCCCCAAAAACCCAATTTTTTCCCGACAGAATTTCGATCCCATGTTCCCCCAAAAGGTTTCCAGATGATATGGTATCACCAGCAACCCCGATAGAGAGATCCCTATTGTTCCAGGACGAATTAAATAGAGCTATGGAAACCCCTGGTGTAAAAATATAGAAAACTCCACCCAAGGACACAAACAAGAAAAATTTGAGAGAAGCTATGGACATAATCAATTTTCCTATAAAAACAAGGCAAAGTACCTTTTCTTGGACCCAGGAATCCCCTGAAGATATGGCGTTCAAACAATGGAGACACCCTGCACAAACCTTTGACTCCCCCCAACGTTCTCAAGAATCTTTTCGATCTCCTGAAACAAGAATTAAGCACGAGGAAATGGAAAATAAACCTTCTACCTCCAGAGGAGACAAAATATATGAAGCAAGGGCAGGTGATACTCCAAAATCGGAAAGGACCACCTCGAAAAGCCCTAATGATGAATCTTCAGAGACCAGCTCTACTGAATCAGACGATGAATCAGTTCCAGACGAACCCCAAGACACACAAAAACGAAAATCAACCTCGGCTGCGGCCCATGCAAAAGAGGCTAAATTAAAAGGTCAAAAACTTCTATTGAATTAATACAAGAAGTTTGTCCTAATCTCTATTGGAAAGTCTAAAGAGAATAAAACACAGGAAGGCGAAGAGGAAGTTACCACAAAATCTGGTAGAGTGGTTAAGAAACCAGATAAGTGGAAATACGTCTAGAAACCAAATGCTTAAAAAAAACTCGTGAAATAATGTTGATGCGAATTTGAGTAGGATAAATAAGCAAAAAATCCTTAAAACAAATGTGTTTGGATACGCCACTTCAATACAAGCTATCTGTAAAGGTTGAAGGAAATTAATAGTTAACTTTCGCAGATAAGCTGAATTCCGGCTTGACAGAAAACCCTGAGGGTAGAAGCATAACAAGAATTGTTCAACCCCTCCCCCAAAAACCCGGTGCCATACCGTTGCTGATGGAACGAATATGGACCAATTACTTCAGAGGCGATAGAAAATCCTAGATGCTGCGGCACGATTGATAACAGAAAGATTGAAAATCGAAAACATGATAGAAGTAACACTCAAATCTCTTAGCAAAGTTAAGGCCTCCAAAGAAAAAATAAACAAAAAAATAAATGAGATCCTAGTGACTAAACAAATAAATAAACCAATTGAGACTGAGTTTGTGGAAGTTAAGGAACAGGCCACAAAAGTCCAGAATGAAATGGAATCAATAAGCGACGCTACGCTTGTCAAGGTATACAATTACTTCGATAAGCTCCTAAAACTACAAGGTTTATATAATAAAATGCATGAAATCGGTAAAAAAAAAGTAGAAGACAATAGAAACAATACTGTCTTAAATGCAACAGCAGTTGTACAAGAAGCACTGGTACCTGAATAAGTCAAATTCCTAAACTTATAGCATGAATACGACCACTTGAAAGCACAGCAAGAAATAATCAAACTACGACAGGAAAGCTTAGAAAAACAACAGGAAGAAAACAAGACAGAAATCAGCACAGAATTGCAAAAGCAGAGAGCATATTTTGTTCAAACTTGGAAAAAGTGGTGAAAACCTTATTTACAATTGAAGTCAACGTACCCTTCAGCCCATAACTGGAAAATATTCTTGCTAGCCCATATAATGAAAGACCACCACAACCCCCATATTTTACGATCCCCAATCGGGCTCCATATCCTCTTATAAACCCCAAAACGGAATCTACTCAACAAAACCCTCCAACCTGTGATAGCATAACTGCTAGGACCCAATGCAGCACTATCCAAGTAAATGACCTAGCTGGCCAATGCTCCTCGGAGGTTTCTCCACCACAAGGAACACCCTAAGTACAACCATTACCGTCCGATACAGAAACTAGGAAAATATCGAGTAGTGCCGCCATTCAAATTCAAAAAAGGTAAATAATTTTCTTGTCGCTTAAATATTTAACATATTAAAAAGTGAAATATTTTTACAATTAAAAATAGAATAAATTGTGCAAACAAGGAGTATGGCGGTAATCAAATAACTTATGCGAAATCACGTTAAACTAGAGGACTTACATTGTTGCTGAACAAAATACTGTATTTTGAACGAAATACTGTATTTTGGATTCAGCGATAGAAGCTAAAGTATAATTGGAGCAGCTGTCCTAGTGTTGCCTATCCCAGGTGACCCCTGGAGTAGATAGATATGTGGTTCACTAAGGCTTTCCATGCATTGAGATATAATTGAATTCAGAACATGCTTTTGATCGTAGTCGAGATATTCAAAATTTGGATTTAAAGAAACTCTTTTAGTATTTCGAGGTTTGAGATACTTTGACTGCAAAATCATCTTCTTGAAAGGTGACTCATTAATTTTAAGTACCAAAGGGTATATTCGAAATAAATATTTTATTGATGTAGCCACTACTTTAAAATATACCGGAGCGTCATTGCCCTATTAGTGACAATTTAAAAAAAAATAACCCTGTGCTAGTGGGTAATTTTATCTGATGTGTTATCCAAATTCGAAAAACTGCACGCGATCGACATAATTGAACATTGTATTGTAGAATATTCTAACTTTTTTCTTTTACTTCCATCATAAGACATAATTAGTACTTTTATTATTACTAAGGAGCCTTCTTTTAAAATATTGAACACTTCTTAACCAATTAGATTTGATCGTACACAGAGACAATATACAGAGATTACTTTCAAGATTTCCAATGCCGTTTTGACAATTGGTCAAAAGTAATACCGTATTTTAGCAATATCTTGTTATCATTATTAGTATTATCATAATAGCCAATCATAAGACACGCAGTGTTTAATTCCTTAAATAATTAATAACCATTTCTCACAATAAAACTCGAAAGAGAAAAAAGGCTTTGGTGCAAATAGGAACCAAAAGTATACTTTCAAGAATAAAGAAAAATTCAGCTGAACGAAAAGACCCTACAGATTTCCTTAATCACCCCCCTCCCCATAAACTAAATAGACAAACAACATTTTAGCTTTTCCTAAAGCCACACCTTTCCCTTTTGAGGTTATTAGTTTGAAACGTAATTCAAATTAACCCATGCGAAATATTGGTTCGACTAACCAATATTAGCGTATACAGAAAAATGAACCGCAATTTTATCGATTTATCGGCGTATTTCTTTTCCAAAGCTTCAAAAAAAACTTTCCCTTTTACCTTGCAACATTAGCGATTGGATTAAATGACCTGTGTACTGTTTCATGTTCTGAATTATTTTAATATCCTTATTAATAAGTAATCTGTTCGCCTAAAACAAAAATAATATGAACGATCAACTTACTATTCTAAAATGCCCATTAAGTACCAATAATAAGAATGCCAATTTCAGCGAATAAGAGGAAACTAGCCGATAGAGAGATTTTCCTGATTCGCTAGTCACGAGAAAATATACTCTTGACGACACCGATAGCAACAGCCTAAAGGCGATTAAATCTTTCCGGTTTAAACATAATACGATAATTCTTTGAGACATAGGTGGACAGGGAAATATAAATAGAAGTTGTTACTGATTTGCAAACGTCAAGAATAAAAGTAAAACTACGATAATTAATGATTAAACCAACCTTTTGAGCCGAATGTGGCACTTAATATAGCCAAGGCCTGCTTCATCAAAAAAGTAACGTAACATAATCGAACTAATGCTATCCATGAAAATTCAAGTTTACAAAAAACAGTCTATTTAGAAGTCCAAAACAGTATTTTCATTAAGGTACATATGAGTTTGAACTGAGGCTAAGAAAGATGCGTAAGCATTTATATGAAAGTGAAACTGGTCGAAACTAGTCTATAGTTATATGAAAGTGACACTGGTCGAAATAGTGCATAATCTACAAGTTATCCTTGGCTTTTCACAAACTTTAAATACAACGGATGTCAGATGAATAGGACGACTATCTCTTGACCTTAACAATAGGTAAATAATAACCTGCTAGAAAGTTCTCATAAAAAACTCAAGCATAATAAAGGGTTTTAAAACAAGCCTCTATAAAACAATCCGATGCAGAATTGAAAGTAAGGGAAAGGAAGGGAGAGAAATGATGACAAGCGTGCCTTATGCCTACAGCATGCCCTCTTGCAAACCAACCCTTACGTCTATAAACAAGAAGAGGACAAAATGTGACCTCTTAAGAATTTGTCCGAAATATGCCCCTAGTTGAAAATTTTGTTGAAAGTAAAATCAGACTATATTGCAATTTATAAGTCGCAGATCTCGTAACTTTACTTTTAATACAAAACATTTTTCGCGTAAAGAACAAGGCGTCGAAGATGGAACAGACTTTTTAATATACGAAATAATGACTGTTCACGACCATTTTTAATTTTTAATATCCGATATTTATTGGAACTAACGGAAAACCTAAATGGTCTGTTTTGTAGTAGAACTGCCGTTCCATTTTTTAATTCCTTCGAGGAATTTTGTATAATAAATCTGATCATGTTAGTTCCCTGCAAGATCTAAAAGTTTTTCTAACGCAACTATGTTGTTGCCAGTCGCACATAATTTTAAGTTTTTCCGTAGTAAGAATAATAAATGACCCGTTTTCATTATCTGAATGGTGCCGAAAAGTCATTCGGTAAAATATGCAAACCAATTATTAGTATATTTAATCCATTTGAATACGACTGAGAATGGTAAAAATAACGTAGTATATGAACTCAAATTCCTCAGTTCCAACGTATCATCATGGGAAAATTATAGACTTACCAATATGTTGGCATCCTCAAGCTCAAAGGCGGCACTGCAGACAATGCCCCCATATTAAAATTAAAAGCCGATATCCGTAGAAGAAATTGTGTATATAAATAATCCCATCAAAACAGATAATAGAAGGGCTAACCGATACTATCTGAAGTGTTATATCTCTATTGATCAGTTATTATTTGAAAAGTGTATTATATGAATAAGCTAGTAGTGTGTTAATATGTTTTAAAATTATGAGTCAGGAAGTAAAGATTCAAAGACACACACATATATATATATATATATATATATATATATATATATATATATATAATATATATATATATATATATATATATATATATATATATATATATATATATATATATATATATATATATATATATATATATATATATATATATATATATATATATATATATATATATATATATATATATATATATATATGTATATATATATATATATATATATATATATATATATATATATATATATATATATATATATATATATGAATGTATATATATATATATATATATATATATATATATATATATATATATATATATATATATAATATATATATATATATATATATATATATATATATATATATATATATATATATATATATATATATATATATATATATATATATATATATATATATATATATATATAATATATATATATATATATATATATATATATATATATATATATATATATATATATATATATATACATTCATATATATATATATATATATATATATATATATATATATATATATATATATATATATATATATATATATATATATATAATATATATATATATATATATATATATATATATATATATATATTATATATATATATATATATATATATATATATATATATATATATATATACATTCATATATATATATATATATATATATATATATATATATATATATATATATATATATATATATATATATATATGAATGTATATATATATATATATATATATATATATATATATATATATATATATATATATATATATATATATATATATATATATATATATATATATATATATATATATATATATATATATATATATATATATATATGAATGTATATATATATATATATATATATATATATATATATATATATATATATATATATATATATATATATATATATATATATATATATATATATATATATATATATATATATATATATATATATATATATATATATATATATATATATATATATATATATATATATATATATATATATATATATATATATATATATATATATATTACGTTCGAAAAAACAAATAGCCAAGCGCAAGGTGGCACTGGTGAACAAGTAGATCAACCTCGACCTGAAGTTGCCTTACATTCCATTCAAAAGTAAATATTCATTATTGGTTAATATGGAGCTTTAGAAGTATCGACTCATGTCGAACGAATAAGTACCCAAATACGAGGAAGTACTGGCACAACAAAAACAAAAAGCCAAGTGAAAGGTGGCACTGGTGAACAAGTAGATCAACCTCGACCTGAAGTTGCCTTAGGTAGTTTGATGTCGAACTAGAGTAACTATGATTGTAAATAATCTTGAATTAAAGGAACTAGACAAAAGTCAATAGAAACTACTTTTCATTTCAGAACAATGGCCAAGGCAATTATTGATACAGAGTTTATAACTATCAAGTATGCAAAAGAAAACGTGATATACTCTGTAGCAATTCTTATTGTGAATAAATCAGGGGAAGAAATTTTCGCAAAAAATGGAATGTCAAATACGATTTAAGGGAATATAACATAGAATCGTATCGTTTTCGACTACGATTGGCAAATAAACCCAAATATCGACCTGCAAGAGGAAAATTGGGAATAAAATATAACGAGAGAAAGGGGAAGTACCTTCAATATATTCAACACGAGGTAAGAAGCTTGCAGAAAGAATATAAAATTCGGTACTTGTTTATTAAAGGTCCGTGTCAGACAGATTTATTGCTTCTAGAAAAATGCAGAAAACGAAAAATATGTTATGAGATTGAGGGGAATCCAAACTGCGTAAAATATCAAGGTCAACGTAACCCACTCCAAAAGATAAGATATTATAAACAATACCTCTACAACCAAAATAGCGTAAGATATAGTGTGAAACGAAAAGAAATTATCGTTAAAAGAATAAAAACCAATGAATCAAAATTAAATGCAACCAAAAATTAGTAATACCTTCTCTATTGAAATAATTTTGTGCTGCACAAATCAAATTCAGTCCACACACCCCTTAACTTAAACATGACATTCATCTTGAATAATGCTATCCAAAATAAATATCCTCTCAAACTTAACAATCAGTCGTACGTAGTCATTGCGAAATTAATATATTCGGACACCAAAAAATTTAATTCCATCTTGTCGATTTCCCCGATCGAGTAAAATAACCCCTGTAATACAGATCTAAATTCTCGTTCGAATTACCAGTCATAAAATTACAAAAGTTTATCCATATTGTATGTATTGATGAATCAATTCTAGAAATAACAAAGAGATGCGGTTAACAAATTGCATGACAAATTGCATGACAATCTTCATCGTCCACGCCGTAGCCCAAGATATTGTAAAGCATGGGATAATCTTCAAACACAAGAATTCGTTGCTTGCAAGTCATAATGCCTGGAAGATATTTATGAAACTGGATCCCAAACCGTTCGTAACCTTGTTCCAACAAGTAATGAGACTAGATAAAAATACTAATGAACTGAAGGACTCTATATTCCAATTCTTAAAATCGAACAAGAGCCTGCTTTCAACCAAAGACAGCCATAACAAGGAAAATAAAGGAGATCCACCCACCATTATCCCTAAACTGAAATCGATATTCATAATTGATGAATTTGACAAAAAATGGCAGAAATCGATAAGGAGCCAACAACAGAGAAAGCCGAAGAAGAAGAGCATTAAGTAAAATGGATGATTCCAGAAGTGAACGTACTACTATAAGATCCACCACAAGCTCTTCCGTAACTACTTCCAGGAAAAATAAACTCTACGATGGAAATTACGCCATGTTGAATGAATTACCAAGTACATGGACATACCTTAAGCAACTATTGCAAGATCATACCGCGAGCAACGTTACTAAGAAAATATCGCCAAAAGGAAAAAAGAAAAATATCGAAAAGCCACGAAGAAGGAAACATACCACGACAACCAACCCCATACCTAGAGCACGAGCCGAAGAAATTCAATCCTCACTATCGACAATCAGAAAAAATATGGCTCCAGGACCAATTAAACTCGATGGTTATTCACAAACAAAATTAATCGCTCTGACTTACCTAAAACCAACGGTATTCACAAAATGGACATAAACTATAGTATTTAAAGGGTACGATACTAATAGCAAAAAGAAAACCTTAGAGAATAAGAAAAAAGAAGAATACTTACCCAAGAAATGTTGGACAATTGACGGTAAATATACATGTGCCAGACTGGCCATGGCCTATGAGCCAGCCAAAAACCACATCGAATCATTACCTGAACTAAATGAGAAAAACACCCTAAGAGTATAAGAGTATTCACCAATCCTTCTTAATATTGTACAGGCAAAGACTACAAGCCCTATTCTAATTATTCAACACGGAAATACAGAAACTAAAACAAAGCACCACGAGAATCTTCGAGGTATTCTTTCGAAAAAGCAAATACCGCAAATCTGCTAGTCTAATACTAATTGTAGGAGAATTGGCTTCGCGCTTATTTGGGCTATCAACAGAAGAAGACCTGTATATCCTAAGAGAAAACGTGAGAAAACTAAATAACGCTATGAACATGACCTTATATGTCCAAAACATACAAGCCAGCATAGCCAATTATCAGAGAGACAAAATCGAGGCAATTTCAAAGAAAATTTCAAAGACAGTAAACATAATGAATTACTTGAAGAACGAGGTTGATCGTGTGATATCAGATTCGAGCCTCACCATGGTGTCTCTCGACATAGTGACAACGTCGTTATTTAACCTAGCAACTGATGTTAGCAAATTTGAATTCGCGGGTGGCTTTGGAGGGGAAACCCCTTAACCTATCTTTACTTTCTGAAACTTTTCATGTATTCGGTCAAAGAGAAAATAACACTTTTTCTAAAATAAAACCGTCATCGTACGTTTCTCCTGATGAAATAAACAGACTTGAAGATAATTCATTGCGAATGGGATTTGTGAATGTACAAGGACTCATGAGTTCTATTGATGAACTAACAAATTTATTGCCAGCAAATCAAATTGACATTTTGGGGATTTGTGAAACAATTATTAATGATAAGACACATTATAATGTGAAAATCCCGGGATATAAATTCGTTGATAAGAATCGTCTAGTCCATGAAAAAGGTGGTCTTGGGTTATTTTTGAATGATGGAGCGCAGTTTGAGCGACTGCCAGAACTGGAAAAATATAATGTTGAAAAAGTGTGTGAAATACTGGCGGTTGAATGTCGGCTTGGGACTAAAAAAATTCAAGTTTGTGTTGTGTATAAGCCCCCGTCGGCCCCAATACCGCTTTTTTTGCAATCTCTGGAGTCTTTACTAGCATCTTTGGATGATAAGGATGTTGTGGTTATGGGGGATTTTAATATAAATCTACTAGAATTTAATGAAAATACCCATACAACAGAATTTATTACATTAATGTCATCGAATTCCCTAATTCCTTCGTGTACAATTCCAACGCGTGTTGCATCGACTAGTGCAACTCTCATTGACAACATATTTTTAACAACACCAGCCACGTCTTCACAGGTTGTTCTGACGGATTTTTCTGATCATTTTTTTTTAATTTCTGATGTGAGATACCAGATTCATAAAATAAAATCACCAGAAACAGCAACCCGGATTATTAATAAAAAAATCTAGTATGTTTAAAGGATAAACTGAATTTAACTGATTGGTCTCCTGTATTTAATGCTGAGGAAATAAACTCTGCGACGGATTATTTTTTAGAGGGATTTCATGCTGCACTTGATGAGTCGTGCCCAAGAGTAAAAAAAAGAAAACAGAAATATAATCAACCCATCCAACCATGGATATCGCCAGCCCTTTTGACATCAATAAAACATAAAAACAATCTCTATAAAACTTTAATATCTTTCGAAAGTGAAGAAAATAGAAGAACCTTCAAAACTTATAAAAACCTACTTTCAAAAATAATACGCAATGCTAAAATGAAATTTTATTTCGATTCTTTTAATGAAGTAAGTAAGTCCCCAAAGAAAACTTGGGAACTAATCAACTCATGTTTAAATCGATCGCGGACGGCTTCTTCACCATCAAAAATACGGGATGCCCATGGTAATACAATTGAAAGGGAACTAGAAATGGCAAATTATATAAATTTTCATTTCGTGTCAATCGGGCAGTCAATAGCTAATAAGCTCCAACATAATATGTCCCATGGGCAATGTAATTATCCTAAGTACCTAGGAAGTCCTTCTGAGAATTCTATGTTTTTAACTCCGGTAACACAAGAAGAGCTTGCTAAGGTTGTTAAGCTTTTAAATAATGGAAATTCCCCGGGGATTGATGAGTCGTCGACCAATATTGTTAAAGCCATTTTTCCTAGTATTAATAAAGTTATGTGTCATTTAATAAATCTGTCATTTAGATCTGGAACTTTTCCGGATTCTTTTAAAAAAGCGAAAGTGTTACCACTATATAAAAGTGGTGACCGGACTAATTGCTCAAATTATAGACCCATTTCTATTCTTTCGGGTTTTTCTAAAGTAATGGAGCGTTGTTTTTATAATCGAATGTATAATTTTCTCTGTTCAAAAGATTATTTTTCAAAAACTCAATATGGATTTAGAAAAGAGCATAGTACGCAGGATGCTATATTAACTATGGTACAATTTATTCACGAGTGTCTGGACAAAAAATGGATCCCGGCGAGTATATTTTTGGACCTTGAGAAGGCCTTTGATTCGTTAAGCCATGAAATATTGTTGTATAAATTAAACCACGGTGGAATACGAGGACCAGCGCACGATTTTATCGCATCTTACCCAAGTCGTCGCTCCCAAGTGACTATGATCAACGGCACAGTTTCGGATCCATGTCTGTTGTCAAATATTGGTGTCCCGCAAGGCTCAATCCTGGGACCACTGCTTTTTTTAATATATATAAATGACCTTCCATCAGCGACAGAAAACCTTGGTCTGAATGTTCTTTTCGCTGATGATACCGGATCATCACTTACTGGATATTCGGAAGAGGATCTCAATGAGAAGCTGCAAATCGTATTTTCTCAACTTCTTGTATGGCTAAAAGCTAATCGTTTGTCACTTAATGCATCAAAAACCAAATTTATCATTTATAGTAGAATTGGGCAGAATGCTCAAGGAATTTCAACTATATTTGATCATGCTACAAATATTCAAATTCAAAGGGTTACTTCGTTCCGGTATCTGGGTATTATTATTGATGAAAATCTGTCATATAAAGAACATTGTAATAGATTACGGGTTAAAGTTGCTCAGGGGGTTGGTATAATGCGAAGGTTTCAGCATTTATTTCCATATGAAATCCTACGTCTAATTTATTTTTGCGTTGGTTCATTCCCATCTTACGTATTGTCCTCTGATATATTTGGCAACATTCAGATGTCATGTGAAACCGATACAAATTCTTCAAAACCGGGCTCTTCTAATTTTAAAGAAATATTTACCATCACCGTCTTCGTATCCTAATAAGAGTAAAACTGAAACTCTATATCTTCTAACTAATATTTTGCCTGTTTCACAGATATTCACCCTCAATTCTTTTTATTTAAGGTAAAATATGACCGGTCGGAACTACCTACGTACTTTCGTTCGAATAATTTTTTCCCTGTGCAACATGCCCATTCTTATGAAACCCGACATAAATGGAACATTCAGCACCTAAAATTAAGCACAGAGAGATCACGGTTCTCGCCCTTATTTTCAATCACGGGTTCATGGTGTCTTCATCTACCATTTATTGATTGCAGCAAATCTCTTCCAAATATAAAAAAGCAACTTCATTCTATCCTTATAAATAATTTTAAGAATTAATAATATATTGAAAATCTGGGTACATTTGATATTATTGTTTTGTTGGTTGTTTTGCCCTGTGAGATGCCGGTTATCGGTTACCCTTATTCGCCCGTTGGTTTTTTTTTTTTTTTTTTTTTTATTGGTATTTTCGGTTGATCTTTGCCCGGTGTCGGTGGGTTTGTGGGGTGGGTGTCCGTCTATTGGTGAGTCATGGAATAACTCTTATTTATTATTTTGTTGTTAAACAGGTTTATTCCGTTTAATGTACCGGGTTTTTGTCATTCGACCTTGTGTCTCCGGCGTTTACCCTGTATTTATGTCTATTTTGTACAGATATTTTAAAATTAAACCTTGAACCTTGAACCTCGTTGTTTGCCCTTACTGGAGGAACCTTATCCTACGACCTGGTAGACCCTTCCAACCTAAAAAATATCCTGGACGAAACAAAAACACATCTAACATTCGGTCTACATCTAACAACAGAACCAGAAGTGGCAAACCTATTCCACTATAACACCAAGCTAAAGGTTGACATCACGGAGATAAACGAACAACTATTTGCAGTAGTAACAATTCCATTAATGAATCAGCAATCCATACATGACTTATATAAAATTTCTACGTTTCCAGCGAATATAATTAAAACCAATTCATTTATGACTATCAAACCCGAAGCGGAATACTTGCTAGTCGATCAAGATAGAAGGAAATATGCCTTAGCTAACCCACAGGACCTTAAAGAATGTGTAGCATTCAAAAATCTAGTATGTCAGATAACCCAACCTATTTACAACGTGAAATCTGGATCCTGTATGTTAGATATATTCTTAAAAGAAACCCAACAGGAAGGAATTCCCAATTCGTGCGAAGCGTTAGTAGGAAGTAAAAAACGAGAGATATTCATTCATCTTAGGAATGATCTGTGGCTATTATCTGTTCCAAAGGAAACAGTTGGGACCATATCATGTTATGATAACACAGAAAGAATCGTTCCTAGTTACAGAACCGAATTACTACTACAAGACGTGGGAATAATAACCATAAAACAAGGGTGTCGACTAGTAACCAAAGAAGCCAGAGTACAAACACCATTGATAACCACAAGGGCGAATATAATAAGCCCTAAGGTAATCAATTTCAAACCAGTCAATTTATCGTACACCATTTTAAGTATTAATAACGAGGAAGTAAAAGCCACTATATGGTCAAAAATAGAGAATGTCAAGGGAACTTTACCGCTTACAAAATAAGAGAAGCTTTAGACTCCCAAATTCCCCTATTTACTAATGAAGACCAAAGATTGACGGATGTAGAAAGTAGATACGGACTATTTTCAACAAATTTTTTGTGGAACATGCTCCTGACAATAGGCTTCGTGTTCATAATTTATCTGACTATAAGAATGTTATTAACCCTGAATTATGGAAAAATTATGAGAACACGTAGAAAAAGAGTAAAGACAGATCACATCGAGTCGAGTGAGATGCAAAACCTAAACCCGGAACTCCCTGATAACCCTTAAGCCAAACAAATAAGGGAGGACATAATCGAGCGAATGGGAATAGAGGTCCTCATTCGTACCATGTCCCGTCCCACCTCTATAATTATTGTTTGCGTGAGCCATGCAGCTGTAAAGATAAATATGCATTTTATAGGCGGCATGGACGCGCGTAAACAGTAAAGGCTTAAAAATTTATAGTAAATCAAGACCTAACATAAAACCATGTAACCTACCTCATGTGTAATTAGATAGTTGAAAAGTAAAAGTAGTCGAGTGTTGAGGAACTTTTAAAATATATCAAACGCTGAAACATGTGCTCAATATATATATATATATATATATATATATATAAGTTTTAGTCACGAAAGTTTCATATTGTGTTATTTTTTTTTCTTATACTCAATCATTCTTACAATGATTACTGAACTTGTCTCACAGTAATCCAGTGCAGCTGCAATATGCAAAAAAAAGATGAGAATTGGTTTTATTTGTTTTATCTTTAAATGTATCATTGCTCTGATTAACTCGTTATAACTAGTATAATTAATCAAGACTATTGCTTCAAATAATAGTCCCCGTATAATGTCCTATAACTTATGTACTATTGCCTTATGTGTTTTAACCTATGTGATTGCAAAGAGCATATGATTCTGCCTAGGTATTTATATTCTAGGAAACGGAGTAAATAAATGGAAATTAAATCATTGTATACAAGCACGCAACACAGATACAACCTAGTAGCATCTACTCTCATCATTCGTCAACCATCGATAAGTACTCATCAAGCAAATCCCTGATGACAATACCAGTTACCAAAACCTAGTGTCAGGTAACTCTACCTCAAACAATATCGCCAAACAGAAAATGCCCATATGTATATAATAATCGACGATTATCTAGAAAACCACCCCGACCAGTCATGTCGTAAAACTGCATAAAAATCCGTCAAAAAACTATCCTCAGAAGGCAAGGCCCCAAACATTAAATATCAAGGACCAAGAATAATCTTGGAGGTTAATCTCTCAATGATTATGTATCTTAAACCCCAAGTCAAAGACAATATGTTGATACAAGATTCCAAATTTAGGTCAAGACCCTACCCAATCATTATTAGATGTCGCAAAAACAAACCACCCTCCATGAAAAAAGAGCCAAACATGAACAATTTTGTGGGAAACATAAACTGTACGTGCTAAATTTTCCCGAAATGAAGGGTCCGGAAAAGAGACCCAACCCAGTTATTATAATTATAATCCCACTGATTAATCCCTCAATGATTGTGCATCATTAAACCAGCAATCAAAGACAATGCGTCGAACCAAGACCCTAAGATCAAGTTTTGATCCAATCGTAATTACCTTTATATGTCGTGACGCAGCCCTTCGTTCAAATAAAAAGAACAGCCAAACATGAACAACTTACGGGAAATATAAACTGTACGCTTATTAAATTTTCTCGAGGATAAAAGTGCCCAGGAGAAACACCCAGCCCAGCCATCAAGATACCCATTTCCTGTAATTAATTCCCAAAGGGATATGTACCTAGTAAACATGTCAAAGACTCTATAACACCAACCCCTCGTATATTATGTGAAAAACCACGGACGGACAGTTTTGTGCAAGAAGTCATACTTATGAACATTTTAAAATGCTTATACCTAGCAATAAGTGCCAAAAAGTGACACACCATGAAGACAAACCATACACAATTAGCCGACTCAGTAATTAATTCAATAGAAGCCCAAAATAAAGTGACAGCGTATGTGAGTATTATAGACACGTAGAATGATGAAGTAAGTGTGAAATCTTATGTATCTAACATGTAACTTTAGTGAATATTAAGAAACATTTCATAAAACAGATGAAACAAGTGCAAGCGACATTATTCCAGTGTTGCATTCAGATATTAAGTTAAAATCTATCAATGTGTCTAATTTGTTTCCTTGCACGTTCTTGTAATTTATATATACATATTGGTGTGTTAAAATTTAGATGTAATAAGATGCTCTTAGAAGTCAGTTGCTCACAGTATCCGTAAAGCGTCAGGTGGAAGAAATATGTAGAATTAGAAATAATGAACGCATAATTTCATTATCAGTATTATATCAGGTAGTAGAATAGTGAAGCGTCAGGTGAAAGCAATATGTAGAATTAGAAATAATGAACGCATAATTTCATTATCCGTATTATATCAGGTACTAAAATAGTAAAACGTCAGGCGGAAATATTATATAGAATTAGAAATAGTGAACGTGTAATTTCATTCTTTATATCATATTAGGTAGTAGAGTAATTGTCTTATCAGAAGCAAGACAATTGAATCATAGAGAAGTATTTGCATATCAGGTGGAGGTATTTTCAGTATTAGGTGGAGGAAAGTAATATTTACATACTTAATCATACAATCAAATGCATTAGTCAGTAGAAACTCTTTGGCCCTTTCGCCAAATAGAGTGAATAGGTGATGGATCTTTAAGTAATGTTTTCATATATGTATCAGGAATATGAAAAAAATATACGTCTTACTAAATGTGAGTTAATTTAAATAACAAATGCCAAATTTTAAAAATTAACAATGATAAAACGAGATCAAAATTCAAAAAAAATAAAAAGATAAGTAGTAAAAACAACGATGAGGACATAGTTAACAATGGGGAGGGTAATATGTAACGGGATCAAAATTCAAAACCTCAAACCTTCCAAATTAAAGTTACCCATGTAAAATAGAGTCACCCAAAATATGAACCTAAAAATTCAAGTAACCCACAGATCGAGTAAGGTTTGATCGTGCAATTTAAAAAGTAGCAAACAAATGTATCTTGATTGAATAAACTTTGTATAATCTTTCCCACAGCAAATTTAGTAGCAATAAATAAATCTATCTTGAAGCAGAAGGACAAAGTGTCACAAAATATGCAATAAATATCAGGGTGACCAAATGTTGCACGACAGGCGACCAACAATATAGTTTAATTTTAGGAGCTTGAATTTCCAAACTGTCAAGAGAAGGTAGAATTTATTGGACAAAAAAATAGCCACGAGAGATACAAAGTATTTTCGTGTAGTCTAGTTACATTGTTCCTAAACTAAGTTTAGAGTTAGGTATTCCAATGTAATCAAGTTGTATTGTGCCGCAACAAGTTTCTTGGTGATAAATTATAAGCCATCTGGAAACTAAGTGACAAGTCTTTAGCAATAAATTTAAAAAGTAATACTTTGTTTCTCAAGAAAAATTCTAAAGTAAAAATCTTATAGCTATAAATCGTATGAAAGTTGAAGTAGCCATTTGGTATATTCCCTGGGCACACTATAGGAATATAGGACACACTATTGGACCAATAGGCCAAATGTAACATACTTTTTAACAATGCCTTAATGTAACCTCTGGCAAAATTGGATAGTATAGTTAGTTAGGACTTGGCAATTTTGTGCCAGTCTAGAGGAGTTTTCTGAGAGTTCTTGACCAAACACATGTAAGTTTAGAGTGAATCTATTTTCAATCCATTAACAATTTTATGACCATGTTATGTGAATCCCTTACCATGTTTAAACCTAACTTTGAACTTGAATATTAAGTAAACCTGTGTTAGAATTTATATCTGAGTGTAAGATTTACTATAGTGCCACATCAGTATATTGAAGTGCAGATTATCTGATATTCCTGATCCAGTTTTGTATTGCAAATTGAGTAAAAATAAATACATTGCTTTCTTATTTTTGATTCTTTATGTTAGTATTTCTCAAGATAATTAGTCCTTGTGTCTCCGACCGCTCTCTAGGGAACCTGAATCCTTTTAATCTGATCTCGACTCAATATGGCCATTATCATACGCTCCCCGCTCGACCCGCTGTTTTAATCCCCTGTCACATGATGTTTCCCCTCAAACTATGGCATAAGATTCATATAACCCCACTACAAAGAAGTATAAAATCTCCCCATTTGAATTGGCTTTTATACCCCCCCCCCATTTGAGGAAGATTTAATATCCTATCTCAGGGATCATGCATCGCAAACTAGTTTGAAAAAAGTGAATTTAGCGACTCAGATGAAGAAAAAGTGAGTAACTGCAAAAATACTGATAAATTTGGAATACAAAACTATAACAAGATAGCTGGGAAATGCAACTTTTTATGTGAACATAGTGTGCGGTTTATCCGCTGCAGCGAAGCGCGCAGAATGTGCACCGCATTGCGTTTTCTACAACGCACCTGTCTGTCTGAACAGTAGGTAAAGCTATTGATTCGTTCCTAACTAGAAGCTTTTATCTCAAGAGTCATTCCAGCGTAAGTAAATAAATTCTCATGAAACAAGTTTGACTTTAAACTTTGGCTTGAAGTTGAACTTACCATAAAATTGAAATTAGTTCTGATTCACAAGTGATTTAATGCTCATCTATCCAATCAAGTCAACATATTTTTTGGAATGATCGGGACTTGCTGCTGAAGCGACTTTTTGGTTACCTTTCAGCAGAGACAGTGCTGCAAAGGTCTCTAGATAAAGGACCATTAGCTTACAGTGAATTAAGAATTTTTCCGGCCACTTCGTGTGGAAAACATTGTCGTAGATACTGTGGAGAAGGCCCAAACAATTGGACATTAAAAGTTTTAGTGCCTTTTTTTAAAAGTCAAAAGGTGATTGAAGGATCCAGCCCCTTCCAATGCTTTTTTTAGTCTCCCAAAACCCACCAAGCTATCTGATTGAAACTTCATGTTTATACTCAAATAAATATATTAGATTAGGTTAATAAATTTATCAAACAAATATAAATTTGGGAAAAGCTTACGTCCTAACTCCACTGCCTTTTATTTTGTTCCCTTACAGACAAAATATGTAAAAAAAAAATTATAAGCGCAATAGCTGGTTCTGTTTCATAGCAAAAGACTTGCAAAACTTTTTGATTCAACTAACTATTATGCATATGTAGAAAACAAAAACTTTGAGATGAGTTTCAAATTCACCTCTATTCAAAAAAAATCTTTGTGTCTTTCCAGTCTGACAGTCCACAAGATGCAAGGTGTATAAATATATACACTAAAACTCTCCGAGTTTACGAAAGTATGCCCAAGGGAGCAATGTTATGTTTAATTCTGATTCCTTGTAGTGATAGACAACCTTAGAACTGACTTCTAAGATACATATAATTTTGATGACGATCAAACTGTTTCAGAGATATTTTAGAAAAGTTTGAGAAGTGGTCTAATGAATGTCAACAAAAAATATCAAATAAAGCTATTGCTAAAAATTTTACCTTAAGTTCTTTTTCCTTGTTTATTGAAGCTTGTTTCTTTTTTTATTGACTCTGAAGTTCCAAATGGGCTTATTTGAGCTCGTGACAATAGTTTTTTGAATTGAGTCTTATTTGAAACACATATGACATGACTCTTGCCAGTAGCGTCCACGAAAATAAAGAGTCAAAAATCTAAGGGGGAGAGGTTAAAAGTTTCAGCAATTTTTACTGCAAGGGGATAGGGCTAGGGGGCCAGAAATGGGCCAAATATTTTAATCCCTAATCAATATGAAGCCTACGGTTATAAGTCCTTAGACCAAATGGTACACAACGTAGAGACTGAAATTATTCCTGGGTACGCCCCACCACAAAAGAGGGGCCCGATAAGGGCTAAATAAATTCTGGAAATAGCTCAAAACTTATATCCTTAAAGTATTGCTCCAATAGGAACCCAATGCAGAAGTAAAAATAAAAACAAAACATTGATTCATCCCAAAACAGAACTCAACAAATGGTCACAAAATATTTCCCTGGTGACTATCTATGGAAGGGGTTTGCTTGGAAACCGGAGAGGTAGCAAATTCAGCTAAACACTAAAGCTTCTTTTGCCTTTTCTAAAGGTCAAAATTGATTGGAGAGAAGCTTGTTTTATGAAAAGCAAGACAAGACTCTTAAAATAAATACCGCTTACAATGTATTAAGCTAAGCAAACAAACAGCGACGAAAGACAAAAACATAAAAACCTTATTTGAGTCAAATGGTGGATTTAGATATATGTACATTCTAAGATGTCTCCAGGCTTTGATACAAGATCGCTTTTGTCCTATAGAAAACCAAAACTTTCGTTGATTCTCAATGAATATTAATTATAACCCCCCTCCCAATCAAAACGAACTTAAATAGTAAAACCATTATTAAAAACTCATCGTAAAAAACTGCTGCTGATTGAAAATCTAGATTGAATATTCAAATTAAATTTAAAATTACAAGCCGACAATGGGTCGAAACACGACAGAATAATTGAAAAGAATTTGCAACTGTTCCAATTAATAACAAATAAAAAAACATACCAAGTTAAAACGAAACGGAATTTATTCGAATATGAATATTCTAAGTTGGAAGTTTTTCAAATAAGAGAAAAGAGCTATATCCAAGCCCAAGAGATAAACCCATAAATTATTGAAAGAAAAATCAACTGAAAATAACTGTCAATGAAAATACGAGTTTCAAAACAAAAAATTGAAATGAATGATCATATCAAACATAAAGATAGCAGATGTGGCTATAAATTAATCAATCAATCCAACAGTGAACAGAAGTGAAAGCAAATAATCGAGTTAAATTTAATATAAACAGATATCAAACGGATGAGGGACAAATAATTTTTTGATCCATTATCATAATTTCTTTATAAAACAAGAAAAATTTGCCTATTTCAATATGCTTTTCTAAAATTAATATGCTTTCTTAATAGAGCGTAAGAATTGAGGAAGGGATCAAAATGAAGGGTTCTTAATAAAACAGGGCTTATGAAACACTGGGTATAATCTTCAAAATGAAAATTCTGTTCAATATTCATAAAAGACCTTCGTATGTTTTTTTTTTAGGCGTGTAATGGCACATAAAATAAATATTTTCGTCATTATACAGCCTTTATGACAAGTTTATTTCATAGGCTCTGCAATAGCGCTGCCTAAATAAAGAGCAATGACGCTTCAATATGATTTTCCCTGGCCAGTTTTTAAAGAAGCATTTGTCATAGACACTTTGAAGGTCATCTTCGGAGGAGGGATTTTGAATTGAAAGTTAAGTATTTTTCCAGTAGTTATTTTTTCATGATTTCATTTTTCAAATTAACCAACAGCCCTTTTAAGGGCTACAAATTAACTTTAGCTTGACACTTTAGCATGACTTGTGACCACATGGGAAGGACAAAGATATAAGATTAAGGAAACGGAATGTAAAAAGGGGGGCCTTGACATTTATCTAGTAACAAAGCGTAAGAATTTATATACCATTACTACTACTACTGCTACTACTACTACTACTGCTAATACTATTGCAAAAGCTGGACTCGCAAGCGAACGGGTATACATATAGTTTTCCAAGTGTTTTGGTAAACGGCTTGGGAAAACGGCGGGAGTAGCTATCACTCTCCAATTGGACTAATACTTGTGTGTTAGCTTTTTCGTAGCTACCCTTCTTTTGCATATAAGCCCAGTCGCCATTCTCTGTCATGAACCAAAACAAAAATCTTGATCATCCCTTAGTTCTATGGCTATCTACCTTAGTTTTACCCTAGGATGGCTGAATGGAAGGATGGATGATCTACAAAATCCTACAACAAATGAAAATGACATAATTTCTTATACAATCATAGGCAGCGCAATAGCGCTGCCTAAGTAAAGAACGATATGTTGCCACAATGTATTATCATTAATTTTTTTTTCTTGGTTTTAGACCAGGGCACTTTGTATCGAAGGAGTTATCGTAGAAACTTCGAAAAGGGCTCATTCAATTGAAAATTGGAGTGGCTAGTGCCCTTTTTAATAGTCGAAACTGATTGGAAGGCAACTACCCCCCCCCCCCCACGTCCATCATTCCCCCAAACACATCCAATCAAAATTTTGAGGTAGCCATTTTGTTCAGCGTAGTTGATTTCCAGATAGAAAATATGTTTTTAAGGAGGCCACTCCCCCACAACCCTCAGGGCAAGGGTTTTAAGTTATGCCCTGGGGGCATATAAGAACAATGTTGGAACAATGTATTATTTTTTTCTTTAGACCAGGGCACTTCGTATCGAAGAAGTTGTTGTAGAAACTTCGAAAAGGACTTATTCAATTGGAAGTAGGAGTGGCTTATGCCCTTTTTAATAGTCGAAAGTGAATGGAAGGCAACCTACACCCCTTCCACGCCCACAATTTCCTGAAACACATCCAATCACAATTTTGAGATAGCCATTTTGTTCAGCGTAGTTGATTTCCAGATAGAAATTATTTTCTTGAAGAGGAAACGCCCCCCCCCAGCCCTCAGGGAAAGGGTTATAAGTTATGCCCTGGGGGCATATAAGGTTTTTATAGAAAGCGTTGTTGTAGAAACTTCAAAAAAGACTCATTCAATTGTAAATTCAAAGAGCTAGTGCCCTTTTTAATAGTCGAAAGTGATTGGAGAGCAAAGAACCCCCCACTCACGGCCACCTTTTCCCCAAACACATCCAATCAAAATTTTAAGATAGCCATTTTGTTCAACGTAGTTGAAAGTTCTTGAAATTAGGTCTTTCAGGATGACAACCCCCACAGCCCTCAGAGCAAGGGTTATAATTATTTGCACTACTGAAATTATATATAATTTGCACTTTACTGAAAAAAATACAAATGAATGTGCATTGTCAGTTTAATATACTTATACTGATATTTAGTAATGAAAATGTTACTATTATTTGATTTATTAAAGTTATAAAAGTAAAATCATTCATAGTTTTTCAGTAAAGTGCAAATTATGTTCTGACCTTGGGAAGGCATAGGGGTTTTGAGCCCAACTTATGTCAATTTCTTCTCGTTTTGAGTTTAACTCTGTTATTTATTGTATTCTCTGTTCGCTTTGGGTTTCATTTATTTATCGATGCTGATTTGTGGTAGTTTCTTGCTTGGTAGATTATTTGATTTTTTTTTTGCTCATTCTTTATTTAATAGAGTTCTTTACTTTTCTTTGAAAAACTTATTTTGTAGAAAAAGTTTTTTTTTTAATTAATCCTTGAAAAAGGCTTATGACAGCTTTGCCGTCTCTCGCTGAGATTACCTGTCTTGGCTGTTACCTCTCTGAAGCGACTTTTTGGTTACCTTTCAGTAGAGACAGTGCTGCAAAGGTCTCTAGATAAAGGACCATTAGCTTACAGTGAATTAAGAATTTTTCCAACCAGTTCGTATGGAAAAATTTTGTCGTAGATACTATGGAGAAGGCCCAAACAATTGGACATTAAAAGTTTTAGTGCTCTTTTTTAAAGTCAAAAAGTGAATGAAGGATCCAGCCCCTTCCAATGTTTTTTTAGTCTCCCAAAACCCACCAAGTTATCTGATTGATACTTCATGTTTATGCTCTAATAAATATATTAGATTAGGTTAATAAATTTATCTAACAAATATACATTTGGGAAAATATACGTCCTACCTCCACTGCCTTTTATTTTGTTCCCTTACAGACAAAATATGTAAAAAAAAAATTATAAGCGCAATAGCTGGTTCTGTTTTATAGCAAAGGACTTGCAAAACTTTTTGATTCAACTAACTATTATGCATATGTAGAAAACAAAAACTTTGAGATGAGTTTCAAATTCAACTCTATTCAAAAAAAATCTTTGTGTCTTTCCAGTCTGACAGTCTACAAGGTGCAAGGTGTATAAATATATACACTAAAACTCTCCGAGTTCACAAAAGTATGCCAAAGGGAGCAGTGTTATGTTTAATTCTGATTCCTTGCAGTGATAGACAACCTTAGAGCTGAATTTTCGGATACATATAATTTTGATGACGATCAAACTGTTTCAGAGATATTTTAGAAAAGTTTGAGAAGTGGTTTAATGAATGTCCTACAAAAAATATCAAATAAAGCTATTGATAAAAGTTCTACCTTAAGTTCTTTTTCCTTTTTTATTGAAGCTTGTTTCTTTTTTATTGACTCTGAAGTTCCAAATGGGCTTATTTGAGCTCGTTACAATAGTTTTTTGAATTGAGCCTTGTTTGAAACACATATGACATGACTCTTGCCAGTAGCGTCCACGAAAATAAAGAGTTAAAAATCTAAGGGGGAGGGGTTAAAAGTTTCAGCAATTTTTTACTGCAAGGGGATAGGGCTAGGGGGCCAGAAATGGGCCAAATATTTTAATCCCTAATCAATATGAAGCCTACGGTTATAAGTCCTTAGACCAAATGGTACCCAACGTACAGACTGAAATTATTCCTGGGTACGGTCCACCACAGAAGAGGGGCCCGATAACTGCTAAACAAATTCTGGAAATAGCTCAAAACTTATATCCTTAAAGTATTGCTCCAATAGGAACCCAATGCAGAAGTAAAAATAAAAACAAAACATTGATTCATCCCAAAACAGAACTCAACAAATGGTCACAAAATATTTCCCTGGTGACTATCTATGGAAGGGGTTTGCTTGGAAACCGGAGAGGTAGCAAATTCAGCTAAACACTAAAGCTTGTTTTGCCTTTTCTAAAGGTCAAAATTGATTGGAGAGAAGCTTGTTTTATGAAAAGCAAGACAAGACTCTTAAAATAAATACCGCTTACATTGTATTAAGCTAAGCAAACAAACAGCGACGACAGACAAAAACATAAAAACATTATTTGAGTAAAATGGTGGATTTAGATATATGTACATTCTAAGATGTCTCCAGGCTTTGATACAAGATGGCTTTTGTCCTATAGAAAACCAAAACTTTCGTTGATTCTCAATGAATGTTAATTATAACCTCCCTCCCAATCAAAACGAACTTAAATAGTAAAAACATTATTAAAAACTCATCGTAAAAACTGCTGCTGATTGAAAATCTAGATTGAATATTCAAATGTTGGCTAAATTTAAAATTACAAGCCGACAATGGGTCGAAACACGACAGAATAATTGAAAAGAATTTGCAACTGTTCCAATTAATAACAAATAAAAAAACATACCAAGTTAAAACGAAACGGAATTTATTTGAATATGAATATTCTAAGTTGGAAGTTTTTCAAATAAGAGAAAAGAGCTATATCCAAGCCCAAGAGATAAACCCATAAATTATTGAAAGAAAAATCAACTGAAAATAACTGTCAATGAAAATACGAGTTTCAAAACAAAAAATTGAAATGAATGATCATATCAAACATAAAGATAGCAGATTTGGCTATAATCTTCAAAATGAACATTCTGTTCAATATTTATAAAAGACCTTCGTATGTTTTTTTAGTCGTGTAATGGCACATAAAACACATATTTTCGTCATTATACAGGCTTTATGACAAGTTTATTTCATAGGCTCTGCAATAGCGCTGCCTAAATAAAGAGCAATGACGTTTCAATATGATTTTTCCCTGGCCAGTTTTTAAAGAAGCATTTGTCATATACACTTTGAAGGTGGTTCTTTCGAATAGAAATTGGGAGTTCTAGCAATCTTTCTAAGATTCAAAAGAGATTGGAGAGTATCCAGCCCACCCTCTCCATGTCTCTTCTAGCCTATATCCCCCTAAAGTCATCTGATAAAAATTTTGAGATTGCCTTTTTGTTCAAAAGTGTAGAAAATTCCATTAAGTATTCCTCCGTGGATGATATGCCCCCCATAGCCCTTAGGAAAACGGTTGTAAGTTATGTATGATCTTGATGCCCATTTTTTAAATATAGGTTTTATTATTGGTAAGTGGGAGTGAATTTAATCCTTGGCCACCAAAGAGGCTGAGGTTATTAAAGTGAAATGTTCAGACAATGTTGAACTAAATCAAAACACAATATTTGCAGGCAGGTTGTCAGAAGGGCGTATCTGGAATATCTCAGTATTCATTTTGGGTTTTTATTTGAAAGTCTCATGGCATTTTGAGGGGACGTTGAACCGACCAAAGCATACTATGTGCATACTACTGCTACAACTACCATTACTACTACTACTACTATTATTACTACTTCTAAAGCTACTACTGCTACTATTATTAGCGCTATTCTTACCACTACTATAGCTACTCTACGACTACTATTACTACTCTTACTACTAGTACCACTGCTACTACTATTACTGCCATTACCGCTACTAATACTACTAATACTTCTACTATTACTACTACTACTTGACATCATTAGTAGTATCATTACTACTAAAACTACTATTACTCAACAGATTAAATGACATCATTTTTATATAAGCCTAAAGAGGGCTTATACCAGATTTGTCTCTCACTCACTCGAACAATTTGTCTTGGCCTTTTCTACAATAAGCCCGTAACTACTTGGGGCCCGTAACTACCTGATTTTAATTCAAAATCAACGGAAATTCAAAATTGCTTTTACTACTAGTAATACTACCACTACTATGACTGCCATTACTGCTACTAATACTATTAATACTTCTACCATTACTACTACTACTACTGCTACTGCTACTACTACTACTGCTAATACCACTGCAAAAGCTGGACTCGCAGGTGAACAGGTATACATATAGTTTTCCAAGTGTTTTGGTAAACGGCGGGAGTAGCTATCACTCTCCAATTGGACTAATACTTGAGTGTTAGCTTTTCCCTAGCTACCTTTCTTTTGCATAGAAGTCCAGTCGACATTCTCCGTCATGAACCAAACCAAAAATCTTGATCATCCCTTAGTTCTATGGCTATCTACCTTAGTTTTACCCTAGGGTGGCTGAATGGAAGGATGGATGATATACAAAATCCTACAACAAGTGAAAATGACATCATTTCTTATACAATCATAGGCAGCGCAATAGCGCTGTCTAAGTAAAGAACTATATATTGGCACAATATATTATTATTAATTTTTTTTTCTTGGTTAATTTTTCGAATGAAAGATCTTAAGCCGAACCGGCCAGCCATGACAAAAAACCAACAAAGAGAAAAATCTCTAAAAAAAACAAACAAACGAGACTGTGGCCAGTGGAGAGAAAAGGAAAACAACAGAAACAAAACAACGCGGATATTTCGCCTGTATACAAACAAGGCGTCTTCAGCACGAAAGACACAAAAAAAAAACAAGATAAAACTAAAAACCAATAAAACCACCACCAAAAAAAAACAAAAATGTACAATCTGCGCAAACTAATCCACGTAGGGAAAAGATGCTAAAATAGAGTTACTTCAGTGAGGACACCAGAGTAACTGAGGAAAAATAAAAAAAACTGTAAATTACTTTAATTATTCAGTTGCGAAATAATCCTTTTGTTAGCTATTACTGAAGCAAATCGTTTTGGTCTAACAGGTAAAATAGTCCCCTGGTGATTATTTAAAATCTTTACTCCCTTATTGTCAATTGATTCACTCTTTAGAAGGTTATCATAAATTGGGTCAATATTTAAATTTCCCGTGTCCCTATTTATGGAAAGGTTAGCAAACATATGTTTTTTAATTTCTATGGCTTCCCTGGCCCATTGGGTGTACCCCTTATCATTAGAAATAGCCAAGGCTTCATCAAATTTTACAAAATGGTCTGGTTGAAGCCAAATATGCTCTGCTAAAGCTGAAACGAAAGTTTCTGGAGGCTTGCTTAATTGTAGGGTTTTTTCTATTGAATTACGGTGTTCAATAAACCTTTCAACAAATTGTTGGTGAGTCCTACCAATATAGAACTTCCCACAAGAACACGGAATTTTATACACCCCACTTACTAAATTTCCCCGAGTTAAATCCTTACCAGAACTAAAAAAACTACTCATTGGCCTCAGCGATTGGAAACATGTATCAATACCAAATTTACGTAAAACCCGTGAATGTTTCTCCCCCAAACCAGGTACATATGGTAATGAAATGAAGCTTTTTGATACAACTAAATCTAAAGACTGAGAAACCTCAATAACCCTACTACTATGTTTGGCCCGTCTATTTTCAATTATTTTATCAATGAACTTAATTGGATAACTATTACAAAATAAAATATCCCTCAAGTATAACAATTCTGAATCCAGAAATTCCTGGGAACAGATTTTAAAGGCTCTATCCACTAGTGAAATTACAACCCCCTTTTCACCGACATAGGGTGGCAAGAATGAAAATTTAAATACCTATCATTGTGCGTAGGTTTTCTGTAAATCGAGAAAAGTAAATGGAAATCCCTTTTAATTAATAAAATATCCAGAAAAGGTAATTTATTATTATCCTCAAATTCAACTGTAAATTTAATATTATTATCAAAACTATTTAAATGCTTACAAAAAAAGGTCTAAGGAGTCCAACCCATGTTTCCAAACGCAGACCACATCATCCATGAACCTACCCCAGAAGCAAGGGGAGATTCTAAAACTGTTTATAGCGGAGGTTTCAATGGCATCTATGAATAGATTTGCCAATAAAGGAGAAAGAGAAGCCCCCATAGGTAACCCAAAAATTTGTCTATAAAATTCCCCTCGAAAACCAAAATAAAAAGAAAATTCATTTACCAGCATAATTAGTTTCATAATGACATCAATATCCAAACTGGCTAACGTCACATCCTGTATTAAATCAAAGTGTCTTTCTAATTTACTTTTTAAAATATCCTCGCACCTTTTTAAATCACAATTTGAATACATGGACACAACATCAAAACTGCAAAGAATTGAACTCTCCTCCAACGTGAAATTGCGCCATTTATTAGTAAGATCAGTCGAATTTTTTAAATATGATTTTTGTGTTACCAAAAGTGGACGTAAAGCTACCGACAACCATTTTCCTAATTTTGAAACAGGTGACAGACAAGTTGACACAATGGGGCGGAGGGGGGATCCAGTCTTATGAATCTTAGGTAGACCATAGATCTTGGGTGCCGAACAACCCCTAGGATAATATTTGTTATAAAACTGTGGGGTAATGTGAAAATTATTTTTCATTGACTCTAATTCCTTTCTTGTTGATTTTACATATTTATCTGTAGGATCAAAATCAAGTTTTTTGTATGTAATAGTGTCCAAAATAATGGATTTCATTTGATTATTATAATCTTCAGTGTTCATAATTACGATCGTGTTTCCCTTATCGGCTCTGGTGATAGTAAGGAATTTATCCTTTTTCAAATCAGAAAGGATTTTAATGTCATTTTTTTGTGAAATGTCTTTACCAATGAAGTTCATATTAAAGGTGTTTAGTTTTCTTACCATCTCAGCTCTGAGTTCTTGAGGAGTATCAACCTTATCTATAGAAGCCATAATTCCTGATTCCACCTTTGAAATTATTTTTGAATAGGAGACTGGTGTTGGAAAACAGAACTTTGAACCTTTCAACAAAACGGCTTCCTGTTGAATATTAAGAGGCTTAGAAGACAAATTCTTAATTGCTGGACCCAGACAATGACGAGGATAAAAAACATCTGAATCTTGGAAATTCTCAAACAAAAGTTTATTAAACTTGTCAACCAAACGAACCTTGGACAAATGAAAATCATGGCGAAAAGATCTAATGGCCATTTCCTTAATTCGTATAAAAATATCAGATGGAAGGTTATTTCTTAAAAAGTTTTCAACAGAATTTAAGTCCTTAGACAGTTGAAAACGTCTCTGTTTTTGTTCATAAATTACGTGATTTAAAGCTATTAGGCTTAATTTATTTTTTAATTTTGTTTCATTTTCAGTTCCAAAATGGGTACATATTTTAAAAGATTTCGGAATCACTGATTCCTTCTTGCAATTTTTTAAGAAAATTTGTTGATTTAATAGATTTGCATGTTTTTTAACTAAAGACAAATAATAATTGACAGACGCGGCTAATTGTTGCCCGTACAATTGACGAATGAAAGATCTTAAGCCGAACCGGCCAGCCATGACAAAAAACCAACAAAGAGAAAAATCTCTAAAAAAAACAAACAAACGAGACTGTGGCCAGTGGAGAGAAAAGGAAAACAACAGAAACAAAACAACGCGGATATTTCGCCTGTATACAAACAAGGCGTCTTCAGCACGAAAGACACAAAAAAAAACAAGATAAAACTAAAAACCAATAAAACCACCACCAAAAAAAAAACAAAAATGTACAATCTGCGCAAACTAATCCACGTAGGGAAAAGATGCTAAAAAAGAGTTACTTCAGTGAGGACACCAGAGTAACTGAGGAAAAATAAAAAAAACTGTAAATTACTTTAATTATTCAGTTGCGAAATAATCCTTTTGTTAGCTATTACTGAAGCAAATCGTTTTGGTCTAACAGGTAAAATAGTCCCCTGGTGATTATTTAAAATCTTTACTCCCTTATTGTCAATTGATTCACTCTTTAGAAGGTTATCATAAATTGGGTCAATATTTAAATTTCCCGTGTCCCTATTTATGGAAAGGTTAGCAAACATATGTTTTTTAATTTCTATGGCTTCCCTGGCCCATTGGGTGTACCCCTTATCATTAGAAATAGCCAAGGCTTCATCAAATTTTACAAAATGGTCTGGTTGAAGCCAAATATGCTCTGCTAAAGCTGAAACGAAAGTTTCTGGAGGCTTGCTTAATTGTAGGGTTTTTTCTATTGAATTACGGTGTTCAATAAACCTTTCAACAAATTGTTGGTGAGTCCTACCAATATAGAACTTCCCACAAGAACACGGAATTTTATACACCCCACTTACTAAATTTCCCCGAGTTAAATCCTTACCAGAACTAAAAAAACTACTCATTGGCCTCAGCGATTGGAAGCATGTATCAACACCAAATTTACGTAAAACCCGTGAAAGTTTCTCCCCCAAACCAGGTACATATGGTAATGAAATGAAGCTTTTTGATACAACTAAATCTAAAGACTGAGAAACCTCAATAACCCTACTACTATGTTTGGCCCGTCTATTTTCAATTATTTTATCAATGAACTTAATTGGATAAATATTACAAAATAAAATATCCCTCAAGTATAACAATTCTGAATCCAGAAATTCCTGGGAACAGATTTTAAAGGCTCTATCCACTAGTGAAATTACAACCCCCCTTTTCACCGACATAGGGTGGCAAGAATGAAAATTTAAATACCTATCATTGTGCGTAGGTTTTCTGTAAATCGAGAAAAGTAAATGGAAATCCCTTTTAATTAATAAAATATCCAGAAAAGGTAATTTATTATTATCCTCAAATTCAACTGTAAATTTAATATTATTATCAAAACTATTTAAATGCTTACAAAAAAGGTCTAAGGAGTCCAACCCATGTTTCCAAACGCAGACCACATCATCCATGAACCTACCCCAGAAGCAAGGGGAGATTCTAAAACTGTTTATAGCGGAGGTTTCAATGGCATCTATGAATAGATTTGCCAATAAAGGAGAAAGAGAAGCCCCCATAGGTAACCCAAAAATTTGTCTATAAAATTCCCCTCGAAAACCAAAATAAAAAGAAAATTCATTTACGAGCATAATTAGTTTCATAATGACATCAATATCCAAACTGGCTAACGTCACATCCTGTATTAAATCAAAGTGTCTTTCTAATTTACTTTTTAAAATATCCTCGCACCTTTTTAAATCACAATTTGAATACATGGACACAACATCAAAACTGCAAAGAATTGAACTCTCCTCCAACTTGAAATTGCGCAATTTATTAGTAAGATCAGTCGAATTTTTTAAATATGATTTTTGTGTTACCAAAAGTGGACGTAAAGCTACCGACAACCATTTTCCTAATTTTGAAACAGGTGACAGACAAGTTGACACAATGGGGCGGAGGGGGGATCCAGTCTTATGAATCTTAGGTAGACCATAGATCTTGGGTGCCGAACAACCTATAGGATAATATTTGTTATAAAACTGTGGGGTAATGTGAAAATTATTTTTCATTGACTCTAATTCCTTTCTTGTTGATTTTACATATTTATCTGTAGGATCAAAATCAAGTTTTTTGTATGTAATAGTGTCCAAAATAATGGATTTCATTTGATTATTATAACCTTCAGTGTCCATAATGACGATCGTGTTTCCCTTATCGGCTCTGGTGATAGTAAGGAATTTATCCTTTTTCAAATCAGAAAGGATTTTAATGTCATTTTTTTGTGAAATGTCTTTACCATTGAAGTTCATATTAAAGGTGTTTAGTTTTCTTACGATCTCAGCTCTGAGTTCTTGAGGAGTATCAACCTTATCTATAGAAGCCATAATTCCTGATTCCACCTTTGAAATTATTTTTGAATAGGAGACTGGTGTTGGAAAACAGAACTTTGAACCTTTCAACAAAACGGCTTCCTGTTGAATATTAAGAGGCTTAGAAGACAAATTCTTAATTGCTGGACCCAGACAATGACGAGGATAAAAAACATCTGAATCTTGGAAATTCTCAAACAAAAGTTTATTAAACTTGTCAACCAAACGAACCTTGGACAAATGAAAATCATGGCGAAAAGATCTAATGGCCATTTCCTTAATTCGTATAAAAATATCAGATGGAAGGTTATTTCTTAAAAAGTTTTCAACAGAATTTAAGTCCTTAGACAGTTGAAAACGTCTCTGTTTTTGTTCATAAATTACGTGATTTAAAGCTATTAGGCTTAATTTATTTTTTAATTTTGTTTCATTTTCAGTTCCAAAATGGGTACATATTTTAAAAGATTTCGGAATCACTGATTCCTTCTTGCAATTTTTTAAGAAAATTTGTTGATTTAATAGATTTGCATGTTTTTTAACTAAAGACAAATAATAATTGACAGAAGCGGCTAATTGTTGCCCGTACAATTGACGAATGAAAGATCTTAAGCCGAACCGGCCAGCCATGACAAAAAACCAACAAAGAGAAAAATCTCTAAAAAAAACAAACAAACGAGACTGTGGCCAGTGGAGAGAAAAGGAAAACAACAGAAACAAAACAACGCGGATATTTCGCCTGTATACAAACAAGGCGTCTTCAGCACGAAAGACACAAAAAAAAAACAAGATAAAACTAAAAACCAATAAAACCACCACCAAAAAAAAAACAAAAATGTACAATCTGCGCAAACTAATCCACGTAGGGAAAAGATGCTAAAATATAGTTACTTCAGTGAGGACACCAGAGTAACTGAGGAAAAATAAAAAAAACTGTAAATTACTTTAATTATTCAGTTGCGAAATAATCCTTTTGTTAGCTATTACTGAAGCAAATCGTTTTGGTCTAACAGGTAAAATAGTCCCCTGGTGATTATTTAAAATCTTTACTCCCTTATTGTCAATTGATTCACTCTTTAGAAGGTTATCATAAATTGGGTCAATATTTAAATTTCCCGTGTCCCTATTTATGGAAAGGTTAGCAAACATATGTTTTTTAATTTCTATGGCTTCCCTGGCCCATTGGGTGTACCCCTTATCATTAGAAATAGCCAAGGCTTCATCAAATTTTACAAAATGGTCTGGTTGAAGCCAAATATGCTCTGCTAAAGCTGAAACGAAAGTTTCTGGAGGCTTGCTTAATTGTAGGGTTTTTTCTATTGAATTACGGTGTTCAATAAACCTTTCAACAAATAATTGGTGAGTCCTACCAATATAGAACTTCCCACAAGAACACGGAATTTTATACACCCCACTTACTAAATTTCCCCGAGTTAAATCCTTACCAGAACTAAAAAAACTACTCATTGGCCTCAGCGATTGGAAACATGTATCAATACCAAATTTACGTAAAACCCGTGAAAGTTTCTCCCCCAAACCAGGTACATATGGTAATGAAATGAAGCTTTTTGATACAACTAAATCTAAAGACTGAGAAACCTCAATAACCCTACTACTATGTTTGGCCCGTCTATTTTCAATTATTTTATCAATGAACTTAATTGGATAACTATTACAAAATAAAATATCCCTCAAGTATAACAATTCTGAATCCAGAAATTCCTGGGAACAGATTTTAAAGGCTCTATCCACTAGTGAAATTACAACCCCCCTTTTCACCGACATAGGGTGGCAAGAATGAAAATTTAAATACCTATCATTGTGCGTAGGTTTTCTGTAAATCGAGAAAAGTAAATGGAAATCCCTTTTAATTAATAAAATATCCAGAAAAGGTAATTTATTATTATCCTCAAATTCAACTGTAAATTTAATATTATTATCAAAACTATTTAAATGCTTACAAAAAAGGTCTAAGGAGTCCAACCCATGTTTCCAAACGCAGACCACATCATCCATGAACCTACCCCAGAAGCAAGGGGAGATTCTAAAACTGTTTATAGCGGAGGTTTCAATGGCATCTATGAATAGATTTGCCAATAAAGGAGAAAGAGAAGCCCCCATAGGTAACCCAAAAATTTGTCTATAAAATTCCCCTCGAAAACCAAAATAAAAAGAAAATTCATTTACCAGCATAATTAGTTTCATAATGACATCAATATCCAAACTGGCTAACGTCACATCCTGTATTAAATCAAAGTGTCTTTCTAATTTACTTTTTAAAATATCCTCGCACCTTTTTAAATCACAATTTGAATACATGGACACAACATCAAAACTGCAAAGAATTGAACTCTCCTCCAACGTGAAATTGCGCAATTTATTAGTAAGATCAGTCGAATTTTTTAAATATGATTTTTGTGTTACCAAAAGTGGACGTAAAGCTACCGACAACCATTTTCCTAATTTTGAAACAGGTGACAGACAAGTTGACACAATGGGGCGGAGGGGGGATCCAGTCTTATGAATCTTAGGTAGACCATAGATCTTGGGTGCCGAACAACCCCTAGGATAATATTTGTTATAAAACTGTGGGGTAATGTGAAAATTATTTTTCATTGACTCTAATTCCTTTCTTGTTGATTTTACATATTTATCTGTAGGATCAAAATCAAGTTTTTTGTATGTAATAGTGTCCAAAATAATGGATTTCATTTGATTATTATAACCTTCAGTGTCCATAATTACGATCGTGTTTCCCTTATCGGCTCTGGTGATAGTAAGGAATTTATCCTTTTTCAAATCAGAAAGGATTTTAATGTCATTTTTTTGTGAAATGTCTTTACCGATGAAGTTCATATTAAAGGTGTTTAGTTTTCTTACGATCTCAGCTCTGAGTTCTTGAGGAGTATCAACCTTATCTATAGAAGCCATAATTCCTGATTCCACCTTTGAAATTATTTTTGAATAGGAGACTGGTGTTGGAAAACAGAACTTTGAACCTTTCAACAAAACGGCTTCCTGTTCAATATTAAGAGGCTTAGAAGACAAATTCTTAATTGCTGGACCCAGACAATGACGAGGATAAAAAACATCTGAATCTTGGAAATTCTCAAACAAAAGTTTATTAAACTTGTCAACCAAACGAACCTTGGACAAATGAAAATCATGGCGAAAAGATCTAATGGCCATTTCCTTAATTCGTATAAAAATATCAGATGGAAGGTTATTTCTTAAAAAGTTTTCAACAGAATTTAAGTCCTTAGACAGTTGAAAACGTCTCTGTTTTTGTTCATAAATTACGTGATTTAAAGCTATTAGGCTTAATTTATTTTTTAATTTTGTTTCATTTTCAGTTCCAAAATGGGTACATATTTTAAAAGATTTCGGAATCACTGATTCCTTCTTGCAATTTTTTAAGAAAATTTGTTGATTTAATAGATTTGCATGTTTTTTAACTAAAGACAAATAATAATTGACAGAAGCGGCTAATTGTTGCCCGTACAATTGACGAATGAAAGATCTTAAGCCGAACCGGCCAGCCATGACAAAAAACCAACAAAGAGAAAAATCTCTAAAAAAAACAAACAAACGAGACTGTGGCCAGTGGAGAGAAAAGGAAAACAACAGAAACAAAACAACGCGGATATTTCGCCTGTATACAAACAAGGCGTCTTCAGCACGAAAGACACAAAAAAAAACAAGATAAAACTAAAAACCAATAAAACCACCACCAAAAAAAAAACAAAAATGTACAATCTGCGCAAACTAATCCACGTAGGGAAAAGATGCTAAAATAGAGTTACTTCAGTGAGGACACCAGAGTAACTGAGGAAAAATAAAAAAAACTGTAAATTACTTTAATTATTCAGTTGCGAAATAATCCTTTTGTTAGCTATTACTGAAGCAAATCGTTTTGGTCTAACAGGTAAAATAGTCCCCTGGTGATTATTTAAAATCTTTACTCCCTTATTGTCAATTGATTCACTCTTTAGAAGGTTATCATAAATTGGGTCAATATTTAAATTTCCCGTGTCCCTATTTATGGAAAGGTTAGCAAACATATGTTTTTTAATTTCTATGGCTTCCCTGGCCCATTGGGTGTACCCCTTATCATTAGAAATAGCCAAGGCTTCATCAAATTTTACAAAATGGTCTGGTTGAAGCCAAATATGCTCTGCTAAAGCTGAAACGAAAGTTTCTGGAGGCTTGCTTAATTGTAGGGTTTTTTCTATTGAATTACGGTGTTCAATAAACCTTTCAACAAATTGTTGGTGAGTCCTACCAATATAGAACTTCCCACAAGAACACGGAATTTTATACACCCCACTTACTAAATTTCCCCGAGTTAAATCCTTACCAGAACTAAAAAAACTACTCATTGGCCTCAGCGATTGGAAACATGTATCAATACCAAATTTACGTAAAACCCGTGAATGTTTCTCCCCCAAACCAGGTACATATGGTAATGAAATGAAGCTTTTTGATACAACTAAATCTAAAGACTGAGAAACCTCAATAACCCTACTACTATGTTTGGCCCGTCTATTTTCAATTATTTTATCAATGAACTTAATTGGATAACTATTACAAAATAAAATATCCCTCAAGTATAACAATTCTGAATCCAGAAATTCCTGGGAACAGATTTTAAAGGCTCTATCCACTAGTGAAATTACAACCCCCCTTTTCACCGACATAGGGTGGCAAGAATGAAAATTTAAATACCTATCATTGTGCGTAGGTTTTCTGTAAATCGAGAAAAGTAAATGGAAATCCCTTTTAATTAATAAAATATCCAGAAAAGGTAATTTATTATTATCCTCAAATTCAACTGTAAATTTAATATTATTATCAAAACTATTTAAATGCTTACAAAAAAAGGTCTAAGGAGTCCAACCCATGTTTCCAAACGCAGACCACATCATCCATGAACCTACCCCAGAAGCAAGGGGAGATTCTAAAACTGTTTATAGCGGAGGTTTCAATGGCATCTATGAATAGATTTGCCAATAAAGGAGAAAGAGAAGCCCCCATAGGTAACCCAAAAATTTGTCTATAAAATTCCCCTCGAAAACCAAAATAAAAAGAAAATTCATTTACCAGCATAATTAGTTTCATAATGACATCAATATCCAAACTGGCTAACGTCACATCCTGTATTAAATCAAAGTGTCTTTCTAATTTACTTTTTAAAATATCCTCGCACCTTTTTAAATCACAATTTGAATACATGGACACAACATCAAAACTGCAAAGAATTGAACTCTCCTCCAACGTGAAATTGCGCCATTTATTAGTAAGATCAGTCGAATTTTTTAAATATGATTTTTGTGTTACCAAAAGTGGACGTAAAGCTACCGACAACCATTTTCCTAATTTTGAAACAGGTGACAGACAAGTTGACACAATGGGGCGGAGGGGGGATCCAGTCTTATGAATCTTAGGTAGACCATAGATCTTGGGTGCCGAACAACCCCTAGGATAATATTTGTTATAAAACTGTGGGGTAATGTGAAAATTATTTTTCATTGACTCTAATTCCTTTCTTGTTGATTTTACATATTTATCTGTAGGATCAAAATCAAGTTTTTTGTATGTAATAGTGTCCAAAATAATGGATTTCATTTGATTATTATAATCTTCAGTGTTCATAATTACGATCGTGTTTCCCTTATCGGCTCTGGTGATAGTAAGGAATTTATCCTTTTTCAAATCAGAAAGGATTTTAATGTCATTTTTTTGTGAAATGTCTTTACCAATGAAGTTCATATTAAAGGTGTTTAGTTTTCTTACCATCTCAGCTCTGAGTTCTTGAGGAGTATCAACCTTATCTATAGAAGCCATAATTCCTGATTCCACCTTTGAAATTATTTTTGAATAGGAGACTGGTGTTGGAAAACAGAACTTTGAACCTTTCAACAAAACGGCTTCCTGTTGAATATTAAGAGGCTTAGAAGACAAATTCTTAATTGCTGGACCCAGACAATGACGAGGATAAAAAACATCTGAATCTTGGAAATTCTCAAACAAAAGTTTATTAAACTTGTCAACCAAACGAACCTTGGACAAATGAAAATCATGGCGAAAAGATCTAATGGCCATTTCCTTAATTCGTATAAAAATATCAGATGGAAGGTTATTTCTTAAAAAGTTTTCAACAGAATTTAAGTCCTTAGACAGTTGAAAACGTCTCTGTTTTTGTTCATAAATTACGTGATTTAAAGCTATTAGGCTTAATTTATTTTTTAATTTTGTTTCATTTTCAGTTCCAAAATGGGTACATATTTTAAAAGATTTCGGAATCACTGATTCCTTCTTGCAATTTTTTAAGAAAATTTGTTGATTTAATAGATTTGCATGTTTTTTAACTAAAGATAAATAATAATTGACAGACGCGGCTAATTGTTGCCCGTACAATTGACGAATGAAAGATCTTAAGCCGAACCGGCCAGCCATGACAAAAAACCAACAAAGAGAAAAATCTCTAAAAAAAACAAACAAACGAGACTGTGGCCAGTGGAGAGAAAAGGAAAACAACAGAAACAAAACAACGTGGATATTTCGCCTGTATACAAACAAGGCGTCTTCAGCACGAAAGACACAAAAAAAAACAAGATAAAACTAAAAACCAATAAAACCACCACCAAAAAAAAACAAAAATGTACAATCTGCGCAAACTAATCCACGTAGGGAAAAGATGCTAAAAAAGAGTTACTTCAGTGAGGACACCAGAGTAACTGAGGAAAAATAAAAAAAACTGTAAATTACTTTAATTATTCAGTTGCGAAATAATCCTTTTGTTAGCTATTACTGAAGCAAATCGTTTTGGTCTAACAGGTAAAATAGTCCCCTGGTGATTATTTAAAATCTTTACTCCCTTATTGTCAATTGATTCACTCTTTAGAAGGTTATCATAAATTGGGTCAATATTTAAATTTCCCGTGTCCCTATTTATGGAAAGGTTAGCAAACATATGTTTTTTAATTTCTATGGCTTCCCTGGCCCATTGGGTGTACCCCTTATCATTAGAAATAGCCAAGGCTTCATCAAATTTTACAAAATGGTCTGGTTGAAGCCAAATATGCTCTGCTAAAGCTGAAACGAAAGTTTCTGGAGGCTTGCTTAATTGTAGGGTTTTTTCTATTGAATTACGGTGTTCAATAAACCTTTCAACAAATTGTTGGTGAGTCCTACCAATATAGAACTTCCCACAAGAACACGGAATTTTATACACCCCACTTACTAAATTTCCCCGAGTTAAATCCTTACCAGAACTAAAAAAACTACTCATTGGCCTCAGCGATTGGAAGCATGTATCAACACCAAATTTACGTAAAACCCGTGAAAGTTTCTCCCCCAAACCAGGTACATATGGTAATGAAATGAAGCTTTTTGATACAACTAAATCTAAAGACTGAGAAACCTCAATAACCCTACTACTATGTTTGGCCCGTCTATTTTCAATTATTTTATCAATGAACTTAATTGGATAACTATTACAAAATAAAATATCCCTCAAGTATAACAATTCTGAATCCAGAAATTCCTGGGAACAGATTTTAAAGGCTCTATCCACTAGTGAAATTACAACCCCCCTTTTCACCGACATAGGGTGGCAAGAATGAAAATTTAAATACCTATCATTGTGCGTAGGTTTTCTGTAAATCGAGAAAAGTAAATGGAAATCCCTTTTAATTAATAAAATATCCAGAAAAGGTAATTTATTATTATCCTCAAATTCAACTGTAAATTTAATATTATTATCAAAACTATTTAAATGCTTACAAAAAAGGTCTAAGGAGTCCAACCCATGTTTCCAAACGCAGACCACATCATCCATGAACCTACCCCAGAAGCAAGGGGAGATTCTAAAACTGTTTATAGCGGAGGTTTCAATGGCATCTATGAATAGATTTGCCAATAAAGGAGAAAGAGAAGCCCCCATAGGTAACCCAAAAATTTGTCTATAAAATTCCCCTCGAAAACCAAAATAAAAAGAAAATTCATTTACCAGCATAATTAGTTTCATAATGACATCAATATCCAAACTGGCTAACGTCACATCCTGTATTAAATCAAAGTGTCTTTCTAATTTACTTTTTAAAATATCCTCGCACCTTTTTAAATCACAATTTGAATACATGGACACAACATCAAAACTGCAAAGAATTGAACTCTCCTCCAACTTGAAATTGCGCAATTTATTAGTAAGATCAGTCGAATTTTTTAAATATGATTTTTGTGTTACCAAAAGTGGACGTAAAGCTACCGACAACCATTTTCCTAATTTTGAAACAGGTGACAGACAAGTTGACACAATGGGGCGGAGGGGGGATCCAGTCTTATGAATCTTAGGTAGACCATAGATCTTGGGTGCCGAACAACCATAGGATAATATTTGTTATAAAACTGTGGGGTAATGTGAAAATTATTTTTCATTGACTCTAATTCCTTTCTTGTTGATTTTACATATTTATCTGTAGGATCAAAATCAAGTTTTTTGTATGTAATAGTGTCCAAAATAATGGATTTCATTTGATTATTATAACCTTCAGTGTCCATAATGACGATCGTGTTTCCCTTATCGGCTCTGGTGATAGTAAGGAATTTATCCTTTTTCAAATCAGAAAGGATTTTAATGTCATTTTTTTGTGAAATGTCTTTACCATTGAAGTTCATATTAAAGGTGTTTAGTTTTCTTACGATCTCAGCTCTGAGTTCTTGAGGAGTATCAACCTTATCTATAGAAGCCATAATTCCTGATTCCACCTTTGAAATTATTTTTGAATAGGAGACTGGTGTTGGAAAACAGAACTTTGAACCTTTCAACAAAACGGCTTCCTGTTGAATATTAAGAGGCTTAGAAGACAAATTCTTAATTGCTGGACCCAGACAATGACGAGGATAAAAAACATCTGAATCTTGGAAATTCTCAAACAAAAGTTTATTAAACTTGTCAACCAAACGAACCTTGGACAAATGAAAATCATGGCGAAAAGATCTAATGGCCATTTCCTTAATTCGTATAAAAATATCAGATGGAAGGTTATTTCTTAAAAAGTTTTCAACAGAATTTAAGTCCTTAGACAGTTGAAAACGTCTCTGTTTTTGTTCATAAATTACGTGATTTAAAGCTATTAGGCTTAATTTATTTTTTAATTTTGTTTCATTTTCAGTTCCAAAATGGGTACATATTTTAAAAGATTTCGGAATCACTGATTCCTTCTTGCAATTTTTTAAGAAAATTTGTTGATTTAATAGATTTGCATGTTTTTTAACTAAAGACAAATAATAATTGACAGAAGCGGCTAATTGTTGCCCGTACAATTGACGAATGAAAGATCTTAAGCCGAACCGGCCAGCCATGACAAAAAACCAACAAAGAGAAAAATCTCTAAAAAAAACAAACAAACGAGACTGTGGCCAGTGGAGAGAAAAGGAAAACAACAGAAACAAAACAACGCGGATATTTCGCCTGTATACAAACAAGGCGTCTTCAGCACGAAAGACACAAAAAAAAAAACAAGATAAAACTAAAAACCAATAAAACCACCACCAAAAAAAAAACAAAATGTACAATCTGCGCAAACTAATCCACGTAGGGAAAAGATGCTAAAATAGAGTTACTTCAGTGAGGACACCAGAGTAACTGAGGAAAAATAAAAAAAACTGTAAATTACTTTAATTATTCAGTTGCGAAATAATCCTTTTGTTAGCTATTACTGAAGCAAATCGTTTTGGTCTAACAGGTAAATAGTCCCCTGGTGATTATTTAAAATCTTTACTCCCTTATTGTCAATTGATTCACTCTTTAGAAGGTTATCATAAATTGGGTCAATATTTAAATTTCCCGTGTCCCTATTTATGGAAAGGTTAGCAAACATATGTTTTTTAATTTCTATGGCTTCCCTGGCCCATTGGGTGTACCCCTTATCATTAGAAATAGCCAAGGCTTCATCAAATTTTACAAAATGGTCTGGTTGAAGCCAAATATGCTCTGCTAAAGCTGAAACGAAAGTTCTGGAGGCTTGCTTAATTGTAGGGTTTTTTCTATTGAATTACGGTGTTCAATAAACCTTTCAACAAATAATTGGTGAGTCCTACCAATATAGAACTTCCCACAAGAACACGGAATTTTATACACCCCACTTACTAAATTTCCCCGAGTTAAATCCTTACCAGAACTAAAAAAACTACTCATTGGCCTCAGCGATTGGAAACATGTATCAATACCAAATTTACGTAAAACCCGTGAAAGTTTCTCCCCCAAACCAGGTACATATGGTAATGAAATGAAGCTTTTTGATACAACTAAATCTAAAGACTGAGAAACCTCAATAACCCTACTACTATGTTTGGCCCGTCTATTTTCAATTATTTTATCAATGAACTTAATTGGATAACTATTACAAAATAAAATATCCCTCAAGTATAACAATTCTGAATCCAGAAATTCCTGGGAACAGATTTTAAAGGCTCTATCCACTAGTGAAATTACAACCCCCCTTTTCACCGACATAGGGTGGCAAGAATGAAAATTTAAATACCTATCATTGTGCGTAGGTTTTCTGTAAATCGAGAAAAGTAAATGGAAATCCCTTTTAATTAATAAAATATCCAGAAAAGGTAATTTATTATTATCCTCAAATTCAACTGTAAATTTAATATTATTATCAAAACTATTTAAATGCTTACAAAAAAGGTCTAAGGAGTCCAACCCATGTTTCCAAACGCAGACCACATCATCCATGAACCTACCCCAGAAGCAAGGGGAGATTCTAAAACTGTTTATAGCGGAGGTTTCAATGGCATCTATGAATAGATTTGCCAATAAAGGAGAAAGAGAAGCCCCCATAGGTAACCCAAAAATTTGTCTATAAAATTCCCCTCGAAAACCAAAATAAAAAGAAAATTCATTTACCAGCATAATTAGTTTCATAATGACATCAATATCCAAACTGGCTAACGTCACATCCTGTATTAAATCAAAGTGTCTTTCTAATTTACTTTTTAAAATATCCTCGCACCTTTTTAAATCACAATTTGAATACATGGACACAACATCAAAACTGCAAAGAATTGAACTCTCCTCCAACGTGAAATTGCGCAATTTATTAGTAAGATCAGTCGAATTTTTTAAATATGATTTTTGTGTTACCAAAAGTGGACGTAAAGCTACCGACAACCATTTTCCTAATTTTGAAACAGGTGACAGACAAGTTGACACAATGGGGCGGAGGGGGGATCCAGTCTTATGAATCTTAGGTAGACCATAGATCTTGGGTGCCGAACAACCCCTAGGATAATATTTGTTATAAAACTGTGGGGTAATGTGAAAATTATTTTTCATTGACTCTAATTCCTTTCTTGTTGATTTTACATATTTATCTGTAGGATCAAAATCAAGTTTTTTGTATGTAATAATGTCCAAAATAATGGATTTCATTTGATTATTATAATCTTCAGTGTTCATAATTACGATCGTGTTTCCCTTATCGGCTCTGGTGATAGTAAGGAATTTATCCTTTTTCAAATCAGAAAGGATTTTAATGTCATTTTTTTGTGAAATGTCTTTACCAATGAAGTTCATATTAAAGGTTTTTTCACAAAAAAATGACATTAAAATCCTTTCTGATTTGAAAAAGGATAAATTCCTTACTATCACCAGAGCCGATAAGGGAAACACGATCGTAATTATGAACACTGAAGATTATAATAATCAAATGAAATCCATTATTTTGGACACTATTACATACAAAAAACTTGATTTTGATCCTACAGATAAATATGTAAAATCAACAAGAAAGGAATTAGAGTCAATGAAAAATAATTTTCACATTACCCCACAGTTTTATAACAAATATTATCCTAGGGGTTGTTCGGCACCCAAGATCTATGGTCTACCTAAGATTCATAAGACTGGATCCCCCCTCCGCCCCATTGTGTCAACTTGTCTGTCACCTGTTTCAAAATTAGGAAAATGGTTGTCGGTAGCTTTACGTCCACTTTTGGTAACACAAAAATCATATTTAAAAAATTCGACTGATCTTACTAATAAATTGCGCAATTTCACGTTGGAGGAGAGTTCAATTCTTTGCAGTTTTGATGTTGTGTCCATGTATTCAAATTGTGATTTAAAAAGGTGCGAGGATATTTTAAAAAGTAAATTAGAAAGACACTTTGATTTAATACAGGATGTGACGTTAGCCAGTTTGGATATTGATGTCATTATGAAACTAATTATGCTGGTAAATGAATTTTCTTTTTATTTTGGTTTTCGAGGGGAGTTTTATAGACAAATTTTTGGGTTACCTATGGGGGCTTCTCTTTCTCCTTTATTGGCAAATCTATTCATAGATGCCATTGAAACCTCCGCTATAAACAGTTTTAGAATCTCCCCTTGCTTCTGGGGTAGGTTCATGGATGATGTGGTCTGCGTTTGGAAACATGGGTTGGACTCCTTAGACCTTTTTTGTAAGCATTTAAATAGTTTTGATAATAATATTAAATTTACAGTTGAATTTGAGGATAATAATAAATTACCTTTTCTGGATATTTTATTAATTAAAAGGGATTTCCATTTACTTTTCTCGATTTACAGAAAACCTACGCACAATGATAGGTATTTAAATTTTCATTCTTGCCACCCTATGTCGGTGAAAAGGGGGGTTGTAATTTCACTAGTGGATAGAGCCTTTAAAATCTGTTCCCAGGAATTTCTGGATTCAGAATTGTTATACTTGAGGGATATTTTATTTTGTAATAGTTATCCAATTAAGTTCATTGATAAAATAATTGAAAATAGACGGGCCAAACATAGTAGTAGGGTTATTGAGGTTTCTCAGTCTTTAGATTTAGTTGTATCAAAAAGCTTCATTTCATTACCATATGTACCTGGTTTGGGGGAGAAACTTTCACGGGTTTTACGTAAATTTGGTATTGATACATGTTTCCAATCGCTGAGGCCAATGAGTAGTTTTTTTAGTTCTGGTAAGGATTTAACTCGGGGAAATTTAGTAAGTGGGGTGTATAAAATTCCGTGTTCTTGTGGGAAGTTCTATATTGGTAGGACTCACCAACAATTTGTTGAAAGGTTTATTGAACACCGTAATTCAATAGAAAAAACCCTACAATTAAGCAAGCCTCCAGAAACTTTCGTTTCAGCTTTAGCAGAGCATATTTGGCTTCAACCAGACCATTTTGTAAAATTTGATGAAGCCTTGGCTATTTCTAATGATAAGGGGTACACCCAATGGGCCAGGGAAGCCATAGAAATTAAAAAACATATGTTTGCTAACCTTTCCATAAATAGGGACACGGGAAATTTAAATATTGACCCAATTTATGATAACCTTCTAAAGAGTGAATCAATTGTCAATAAGGGAGTAAAGATTTTAAATAATCACCAGGGGACTATTTTACCTGTTAGACCAAAACGATTTGCTTCAGTAATAGCTAACAAAAGGATTATTTCGCAACTGAATAATTAAAGTAATTTACAGTTTTTTTTATTTTTCCTCAGTTACTCTGGTGTCCTCACTGAAGTAACTCTATTTTAGCATCTTTTCCCTACGTGGATTAGTTTGCGCAGATTGTACATTTTTGTTTTTTTTTTGGTGGTGGTTTTATTGGTTTTTAGTTTTATCTTGTTTTTTTTGTGTCTTTTGGGCTGAAGACGCCTTGTTTGTATACAGGCGAAATATCCGCGTTGTTTTGTTTCTGTTGTTTTCCTTTTCTCTCCACTGGCCACAGTCTCGTTTGTTTGTTTTTTTTAGAGATTTTTCTCTTTGTTGGTTTTTTGTCATGGCTGGCCGGTTCGGCTTAAGATCTTTCATTCGTCAATTGTACGGGCAACAATTAGCCGCTTCTGTCAATTATTATTTGTCTTTAGTTAAAAAACATGCAAATCTATTAAATCAACAAATTTTCTTAAAAAATTGCAAGAAGGAATCAGTGATTCCGAAATCTTTTAAAATATGTACCCATTTTGGAACTGAAAATGAAACAAAATTAAAAAATAAATTAAGCCTAATAGCTTTAAATCACGTAATTTATGAACAAAAACAGAGACGTTTTCAACTGTCTAAGGACTTAAATTCTGTTGAAAACTTTTTAAGAAATAACCTTCCATCTGATATTTTTATACGAATTAAGGAAATGGCCATTAGATCTTTTCGCCATGATTTTCATTTGTCCAAGGTTCGTTTGGTTGACAAGTTTAATAAACTTTTGTTTGAGAATTTCCAAGATTCAGATGTTTTTTATCCTCGTCATTGTCTGGGTCCAGCAATTAAGAATTTGTCTTCTAAGCCTCTTAATATTCAACAGGAAGCCGTTTTGTTGAAAGGTTCAAAGTTCTGTTTTCCAACACCAGTCTCCTATTCAAAAATAATTTCAAAGGTGGAATCAGGAATTATGGCTTCTATAGATAAGGTTGATACTCCTCAAGAACTCAGAGCTGAGATCGTAAGAAAACTAAACACCTTTAATATGAACTTCATTGGTAAAGACATTTCACAAAAAAATGACATTAAAATCCTTTCTGATTTGAAAAAGGATAAATTCCTTACTATCACCAGAGCCGATAAGGGAAACACGATCGTAATTATGAACACTGAAGATTATAATAATCAAATGAAATCCATTATTTTGGACACTATTACATACAAAAAACTTGATTTTGATCCTACAGATAAATATGTAAAATCAACAAGAAAGGAATTAGAGTCAATGAAAAATAATTTTCACATTACCCCACAGTTTTATAACAAATATTATCCTAGGGGTTGTTCGGCACCCAAGATCTATGGTCTACCTAAGATTCATAAGACTGGATCCCCCCTCCGCCCCATTGTGTCAACTTGTCTGTCACCTGTTTCAAAATTAGGAAAATGGTTGTCGGTAGCTTTACGTCCACTTTTGGTAACACAAAAATCATATTTAAAAAATTCGACTGATCTTACTAATAAATTGCGCAATTTCACGTTGGAGGAGAGTTCAATTCTTTGCAGTTTTGATGTTGTGTCCATGTATTCAAATTGTGATTTAAAAAGGTGCGAGGATATTTTAAAAAGTAAATTAGAAAGACACTTTGATTTAATACAGGATGTGACGTTAGCCAGTTTGGATATTGATGTCATTATGAAACTAATTATGCTGGTAAATGAATTTTCTTTTTATTTTGGTTTTCGAGGGGAATTTTATAGACAAATTTTTGGGTTACCTATGGGGGCTTCTCTTTCTCCTTTATTGGCAAATCTATTCATAGATGCCATTGAAACCTCCGCTATAAACAGTTTTAGAATCTCCCCTTGCTTCTGGGGTAGGTTCATGGATGATGTGGTCTGCGTTTGGAAACATGGGTTGGACTCCTTAGACCTTTTTTGTAAGCATTTAAATAGTTTTGATAATAATATTAAATTTACAGTTGAATTTGAGGATAATAATAAATTACCTTTTCTGGATATTTTATTAATTAAAAGGGATTTCCATTTACTTTTCTCGATTTACAGAAAACCTACGCACAATGATAGGTATTTAAATTTTCATTCTTGCCACCCTATGTCGGTGAAAAGGGGGGTTGTAATTTCACTAGTGGATAGAGCCTTTAAAATCTGTTCCCAGGAATTTCTGGATTCAGAATTGTTATACTTGAGGGATATTTTATTTTGTAATAGTTATCCAATTAAGTTCATTGATAAAATAATTGAAAATAGACGGGCCAAACATAGTAGTAGGGTTATTGAGGTTTCTCAGTCTTTAGATTTAGTTGTATCAAAAAGCTTCATTTCATTACCATATGTACCTGGTTTGGGGGAGAAACTTTCACGGGTTTTACGTAAATTTGGTATTGATACATGTTTCCAATCGCTGAGGCCAATGAGTAGTTTTTTTAGTTCTGGTAAGGATTTAACTCGGGGAAATTTAGTAAGTGGGGTGTATAAAATTCCGTGTTCTTGTGGGAAGTTCTATATTGGTAGGACTCACCAACAATTTGTTGAAAGGTTTATTGAACACCGTAATTCAATAGAAAAAACCCTACAATTAAGCAAGCCTCCAGAAACTTTCGTTTCAGCTTTAGCAGAGCATATTTGGCTTCAACCAGACCATTTTGTAAAATTTGATGAAGCCTTGGCTATTTCTAATGATAAGGGGTACACCCAATGGGCCAGGGAAGCCATAGAAATTAAAAAACATATGTTTGCTAACCTTTCCATAAATAGGGACACGGGAAATTTAAATATTGACCCAATTTATGATAACCTTCTAAAGAGTGAATCAATTGACAATAAGGGAGTAAAGATTTTAAATAATCACCAGGGGACTATTTTACCTGTTAGACCAAAACGATTTGCTTCAGTAATAGCTAACAAAAGGATTATTTCGCAACTGAATAATTAAAGTAATTTACAGTTTTTTTTATTTTTCCTCAGTTACTCTGGTGTCCTCACTGAAGTAACTCTATTTTAGCATCTTTTCCCTACGTGGATTAGTTTGCGCAGATTGTACATTTTTGTTTTTTTTTTGGTGGTGGTTTTATTGGTTTTTAGTTTTATCTTGTTTTTTTTTTGTGTCTTTCGTGCTGAAGACGCCTTGTTTGTATACAGGCGAAATATCCGCGTTGTTTTGTTTCTGTTGTTTTCCTTTTCTCTCCACTGGCCACAGTCTCGTTTGTTTGTTTTTTTTAGAGATTTTTCTCTTTGTTGGTTTTTTGTCATGGCTGGCCGGTTCGGCTTAAGATCTTTCATTCGTCAATTGTACGGGCAACAATTAGCCGCTTCTGTCAATTATTATTTGTCTTTAGTTAAAAAACATGCAAATCTATTAAATCAACAAATTTTCTTAAAAAATTGCAAGAAGGAATCAGTGATTCCGAAATCTTTTAAAATATGTACCCATTTTGGAACTGAAAATGAAACAAAATTAAAAAATAAATTAAGCCTAATAGCTTTAAATCACGTAATTTATGAACAAAAACAGAGACGTTTTCAACTGTCTAAGGACTTAAATTCTGTTGAAAACTTTTTAAGAAATAACCTTCCATCTGATATTTTTATACGAATTAAGGAAATGGCCATTAGATCTTTTCGCCATGATTTTCATTTGTCCAAGGTTCGTTTGGTTGACAAGTTTAATAAACTTTTGTTTGAGAATTTCCAAGATTCAGATGTTTTTTATCCTCGTCATTGTCTGGGTCCAGCAATTAAGAATTTGTCTTCTAAGCCTCTTAATATTCAACAGGAAGCCGTTTTGTTGAAAGGTTCAAAGTTCTGTTTTCCAACACCAGTCTCCTATTCAAAAATAATTTCAAAGGTGGAATCAGGAATTATGGCTTCTATAGATAAGGTTGATACTCCTCAAGAACTCAGAGCTGAGATGGTAAGAAAACTAAACACCTTTAATATGAACTTCATTGGTAAAGACATTTCACAAAAAAATGACATTAAAATCCTTTCTGATTTGAAAAAGGATAAATTCCTTACTATCACCAGAGCCGATAAGGGAAACACGATCGTAATTATGAACACTGAAGATTATAATAATCAAATGAAATCCATTATTTTGGACACTATTACATACAAAAAACTTGATTTTGATCCTACAGATAAATATGTAAAATCAACAAGAAAGGAATTAGAGTCAATGAAAAATAATTTTCACATTACCCCACAGTTTTATAACAAATATTATCCTAGGGGTTGTTCGGCACCCAAGATCTATGGTCTACCTAAGATTCATAAGACTGGATCCCCCCTCCGCCCCATTGTGTCAACTTGTCTGTCACCTGTTTCAAAATTAGGAAAATGGTTGTCGGTAGCTTTACGTCCACTTTTGGTAACACAAAAATCATATTTAAAAAATTCGACTGATCTTACTAATAAATTGCGCAATTTCACGTTGGAGGAGAGTTCAATTCTTTGCAGTTTTGATGTTGTGTCCATGTATTCAAATTGTGATTTAAAAAGGTGCGAGGATATTTTAAAAAGTAAATTAGAAAGACACTTTGATTTAATACAGGATGTGACGTTAGCCAGTTTGGATATTGATGTCATTATGAAACTAATTATGCTGGTAAATGAATTTTCTTTTTATTTTGGTTTTCGAGGGGAATTTTATAGACAAATTTTTGGGTTACCTATGGGGGCTTCTCTTTCTCCTTTATTGGCAAATCTATTCATAGATGCCATTGAAACCTCCGCTATAAACAGTTTTAGAATCTCCCCTTGCTTCTGGGGTAGGTTCATGGATGATGTGGTCTGCGTTTGGAAACATGGGTTGGACTCCTTAGACCTTTTTTGTAAGCATTTAAATAGTTTTGATAATAATATTAAATTTACAGTTGAATTTGAGGATAATAATAAATTACCTTTTCTGGATATTTTATTAATTAAAAGGGATTTCCATTTACTTTTCTCGATTTACAGAAAACCTACGCACAATGATAGGTATTTAAATTTTCATTCTTGCCACCCTATGTCGGTGAAAAGGGGGGTTGTAATTTCACTAGTGGATAGAGCCTTTAAAATCTGTTCCCAGGAATTTCTGGATTCAGAATTGTTATACTTGAGGGATATTTTATTTTGTAATAGTTATCCAATTAAGTTCATTGATAAAATAATTGAAAATAGACGGGCCAAACATAGTAGTAGGGTTATTGAGGTTTCTCAGTCTTTAGATTTAGTTGTATCAAAAAGCTTCATTTCATTACCATATGTACCTGGTTTGGGGGAGAAACTTTCACGGGTTTTACGTAAATTTGGTATTGATACATGTTTCCAATCGCTGAGGCCAATGAGTAGTTTTTTTAGTTCTGGTAAGGATTTAACTCGGGGAAATTTAGTAAGTGGGGTGTATAAAATTCCGTGTTCTTGTGGGAAGTTCTATATTGGTAGGACTCACCAACAATTTGTTGAAAGGTTTATTGAACACCGTAATTCAATAGAAAAAACCCTACAATTAAGCAAGCCTCCAGAAACTTTCGTTTCAGCTTTAGCAGAGCATATTTGGCTTCAACCAGACCATTTTGTAAAATTTGATGAAGCCTTGGCTATTTCTAATGATAAGGGGTACACCCAATGGGCCATGGAAGCCATAGAAATTAAAAAACATATGTTTGCTAACCTTTCCATAAATAGGGACACGGGAAATTTAAATATTGACCCAATTTATGATAACCTTCTAAAGAGTGAATCAATTGACAATAAGGGAGTAAAGATTTTAAATAATCACCAGGGGACTATTTTACCTGTTAGACCAAAACGATTTGCTTCAGTAATAGCTAACAAAAGGATTATTTCGCAACTGAATAATTAAAGTAATTTACAGTTTTTTTTATTTTTCCTCAGTTACTCTGGTGTCCTCACTGAAGTAACTCTATTTTAGCATCTTTTCCCTACGTGGATTAGTTTGCGCAGATTGTACATTTTTGTTTTTTTTTTGGTGGTGGTTTTATTGGTTTTTAGTTTTATCTTGTTTTTTTTTTGTGTCTTTCGTGCTGAAGACGCCTTGTTTGTATACAGGCGAAATATCCGCGTTGTTTTGTTTCTGTTGTTTCCTTTTCTCTCCACTGGCCACAGTCTCGTTTGTTTTTTTTTTTTTTTTTTAGAGATTTTTCTCTTTGTTGGTTTTTTGGTTAATTTTTTTTTTTTTTTTGGGGGGGGGGGGCAACTAGCCCCCCCCCCCCACGACCATCATTCCCCAAACACACCCAATCAAAATTTTGAGATAGCCATTTTGTTCAGCATAGTTGATTTCCAGATAGAAAATATGTTTTTAAGGAGGCCACTCCCCCACAACCCTCAGGGCAAAGGTTGTAAATTATGCCCTGGGGGCATATAAGAACGATGTTGGCACAATGTATTATTTATTATTTTTTCTTTAGACCAGGGCACTTTGTATCGAAGAAGTTGTTGTAGAAACTTCGAAAAGGACTCATTCAATTGGAAGTAGGAGTGGCTTATGCCCTTTTTAATAGTCGAAAGTGAATGGAAGGCAACCTACACCCCTTCCACGCCCACAATTTCCCGAAACACATCCAATCACAATTTTGAGATAGCCATTTTGTTCAGCGTAGTTGATTTCCAGATAGAAATTATGTTCTTGAGGAGGAAACGCCCCCCCCCAGCCCTCAGGGCAAGGGTTGTAAGTTATGCCCTGGGGGCATAACTTGAAGTTGAAAGTTCTTGAAATTAGGTCTTTCAGGATGACAACCCCCACAGCCCTCAGAGCAAGGGTTATAATTATTTGCACTACTGAAATTATATATAATTTGCACTTTACTGAAAAAAATACAAATGAATGTACATTGTCAGTTTAATATACTTATACTGATATTTAGTAATGAAAATGTTAATATTATTTGATTTATTAAAGTTATAAAAGTAAAATCATTAATAGTTTCTCAGTAAAGTGCAAATTATGTTCTGGCCTTGGTAAGGCATAGGGGTTTTGAGCCCAACTTATGTTAATATATGCTCGTTTTGAGTTTGACTCGGTTATTTACTGTAATTTCTGTTCGCTTTGGGTTTCATTTATTTATCGATGCTGATTTGTGGTAGTTTCTTGCTTGGTAGATTATTTGATTTTATTTTTGCTCATTCTTTGTTTAATAGAGTTCTTTACTTTTCTTTGAAAAACTTATTTTGTAGAAATTTTTTTTTTAATTAATCCTTGAAAAAGGCTTATGACAGCTTTGCCGTCTCTCACTGAGATTACCTGTCTTGGCTTTGTCTCCAAATTATCAGTGGCATGATGGCAACTTGATTTTAGTTCAAAGCTCTTTGATTTTTGAATTAATATCAAGTTGCCATCAAGCCATTGGCCATTTGGAGACAACGTTAAGAAAGGTAGTCTGAGTGACAGACGGCAAAGCTGGCAAGCGTTTTTAACCATAGCTACTCTACAACTACTACTACCACTTTTACTACTAGTGCTACTACCACTACTATTGCTGCCATTACTGCTACTATTACTACTAATACTTCTACCAGTACTACTACTGCTGCTACTGGTGCTTATACTACTGCTAGTAAAACAATTTTTACCTTGACCACGATTAATTTAAACTATAACTGCGACTACATATGATTGTGATTGCAATTGCTTGCAACTCCACTTACAACTGCTTGCAACGGCGAATACGAAAAATTGTGACTGCAGCTGCTTATGACTTTGACAATTTGCACTACGACAACTTACAACCGCTCATACTTCTAACTGCAAATCTGATTACTTCTCAGTGCAACTACTCCTGACTGTGACTGTAGATACTTGTAATTGTGACTACTAGCAATAGCGACTACTTAGTATTGCAACCGCAACTCCTTGCAACTACGAATATGATTACTTGCAACTGTAACTGCTTCCGACTGCGACCACTTGTGACAGTAACTGTGAACAAGCAAGACTGGGATTGCTTAAAAACACACGTAATTGCAACTGTGGCTACTTGTGATTTTGACTGTCACTGCTAGCAGGTGCAACTACTTGTAACTGCATCTGCTTCCATGTGCAATTGAGACTATTTATGTTTGGAACTGCCATAACTTCTGACTGTGACAGTGACAAATTTTGACTGCGACAACTTGTAACTGGAACTACTTATGACTGTGATTATTTGCGAATGCGATTGCAGCTACTTGCAGTGGCAATTGTTACTTCTAGCGATTTCAACTAGTTGTGACTGCAACCACTTTCGAAAATGACCACTTACGAATATGACTATGACCACTGGAGATTTTAACTTCTATTCCTCACTACTACGACTACTTGCACCTATGACTTCTAGGCTACTACTTCTATTGTATTTGCAACTGTGACTGCTATATCCACTTCTACTACTAATTTAACCGTATTTACTACTACTATTACTGCTGCAACTATTACTACTACTGCCACAACTAGCGGATTATATAAAAAGAGTTTAAGCACACCCAAGGTTGTTGAAAGGGAAAATCTACGATATTTAAGTAACGACTACGTTTATTAATTTTAAATTTTCAGGGTATGATTTGGGGATGAAAAACTAAACCAAAAAAATTACATGTATCAAGGTTGTCAAAATGGCATATCTGCAATATTATAGGAATGACTAAGGGTATTAAATCGAAACTTTTGGGATGTTTTGAGGGGGGGGGGGTCTTCAACTAAATTAAAAGATGCATAGGCATTCCGATGGTCAAAACAACATATCAAAATGCCTCAGAAATGGCTAAAGGTTATAAGCTTGTGCTTTCAAGCCGCATCGGGGGATATGTTGAACAAAATAAAAAGAAACTATGTGCACTTAAAATTGTCAAAAGGGTTCTTCTGTGATATTTAAGACGCTAAAGGGAATTCAGTAGAAAGGGAAAGGGAAATCTGGGTATATCAAGGGGGATGGTGAATTAATATTTATGTATACTCAAAATAATACCATCATCTTTGTCTGAATAACTTCAGCTTTAAGGAAGACCAAAGATTATACAAATTTTATATCCATTTATTTGAATGAAATTACACGTACCCATCAATACAATGTTATATAGCACAACTATGATCAAAATTTGTTACAAAAGTTGTCCAAAATAAAAATAGCAAGCCAAAATCTTGATTCTAAAGGTCTTGGTACAATGCTGCATATTTGGTCATTTTTTGGTACAATCCAAATTTTAGTGCATTTTGGTTTTATTCCCCCCTTTCTGAATCAAAAACCTTGGGAAGTTTATTAAAAGTTTTCAAAAAAAATTTTCTTTGTTTCTTTTTATTAATTTTAGGATTTATTAATCATGATTTACAAAGATAATTCACCTTGTCAGTTCCTTATAAAGGGTGATATTGTTTGATACGAGATTAAATAAAAATAATGTCAAAACGCCCCAAAACTGGGTAAAGCAAAATTGTATGTAGCAACTTAAATAAAAATTCTTAATTTATAAGCCACCTTGTTTAATTGAATGACATGATAGTGGAAAGTGATCAACTGAAAAAGTATCCAATAATATTTTCAGTTTGGACAACTTTATTTCTTCTAAGTAAGTTTGATTTTTACTTGCGTAGTTTAGGAGCACTAAATCCTGAAAAATAGTGGGATAGGCAAAAATTTTCTTGGTTTTGTTATGAAGATAAAATAAAGGTATTTTTAATACGAAAATATTGGTTTAAAATTCTAAGGGGCAGTTAAGCCCCTTCTATTGTGGCCGCTGGTTTAGTTGAGAAAGCTCCGTGTCCTCTACCTACGAAGAAAGTTAGTTGATATGTTTGTTTAGTTTTGCCGTAAAACCTTTTTGCTCAACTGATGAGTTATGACCCTTCTTAATCAAGTTTTTGGTTAGTTTTAAAACATATAATAATTTACAGACTCAGCACAAGACAAATAAACAAGATTATAGCCATGAGAAGGCATATATTGAGGAAGGACACACAACTTGATGAAATGGGCAATTATTGAGAAACTGCGAGAATTTGGAAGGAATATTGGTGGAAATGGTTTCAAGGATTTTTGCGAAATCATCAAGCAGCATAAAGTAACGAGAAAGGCTTGCTTATAGTTGTTTGCCATGTGGATAGAAATGTTGTTGGCGAAGAAGGCTCCTTCATGATACTTTAAGAGGTTCAGTAATGTGCAGCCAAAGATATTTACAAAGCAAAAACTAAATTACTGTTTCAAGACTTTGGAGGTTGGGTTGGAGCAGTGCAAGAGTTATGATGCAGGCTAAGCCGTTAGATGACGGCCCAAATTATTGTTTTGTTGTTTGCTCAGGATTTTTAATTCACCTGTGTGCAGGTGTTGCTGGAAATTTATTGTCAGAACAAATTGAAAAGTTTTGCCAAGATGCTTACGGCTATATTTTATTTTACAGCCCGAAATGGGCCAGGGGGGTGGTCAAAAAGTAACAAAATGGACTTGAAAGATTACAGAATATTGAAAAGTGTAGCTGCTCGATGGTTGCCAAGATAAACTGTTGTAGCTTAATGTTTGGAGAATTTGGATGGCTTTACTTTATTCCTCCATGGAGAAAGTCTTAAAAATTCCAACAAGCCAGGGAAGAAATACTAAAAAAAATGATTTCACTGTTTTTTCTAAGGTTCACTTTGCCTTCTTGGTTTCTATTTTGAAGTACACTGTGACTAAAACAGCTTCAGGCAAAAGGCACTTAGATATATCATTTATATAATTGTTTTTCTTAAGTGTACAAGGCAATAGACACTTCTTGTTTTTAGCCTCGTTATAACAAAGAGAATTATCTTCTCCTTATAAAGCCACATATCACCAATTACTTTGTTGATGTCGACCACTTGGGTTAAGGGGGACTTGGGGAAGTGATAACTATCAAAGGAAAGGTTTCTCCATCTCGAGTAGTTGGACTTTAAGAAACAGTATAGAAATTTTTGGATCATGCTCAGTGATAAAATGCAAAAGTGTTATTTTTCAACTCCAAGCATTGATCAGCAATTAACTTCATTAGGCTTCATACCGACTCTGCTATTAAAGAAAAGCGAGATAAGCTGAACTTGGAACCACTACTAGCTCCATTTCCAATTTTATTCCTTGGCAATGACCTGAAAGACACCGCCAAAAGGAAAGAGACTATCCTTGAGCCACGACCTTGGTATTTGGATTAACCTAAATCTAGCCATGTTTTGGACTTTGGTATATAGCCAAAAAGATGTTCATGGCTCAAAGCGTTTTCTCTTCTCAAAAATGTCACTCTATGTCTATTTCTTCTCCTTGGATAAGCTGATAAGCGGAATTTGGAACCACTACTAGCTCCTTTTTCAATTTTATTCCTTGACAATGACCTGAAAGACACCACCAACGTGCTAACATATTAGCAGAACATATTAGCTTGATCGCTAATATGTTCTGCTTGTTGGATCAGGTGCTTTTTGTTCATCTTATAACTGATTAACTTCTTTAAAATGTATTGCTTGCGTTCTGGCTTTATCTATTATTTGCCCTAATGGCCAATATTTCAAATAAAATTATTAACTTCAGAAATCAGCTTCGCAAATACTTTCAGAAGTGTACAACTCCAGTAAAAAAACTAGTTCAATATGTATTTAACATATTTGGCAACACTGAACTTTAATCTGATTAATTTTAAAAAAAGCAAATGCTATGAAAGAAAAGAAGGAAACAAAGTATTTATTTTTTTGGCTCTCTGTTGAAAGAGATAATTTAGATTTCACAGGTTATAGACTTGAGGATTAAACATGTTTAATATCCCATTTTTATGGGTGCTTGCATGCGCGCCGGAAGGGGGGGGGGGGCAAGGCCCCCTGGAAATTTGGGACTGACAAGTAGGGCTAATTATAAGTAAACCAAAGGAAAGAGATCAGAATAGGGTAAAACAATGAAAAAAATATGTGTTGCTCATTTTTGGCTGCCTGCCAATAGATTTTGACCAATAATAAGGAAAATAGAAGTTCTAATTTGTGACATAGTGACCCCTTTTGAGTTTTCCACAGAAATTTTTTCTATAGGCCTATGATTTGATGGGAGCAGCAGTAAAATTCAAATTTTTATAGTAATGAAGAGTAAATAAATAACAACCCTTGTCAATAGTGAAAGTATAAGAGCCTAACTATTGATTACATTCAATCAAAGAATCTGGTTTTTATGGTGATCCTAAATATGAATTTGTTAATTAGTAATTAATACAGTTATTACTACACAAGGAAGTTTGTATAATTATAGAAAACACAAGGAAAACAACCTAATAAGGGGCAATTTTGGTAAAAATATGCTGTCAACTTTTGCTTCCATTGCAAGATTACCCATGATCCTAATATATAAAGCCACTATAATCAGAAATATTTCTCCTGAACAGAATGTTGAGAATTTCCATATTTTTCCCCTGAACAAACACTTTTTTTGTGTTGAATTATCTTTTTTTTCCAGGAGTGATTGTATTTATCTAGTTGTCACTTTGAAAAATATTTATGTTTTTACAGCTATGAAGTATAAAGGTGTCAAATATATTGGTTTTTGGTATTCAAATTTAAATTAAAGATATTAACTTAAACATTTTTATCTGATTTTCTTAGTCTTAGTTGTAATGTTTTACTTTGAAAAACTACTTTGTCAATGCATTACTTTTTATAAACACTAAGTCTAAAGGAATTAAATATTTTGTGTTTGATGACCAAATTCAAAACTGTCTATATTGTTAAAAAATATCCATCCAACACTTCAGCATTGTTCAACAGAACTGAATGCTGGGAGTTTATATTTTAGTTTTTGTAAGTAGGCTATTTTGGTGTATTTTTTTGTAATTATTTACATTTTTCATTTTTATATACTTTTACTTTAATTGACATACTTTTCCCACTGCTTTTAGAAAAATGTTAGTCTCTAAGCTTCATGAAATAAAGAAAAAAAAGTTTTTTCAACTGAAAATAAGGAGCAACATTATAACTTAAAACAAACCAAAATATGTATATTGAGGGGGGTTGCCCCCTCTTCAACACTTTGCTCTTCATGTTTTAGTTTTTTGGCATTAAAAAAAAGTTACTTATTGTTCTAATTAAATAACCCTTGTGTTTCAGGAGTCATTTTTAAAGAATTCTGACAAAATTTAAACTTTAGCTGAAGCAGAAAGGTGTTGAGGAGGAGGCAACCCCCCTCATCTACATAATAATTTCTGTTTTTTTTTTAATTTTTAATGTTGCTCCTGACTTTCAGTTGGAAAAAAACTCATTATTTGGTTTAATTTCTGATCATTTTTTAAATAATGCCAGGATACCTGGCTCCACCTCCATGGAACAATCCCCCTCCCCACAAAATATATCCTCTGGACAATTTAATTAGGGCAAAAATTTACCCTCAACAATTCCCTCAACATCTCCAAGCATAAAATTGAATCGGTAAAGAGAAAGCAAGACATATAAAGATATTATGTATAGGAATTCTAATAAATTCACCCAGTGTATTTCTCCTGAAAAGTTCAACCCCTGGAAACTGCCCTCTTCATAGAAAATTCTACTCAGCAGAAAACTTGTCCTCCCCTCCCACCTGAAAAATATATGTATACTTCCCAACAAAAAATATAACAATGGGCAAATTTTATAACTTACAAACCTTTCCCCAGGGGCTTTAGGGGGTCATTTTATGTTCAAAGACATAGTTATTGGGCCTTTCAACTATGCTGAACAAAAAAACTCCAAATTTTGATTGCACAATTTTTCAAAAAAAGTGGTTTGGGAGGGGGCCTAGCTGCCCTCTAATTTTTTAGTCACTTAAAAAGGGCACTAGAACTAAAATGGACCATCTCCTTATGTTCTTGTCCCACTAGGTTGATACAATCACCCCAGGGAAAAAAAACAACAAATAAATAAACACACCTCTGTGATCTTTCTTCTGGCAAAAATTACAAAATTCCACATTTTTGCAAATATGAGCTTCAAACCTCTACAGTAGGGTTCTTTGATACACTAAATCTGGTGATGTGTTTTTCATTACAATTCTATGACTTTTGGGGGGTCTTTCCTCCTTTTTTTTTGAAAATCAGACAAATTTCCTCAGGCTTGTAGCTTTTGATGGGTATAACTAAACTTGCTGAAACTTATATATATTTGAAATCAGCATAATAAGCCAATTCTTTTGATATATCTATTGGTTTCAAAACTCCGTTTTTTAGAGTTTTGGTTACTATTGAGCCAGGTTGCTCCTTACTTACAGTTTATTACCACAAACTGTTTGATTATCCATCAAAATCTAAATAGAGATCATTGAAATATCAATAGTTTTTTTCTGTGCTACCAAAAGTATTGTATTCATAAAACTTTACAGTTTCATGAATTGTAATTAAACAAATAGGAAAGGTTTTTCAACTAAAGTAAGGAGCAAGTTTAAAATTTAAAATAAATATAAATTACTCTTTATATAAGGGGGACTGTCCCCTTCTCAACACTTTGTTCATTAAACAAAAGTTTTTTAGTGCTGTGAAAAATCTTTTTTCCAATTGCATATTTTCTTAAAAATTTCGAAAAAAGCCAAACTTCACAGTAAAGAGTAGGGAGCTAAGGAGCTGACAACCCCCTTCATACAAAGAATATTCTGTTCAAATAGATTCCAATTCTTTATCCTTGCTTTCAGTTGAAAAGCTCTTTTTTTGTTTAATTTCATATTGTTTTCCAAATCATACCCAGGCTTAACCAAGATATAATGTATTACAGGTAATTTACATGGTAAAAAAAAAACAAAAAAAACTGTGTTCCTAATTTAGTAACTGAGATAAATGAGCACTTGAACAAGGTCTAGACCATACTCATCCATCCAATCACCCAGGACAAAACAGTATATCCAACCCAATAATCCAAAAATCAAGTCCAACATAGAGCAAAATCAGCATTAAAAATTATAAGTCAATGTCCCAAAACCAAGCCATAGCACCATAAGTCTACAAAATTTAATATTCCCCAAGTAATCACCACATATCAGGTCTCCTCAGATGAAAACTCATTCCTTATATAGGTTTCAGCACTTAAATTTCATTACCCAGGCAAAATGAGCATGCCATGCCATAAAACCATATGACATACCCCTATGTAGTGACACCTGTGGAATATCTATGAACAAAACAATACCCCAAAATATAAAAATATACCCAAACAAATTTCCAAGCTTCCTTAACCATCACTCACCTTGCACTAAATCAAAGTAACAACATCCCAACTCTGAAAGAATATCTTTCAGCCAGTATAGCTCCCCTAATTGGATAATCCTATCTGTCAGCCAAAAACTTTTCACTTTTGCTCAATTTCTACAAACTGATTTCCAAACATCTTATGTTACTCATTACCTGCATGTGTCAAAACAAACCCTAAAATCCATAATTATAAAGGGAAGAGAAAAAATAAACATCCAACAAGCTACATCAAAATATCTTGATAATTTTTATTATACTTATTTAAAAGTTTATTATATTGAAAACCATGCTTTTTAAATTGCCAAGCAAGTTTATTGGCAGAAAAACCTCTTATGATTAGCTTATTGCTAAGTATCCCTGGTTAATTGCTTTTAATATATGTAAATCAATAATTGTACATTGATTAGTACCATCCTAGGTTTAAATTTGCAATTTCAATTTTGGATAAAATTTGATATACTTAAAAAATTGGCAATGTATAGTAATTTTGGTGAAAAGTCCTTGTTAATGTTACTACTAAAGAATGTTGGTTGGATGAAAAGGAGTATTATTGTTTGTATGGATGGAAATTCTGTGAGACTTTTGATCTTTTGCAGAACTGAAGCCATCACAACATCTAGAATAGGATTTTCTTATTGATAAATACATTTTTTTAAATACATTGAAGTACTTCATATAAATAGAAAAAGAAAAATATTACCATTTAAAACTGCTAAAAATTAAGTTCCTAGCAGTATTTACCACCCCAAAGAAATTTCCTGGCAAGGCTGATGATGACCTGCCTTGCCTTTTCCACCTATTTGCTTTTAGATATGGGAACACACAGTTTTAGCTGTATAGAGAAACATTTTGATTAATTCCTACTCCTCCCTACCTCTTTCAGCGTTTATCTGAAGCCTCAGGAAGAGTAAGCAGTTTGTCCATTAAAATATACTTTTGTAGGAATCCACCCTACCCCCCCCCCTAAACAATGACTCACCCTCTTCATTATCACTAATATGCAATTACAGATCACCAAATGTAGCCTAATTTCATTACAAATAAAGCAAATCAACTCGGTTGAATCCAGTACTGCCACTGTTTAGCATTACTTCTTTTGCAACTGGGAAGCCTAAAATATAGTTATTGATAATTTTAAATCAATTAGCTTCTCAGAATTCTAAATTGATTGCAAATTCGTCCTCTTCAGGGTAAAGTTGTAGTTTGGTGCCCTAAAACACCTAAACTATCAACCAACCACCACTGCTATTTTGGTGTCTGGCCTCCCCTGGAAAATTTTCTGCCAGTGCCCTTGGATGCTTGTATCTTACTCCTAGGCTGCATGATTTTTGCTTCAGTTAAATATAGGGCATCCTGCTCAGATAGGCTAGTTTGCAGCTTGGGATAGTCTCACTATTATCCTCTATTATTATGATTTTAAACATTCTCTGTTTTAAATCATTTAAACTAATATTTTGCCTAGGCTAAAGAGCTGGTAAATTTCTAGGTGGCCCTATAATTTAGCTAGGATAAAAGTGAAAACATTGTTTGATGCCCTTTTTTATGCTCTTTAATAATACAATAATTGCTTCTGTTTCAAATTGCATCTTGAGCCCTTAAAGGGGCCCAAAGGTATTTCATTTTTGTAACCACAAAAAGAAGTTATAACCTAAGCTGCGTTTTCAGGCTCAGTGGGTTCAAACATGGGTTGTTCTCGTCTAGTTTCAAGTTTTTAGTTTTTTGTCTAGTTTTGTCTAGTTTCAGTGGGTTCAAAGTTTCAACCCGTGTTTTCCTCGAGAACCTGCTTGGTGAAAACACTTGATGCACTAGACAAGAACAACCCATGTTTGAACCCGCTGAGCCATGAACAACCCATCTTATGAGACAGGTTGAACTCAATCTTATGAGTTCTTCTGAAGTAAGAATTTTTACAATTACTATGTTTGAGAGAAAATCATGCAACAAGATTACCTCATCCCCTAATGAAAAAAGTCAAGGTCTTTTGCATGCCAAAAGCAGTCAGATATGTAAAAGGGTACATAATACTGAAAGTTGTTGACTATGACAATTAATAAAAAACTTACTGTTTATCTGTAATTTCCATAATAAATTGAGATATTGCTTTTAACCATTTTCAGTTTTTTTTTCTGTAATTCTAAAGTTAATGAAAAGCTTCTACAGGGGAGCTAATTGGGAAAAAATCCATCAGAAATAGATTGATCAAGGGGAGCTAATTAGGAAAAAATCCATCAGAAATAGATTGAACAAGGCAGATCACAATCAGACCATTGAGAACTGCTTGTCAAATATCCAGGTATTGTAACTTAAACCAAATCACTAGAACATTTTGACCAATGTAATGTCAATGCTTTCAAACATTATTCCAAATTCCTCTATTGAACTAGCTGTAAGTAAAGTTTGGATTATTTCATTTTCAAGTACTCTAAGGTAATTATGCTCCTTCTGAAGATGTTAGCTATGCTGAAAACTTAGGTTTTACACAAAGATTAATGAGTGATTCATTTACTCTGTCCTTTTAATTGAATCCTTTAGCCAGTTGTAAGTATATTGTTGTTTTACACTATGTTTTGATGTTATTGTCTTGTTTTTTTTCTTCAAAATATAAGTGTGGCTGTTCTGGACGTATGATAGTTATTTTTAAAAATAGATTTATCATCTAACAAATAAACTTTTATTACTTCACTTATTTCAGTACCCCACTGGGTCAGTGCAAAAAGAACAAATCCTAATTCAGCAAACAAAGAGAGATTGGCAGAGAGAGGGAGGAGGTAGGAAAGACTGAGTTTCTCAGTGGAAATTTACATGCAAATGAAAATTTCAAAGTTCACCATCCCCCACCTTATTTCCCCTATCTTCTCCAAGCTTATTCTGCACACATATACACAGGAGAGTTGGGAAACAAGCTCTTCAGCATTAAATTTAGATTTCAATTTACTCTCTTAAAACCTTTGTAGACAAATTTAGTAATGAAATATTTGCACCTCTCTCCCTTCTCCCATCCCGCATTCTTGGTGTTACTATATCTTGTGCCAAAACCTGCTCTCATTTTTAGGTGGCTATAGTCTGGAACAAGAAAAGTGGCAAATGTTGTGAATAATTGTGGACTGGGGAGCAAAAACATCATTTTTGAAGCTCTGTTTAACTTTAAAGTAAGCACCACTGATCTCAAAGCATATTCACTGAAATGGTCCTTATACACCTTGATTTGGGTAGAATCTCAGATATTCTGTCATTTGTTCAAAATGACTGTTTATTCACTGATGTTAGCCTCTTGGCTGAAGGTTTAAGCTTAGAATGCCATAAAGCGTTCCTGTCAGCAGTCAGTCCGTTTTTTAAGGTAAGTTTTTTTGGTCTTGGATTTTTGTTAGGCTAAAAGAGGTTTCCACGCAAAGAAGGGAAAAATTGGAGATTCTTATTTTGATTTGCTAAACAATTATGATTTGGTAGGTTAGTCTAGATTAGAGCTGTGGAGTGAAATGCCTATGGAGTGGAGTGAAATGCCTAGTGAAACTGCTATGGTTGTATTACACACCGGTCTGAGTAGAATCTCAGGTATTTTATCATCTGTTTAAAATGATTGTGTATTCACCAGTGTTCTCCCTTAGCTGAAGATTTAAGATCAGAATGTCACAAAGCTTCCCTGTCAGCTGCCAGTCTGTTTTCAAGCTGTGTTGATCTTGGTTTTTTAATAGACCAAATGAAGTGTTTTCAAAAAAAGGAAAGAACTGGAGTTTCTGATTTTGACTAATAGAGAAACTAAGTTTTGTTTTTAATTAACTACTACACTATCTGAGTTGATCTTGTTTGCAGCACTAGTATTTACAGTATGCACAGTGAATACGAAATCAGTACAAGTTTAGCTAGCGATTTTTATACAATTGAACTATGAATAACAAAGGCTGATTTTCATTATGGTCTAATGAAATTTTGATTTCTGTCATTATGACCACAAATTGTATCTTAAAATAGTATTGCCTTTTTTATTTTTTCATTTATTTTGTTAACAAGGGCAATTCTTTTTTTTCCAAACCCTCTAGAGATAGCAGAAGTCACTGCTCAATTGCTGGACCTCTGAGCCGTAAGGTTACAGAAGGCAACACATTGTCTTTATTAGAAGATGACTCTATGCATAGGCCTATTTCAGAAGATGATTCTACACCTAATAAATTTGTTTCTGCTTTGACAAGCATCCTGTCAGTGTTTCCAAATCAGAAACTAACTACTATGACTGCTACTCGTTTGTGGACTTGGAATGTTGGGAGACAAGCTCACTCCATTGTAATCTCCACCTACTGCCATATGATAACTCATATCACTCATCTTTTACTAAGTATATGAGTCCTAAATAATAGTGTCTATTGGAGGAGGGGTGAACACTTGTCCTCCCCTCCACTTAGATTCTACCCTAGCATTTGTAAAACCATTTTTGGGGGGATTTTTTTTATTGAAAAATGCTTTTTTCGGATTTAAAAAATTACAGACTAGCCCCCCCCCCATGATTTTGGAAAATACAACAAAACATAATCACAAGTGTCAATATAGAATCCACTAATAATCTTCCTGGTCACAGTAGTTGTAAGAGTGTCAAACATAGCAGGACTTAAAATTGAAAAAGGTAATACAAATTGTTCTGTACGCAAGACTTTCCCTTAAGCTTTTTCTGTCCATTAGGCATTGTTCCATCCTTCAGATGTACCACGGACCACAGGAGCAAGGAATTCTGTTGATACCAGAATTATATTAAAATTAGGGATGCTATCTTTACTGTGATAAATTTGTGGTCTGATAGTTTTGCTGGGTTTCTAATTAGTAAAAATGTTATTCTTCTTTAGATTTTTAGCAACTTGGTCTGAAAACTCCTTATGTAAAAATGACCAAGATAAACTGATTTTTCTTTTTGCTCTGAATTATGTCCTTCCATTTTTGTAAACTTTTCAATATGCTTTTCAATTACAGATCAGTAAGCCCAAGGATAAAACCTTTTGTATGGCTCATCTACAATTTCACCTTTTGTTTTTAGATTAGTAAGCTCTCTTTGTGCTTCTTGAGCATGTTTTTCTTTGGAATCCAAAGAAAAACATCTTGCGTACAGGAAGCTAGTTTTTCTTGCAGATTACAATTGCTTAAAATCTATCAAACTTTTTTACCATATTCATCGAATTCCATCACAACCGTCTTGTTTGTTCAGTTGTGATAGGCTGTTTATTGTGGTTTGGTTGTTTTGTGCTTGTTTTTACAACCTTCATCACACTATTTGTCTTGTTTTGTCCCCATTTTTTTGTTGACCTTATAAAACGCCATACTTCATTTTTTTAAATTTGTATTCTTTGTTATGGCAGACCAAAATGGTCTACGAAATTATCTTAGTAGTAGTAGTAGTAGCTGTAGCAGTAGTTCTGTAAGTTACAACTTACTACACTTACCCATTACCTTGATGTTGCAAATACGCCCCTCTGACAGCCAACTTAATACTCTTAGTTGCCCGTTATATATTGCAGACATACCATTCTGAGAACCTTGGAGCACATAGTGTCTTTTGATTTATCTAGTTTCTTAACCATGTATAAATGTATGGTTCATAGTAGCTTATAGTTTAAAAATATAATGTCTGTCTGGATTAGAGACAAATTTTGTTTTGCCTTTTTTCACTTTTCCCCACTTTGCTCAAAGGCACCTGAAAATCTCAACTTGGTATCCCAAGCTGCTCCCAATATTTTGCAGACATGATATGAAATTTATACACATTGTGTCTTTTAATTTACCCCTGCTTCATCCCCAAGTCAACATTTACAATCTACTCGACCAATTGCCCTCTTCCCAATACTATCTTTAAGTTTCAATTCAATCTCCTAAGCCGTTACCAAGGTATTTTAAACAATCAGAAAAATCTGGTGTCTGTAGCGTCTTTTGATTTGTTATGGTAAGTTGGAACGAATGCCGTTAAATTTAGAATATTTATTCAGATTTAAAATTAATATTCTTTGCATTAATGTAAATAGCGGGATTAAAACTTAAAACAGTGAGAATTTAGTAAATTTTGCGTACTTACTGGCCACGTCAACTCCCTGTCATGGTTTTAAATTTAACTTACTCTTTGAAAAAGAACAATATCAGTTGAAAATGTGCAGTTTCAGCAGTCATGCTTTAGTTTTGTTTTAGGAAAGCAAAAGAATAACAACACACTCATAATTTATTACTATTATGTTATATTTGATAAAATTCAAATAAACATTTAGTAAAGCGTAAGTTAAATTTTAGCTTGGGAACCAAGAAATTGTTAGGAAGAGCCACAAAAATCTCCTCAGTTTTAGCATAATTTTTGTTCCTTTTCGTTTTTGAAGTTACTTTTAACTTCTTTATAAAAAAATATATCTTCTAAATTAAGTTTCAGTAAGTGTTAAATTAATTGGTTTAAAACTTGCAATTTATTGATGAGTTAAAGATTACAATTCTACTACTTACTTTGACTGGCTCCTACGAAGCCCAACTTTGGGCTTCGCAGCCCAACACTATTCATCCAGAGAAGAGGTGATTGAAAATGCATAAAAATTTCAAGCTAAGCTATTTTATGTTTTATAAGGTCTCTAATCTTTTTTGCTAGATCTACTGTGATAAAAAAAAGTTCTGAAAGCAAAGGGACATACCGTCTTGAATATTTTTTTATATTACCCTCCAATAACACCCTTTTTCGACTCTGAGGCCAATAATTATGCCCTCTCTAAAATCCTCCTTCACTCTGTTTGACTTCTGAAAGCGTTGGACATTGTTTTGTTACTAAAAGTGTTGGACGCCGGTTTTTTTTATGAAAATTTTTACGTGATATAGCATAATCCCTTTAAAGTTTACTTCTGCAACCACAGTTAATATGGTGTTGACATACGTAATACATCTGATTTTCGTTTTAATTTTAGGTGTCCATTTTTGAGGTATATTGGACACTGACTTATTTTTCACACCCAGTCAAGCTGATTCCACAAGCTTAAAAGTGAGGACCAATTACACTTTAAAGCTCTTAGGTGTTCGCTTTGAAAGTGACCTTGAGTTTAATATTTATTTTTATCTAATTTATTTTTTTATTTTAATTTAATTTAAAATAATTGAGTTTTAATTTTTATTTAAAACACTTAAAACTAGTAGTCTTTTTATTGCTTAACGTTTTCTGTGCATCTTATTGTGTTAACTGGGAATTAGCACATGCCATTTTTCTGTTCAGTTTTTTAATTGCACCCATATTATTTAGAGTTCTTGCTTTTTTTTTTGACAGGGTATATGGGAAAGTATAAAATTTTATTCAGTATGTTTTCAAAAATGTATTTTTCTCATCATCCTCTATATGTAATAGACTCATCTTGTGTATGATAACTAGTTGCTCGTGTAAGCTGTAAATAGTAACCAGGTAAAAGGAATTTGATACTGCAGAAAAGGGGTGGTCGTTTTTTAGCTTCATGACCCTTTGATCTTGTCATCAAATAGGCTTTATTTTTGTCCATTATTACTTCTTAAAGAGTACACAATTCTTTGAAACATTTGTAGATACTATTTTAATAAATATTGTACAAATGTTTCATTATAAATGGTGAAGTTCATGATTTGTGAGAATGCATTAATTGAAGAAAATTTGGCTCATGGACATTTTTGATTTTTATTAACAAATGAATTTCTATGTATTATGGCTAAAGTGAAGTAACATATTTTTATTCCAGGGATTGTTTGCTAGCATTCCCCCCTGGGAAAGAGATGTGTCAATATCATTTCCCGATATTGCATTTGAGGATCTGAAACTGATAATGATACTGCTGTATAAAGGAGAAGTATTTTTAGACCCGTACCAAAGTTCCACAATTTTGGAGTTGGTTGACACTCTTCAACTTCCATGTCTCAGTAAAGGTAATTTTTTTTTATACCAATTTTTGATTTGAATTTTATTTGACTTTGAATGAAAGTTGGATCAGAACTTCCCTGTTTATATTATATTTTCGTTTTGCTGTTGGATAATTGGGGGCTTCTATCCTACTTATTCTATACGATTGGAAGCCAATAGGGAAGCCCTTGTGCTTTTTCCCATCCACCGTTTACCCCTTCCCAATCCCTCTTTTATTATTGAAATGAAGACCCCATTGCCCCTTATTGAAATTAAAGTTATATACGGATTTGTAATCTATGATCAGTGGCCCAAAGTAAAGGCCATTGGTCTCTTCTTTAGTAAAATATAAGCGGATGTGGCTATAGTGGCACAAGATCAAAGATCGGTTTTTCATTTATGTTGCTTCTAAGGATTATCAATATTTTGGAAGATTTTTTTTCGCACATTACTAAATAAAGTGTTTTTAAATTTAAAAGTAATTGAAAAAGCCCCCTGCGGCTCATTCGATTGGAAGTCGAGGGTTCTAGTGCCCTTTTTAATAGTCGAAAATGATTGGAGGGCAACTAGCACCCCCCCACGCCTATCATTCCCCCAAATACATCCAATCAAAATTTTGAGATAATCATTTTGTTCAGTGTAGTTTGTTTCCAGATAGAAAATATATTTTTGAGGAGGACACTCCCGCACAACCCTCAGGGCAAGGGTTTTAAGTTATGGGGGCATATAAGGTTTTTATAGAAGGCGTTGTCGTAGAAACTTCAAAACAGGCTCATTCGATTGGAAATTAAAGGGCTAGTGCCCTTTTTTATAGTCTAAAGTGATTGGAGTGCAACTAGCCCCCCCCCCCCCCCTGCGCCCATTATTTCCCCAAACACATCCCATCAAAATTTTGAGATAGCCATTTTGTTCAGCGTAGTTGGTTTCCAGATAGAAAATATATTTTTGAGGAGGAAACTCCCCCACAACCCTCAGGGTAAGGGTTTTAAGTTATGGCCTGGGGGCATATAAGGTTTTTATAGAAGGCGTTGTCGTAGAAACTTCAAAACAGGCTCATTCGATTGGAAATTAAAGGGCTAGTGCCCTTTTTTATAGTCTAAAGTGATTGGAGTGCAACTAGCCCCCCCCCCTACGCCCATTATTTCCCCAAACACATCCCATCAAAATTTTGAGATAGCCATTTTGTTCAGCGTAGTTGATTTCCACGTAGAAAATATTTTTTTGAGGAGGAAACTCCCCCACAACCTTCAGGGCAAGGGTTTTAAGTTATGCCCTGGGGGCATATAAGGTTTTTGTAGAAGGCGTTGTCGTCGAAACTTCAAAAAAGGCTCCTTCGATTGGAAATTCAAAGGGATAGTGCCCTTTTTAATAGTCGAAAGTGATTGGAGGGCAATTACCCCCCCCCCCCCCACGCCCACCTTTTCTCCAAACACATCCAATAAAAATTTTTAAATAGCCATTTCGTTCAGCGTAGTTGATTTTCAGATAGAAAATATGTTTTTGAGGAGGACAATCCCTCACAACCCTCAGGGTAAGGGTTTTAAGTTATGCCCTGGGGGCATATAAGGTTTTATAAGGCGTTGTCGTAGAAACTTCAAAAAAGGCTCATTCGATTAGAAATTCATAGGGCTAGTGCCCTTTTTAATAGTCGAAAGTGATTGGAGGGCAACTAGCCCCCCCCCTACGCCCATCATTCCCCCAAACACATCCAATCAAAATTTTGAGATAGCCATTTTGTTCAGCGTAGTTGATTTCCAGATAGAAAATATATTTTTGAGGAAGACACTCCCCCACAACCCTCAGGGCAAGGGTTTCAAGTTATGGCCTGGGAGTATATAAGGTTTTTATAAAAGGCTTTGTCGTAGAAACTTCAAAAAAGGCTCATTCGGTTGGAAATTCAAAGGGATAGTGCCCTTTTTAATGGTCGAAAGTGATTGGAGGGCAACTAGCCCCCCCCCCCACGCCCATCATTCCCCAAACACATCCAATCAAAATTTTGAGATAGCCATTTTGTTCAGCGTAGTTGATTTCCAGATAGAAAATATGTTTTTGAGGAGGACAATCCCCCACAACCCTCAGGGCAAGGGTTTTAAGTTATGCCCTGGGGGCATATAAGGTTTTTGTAGAAGGCGTTGTCGTAGAAACTTCAAAAAAGGCTCATTCGACTGGAAATTCAAAGGGCTAGTGCCCTTTTTAATAGTCGAAAGTGATTGGAGGGCAACTAGGCCCCCCCCAACGCCCATCATTCCCCCAAAAACATCCAATCAAAATTTTGAGATAGCCATTTTGTTCAGCGTAGTTGATTCCCAGACAGAAAATATGTTTTTGAGGAGGACACTCCCCCACAACCCTCAGCGCAACGGTTTTAAATTATGCCCTGGGAGCATATAAGGCTTTTGTAGAAGGCGTTGTTGTACAAAACTTCAAAAAAGGCTCATTCGATTGGAAAATCAAAGGGCTAGTGCCCTTTTTAATAGTCGAAAGTGATTGGAGGGCAACTAGCCCCCCCCCCCCCACGCCCATCATTCCCCCAAACACATCCAATCAAAATTTTGAGATAGCCATTTAGTTCAACGTAGTTGATTTTCAGATAGAAAATATCTTTTTGAGGAGGACACTCCCCACAACCCTCAAGGCAAGGGTTTTAAGTTATACCCTGGGGGCATATAAGGTTTTTATAGAAGGTGGTGTCGTAGAAACTTCAAAAAAGGCTCATTAGATTGGAAATTCAAAGGGCTAGTGCCGTTTTTAGTAGTAGAAAGTGATTTGAGGGCACTAACCCCCCTCTCACGCCCACCTTTTCCCCAAACACATCCAATCAAAATTTTGTAACAGCCATTTTATTAAACGTAGTTTTAAGTTCTGGAAATTAGGTCTTTGAGGATGACAACTCCCCCACAGTCCTCAGGGCAAGGGTTATAATTTAAGAATTTTCCGAATCCTTCCTATTATTTTTTATGGAAGGGATACTCGTATAAACTTTAGAGAGGGCTCATTTGATTGGAAATTGAAAGTTCTTGTTCACTTTTTAAGAGTCAAAAGAGATTGGAGGGCAACTAGCCCCCCCTCCTCCACGCCCTAAATGCATCAGATAAAAATTTTGTTTAAAATAGTTTAAAGGTTAAGTAACAAAACTCTGGCGTCGACAAAACCCCCCAGGAAGGGTTCTCGTATAAACTCCAGAGAGGGCTCATTTGATTAGAAATTGGAAGTTCTAGTCCAGCTCTTACGAGTCAAAATCGATCGAAGGGCAAATACCCTCCCCCCCACGCTCTTTTTCCCCACCCCTTCCTTTGAACTAATTCTGTTTATACCTGAAGGCCCAATGAGAGTTAGAATGTTTTGGTATTAACACACAACTATTAGGCATCTGCTCTCCTCCCTAACAAGGAAAGAAACAGAGAGTGTAAGGCAGTGGCGGATCCAGGGGAGCGGCGAGGGGGCGCCCCCCCCCTAACGTAGTCTAAAATAATGTAATTTACTTAACTAACGCAAGATTGCGTTAATTAAACTTGCTCCTAACGCAAGTTTATCGGATCAACCTATTTTGAAAATAAATATTGAAATTCAGTAAAATTTTGAACTGACGAGCTTTCAGCAATTAATATCATTATACATCAAATATTTAGTTTAATTTATTAGTTCTTTCCAAGATTGGTCAAGACAAATATAGTTTCACTACAAACAAAATTTGGATACTGCCCCCTTCTTTAACTGCAAAAACCTAAAGCCTTCTACGTCATTGGCGCTTCACTGAAAACGAATTAGTCTTATATTACAAATTTATTCTTTTCCAGTTCTTACAGCATTGAAAATGAAAATAAAAATTACAGTGAAAAAAAAAAATTTCGAACTGATGGATTTTTCAACAATTAATATCATTATATATCTAATATTCAATTTGATTTTGTTTATACTTTCCAAGACTGTTCAAGACTCATATAGTTTTCAGTAAGGCGCCAATGACGCAGTAGGTTTTAGGCTTCGGCAGTGAGGCGATACCCAAATTCTTGTTTTTAGTTATTTTTATTCGATTCAAACTTGATTTGCATATTCAATTTAAGTTTCACTCGTTTTAAGATTTATTTATTCATTTACATTAATATATATTGTATGTTTGTTCGCATTGATTGTTTATTTAATTTCTGTTCATTTTAAGTTTCATTTATACTTTAATAGCAAACTATTTTTTTTTTGTTTTAAGCTTGATTTTCATATTCAATCTAAGCATTACTCGCTTTAAAATCTATTTATTTATTTATATTATTGCTTGTTGTATGTTTTTTGCTATGATTGTTTATTTAATTTCTGTTCGTTTTGTGTTTCATTTATTCTTTAATAGTAATTTCTGGTCGTTTTGAGTTTGAATTTTAACAGGTATTCATATCTCCTGAGCTTAAGTTTAAAATGGCCTTTACTTTTCTTTGAAAAACTTATTTTTCGGAAAGTTTTTTTTAATTAATTTTTATATTAAATGAAGAAACAGAGATAGGTTTCAGTATCAGTTGAAAATTTTGACACAAATATAAAATAGACACGTTAGCACAAGAATTAATCCCTTGCCCCTGAAGATCTACCTGTTCTAAGATTGTTACTCACAAGTCACTCTCAATGACTGACATGGAAACAAACTTGTCTTAGCAAATGTGAATAAGAAGCCAATAATAGACGCACCAAGTGGAAAAAGTTTACTTGCCTCTCACTAAGTGGCATAATTTTGTCAAACTACTGGGGAGGGAGGAGGGTGGAAAGTTGGAGCTGATCTTACCAAGTCAAGTGAAAATCATAGTGAAAAATGAGCTATATAGTGCAATAAATAATGGTATACTGAAGAAAACTGGTCTGTTTCTGTGGATGCTTGAATTTTGTAGGCCTGTCTTAGTTTTGATAAGATTTTTGAAGACGCGAAATTCAGCTAGGTCGGGGTAAACTGGGGTCTAGGGGCAGTTAATCCCTCTGAAAAAAGGCTCACTAGCTCCACAAGTTTCTAACCTCTCATCCATGAAGATGACCGGGGTCTGACCAACGATTGATTTTTTACCCCCCCAAGAACGTTTTAAATGGTATACATAATGAATGAACTCAAAACTAATACTATAATCCTATCAAACCTAGCTGGTCCAACAGAGCTACCGTTACTTTCCATAATTATGGTACAATAGATAAATGCTGCTAAAAATTAAAAAGAGGTGCAGCTGTCAGTAAAAGTGCATGACCTCTCATCCGTAAAGATGGCCATGGTCTAACAACCGACTCTTATTTAAAAGTCCATTACTCCTTTTTGAATTCTGTTTTTCTAATTCATTTGGTCAATGGAAAGGTAACCTAATATGTAGAAGTTTCTAACTTCCTAGCAAAGAAAATGACCGTGCCCTAACCACCTGTATTTACTTACACGTCCCTCTTCTTAGTGGACATGAAACTGAATTTTTGGTACTCTCAGATGCATCAGGAACAAATAATTGGCATACCATTTAGAAATGATGAGGCACTTATGTGCTTGAAAATTATGCAGGACTAGGCTTCTCTGAACATTTGTATTCCAGCTAAGAGCCCGCAGGACAAAAGGATATAAAAATAGTACCTCGGACCTGTTTGAAACATTAATAAAATGCAGTCTTTAAGTCCTTCCCTCCCTCCCCTCAACCTAAAAAAAATATGATATATCCCTCTGATGATAAAAAAAAGCTAACCGAATCTTATTTCAAAAGTAGTCTAGTGAAACATGCACTTTGGGTAACAACATCACATGATTCTTTCCAGATTAGTGAATGCCTGTAAGTTACGGACATTTAGTGATGATCTTAAGTCAGACATTTTCCTCTTGCTAAACGTTTCCTGAAGATTAAAAGTTTTTATTTTATTATTATAAGTAATAAAACTATACCAAACGTTTGTTGGGTTTATAATGCTTTTTTTATTTGTGCTCCAATTTAGTGTGAGGTTGTGGGTCTGACTCTTGTTGCAGATCTGTTTTATGGCAAATTTCCGTCATCTGTTTTAGCTTACGATTACTTTGCCTTTCAGACATTAGTCGCTACGATTCTCGGTTGAGAAGAGCTGATAAAAGTATCAATTCATCCACCGCGTCTGACGCTATTTATTCTAGTAGCCCTACTGGTGTTTCTGCAAATCCTCAAAGAAGCCAGGAGGTGCCTGACAAAAAATTGAAAATTGCTCTTGAAAGAGTGTCCAATATGACTATTCAAGAAACTCTCACTGCCCAATGGCGATGTGATGCTTGTGGAAAGATTGAACGTTCTTTGTACCTACTGCAACTTCACCAGTTCACCCGTTGTGAAACAGAGTCGTCATTTAAGTGCGAAAAATGCCCACTAAAAACTGATAACTATACAGATTTTGTTGTTCACTGTGTAGAACATGATGCTGGTGAAGAACGGAGATGTCCTATATGTTTATGGATAGATGTTCACAATGTGAAAGAACATTTTATTGTAAAAGGGCATGTAGCGCGGGAATTTTTTGGGATCGAATATTCAGCAAATCTTTCATTAGTTGGTATGGATAAGAGGCAGAGGTATTCTACCGATGATACTGTCACGGATGAGTGTATACAAGGTATTGCTATTGTTAATTCTATAAGTTAGGTGCACATGTGAAGTTTTTAAGTAAATTCAATAAAGAAGAAGTGGTACTTTTTTAGAAATGGCCTGATGAAGATTAAAAAAAGTGTTTCTGCCAGCCTGAAAAAATCATTTAATTGTATCTATGGATATGGTCACATGGTATGATTTCTATTGTCAAAGATTGTGATTAATCTGACTGAGTTGCGATAATAATGGATATTGTCCATGTTAACCTTTAGGTATGTATTGTTTCAAGTTTAAAAGTCAAGATACGGTAAAAAAAAAGTGTATTTCATTTATTACTTCATTAAAATTAATTCGGTACTTGTATGATAAGCCCTACAGCTCAAGTTATTCATTCATTGATACATTATAGAACCCTCTTTGGTCGTTAGTTTCTTTCAGCCTAGCGTGTGACAAGACAAAGAGAAGGGATAGAAAACATGGAAAATATATAACTTGGGCTATATCTTTGCACATTAGGGGGTGGGGTGGGGTAAAGTATTTGCACAGTGTGAAGTTAGAAAACAATTCTTACTACATAATATGCAGAATAATGGTACCTAACATATTTGGCATGCAGACCCTCTTTACTTTACCCAAACCCTTAATTTGCAAATATATAGCCCAGATTTGTTTCTAAAGTATTATATTTTTATATTACTTTGGTATATTTCATTAGTATTGAGCGTCAGAGAAACACATTAGAAGAATATTAGGTAGGGGTATCAAACAGTTCATGGTAACGAACTGTAAGTAAGGAGCAACCCGGCTCAATGGTAACCGAAACTCTAAAAAACGGAATTTCGGTACCAATAGATACATCAAAAGAATCAGATTTTAATTCTGATTTCAAATATATAAGTTTCATCAAGTTTAATCTTACCCATCAAAAGTTACGCGCCTGAGAAAATTTGGCTGATTTTCGAAAAAAGGGGGAAAGAACCCCTAAAAGTTATAGAACCTTAATGAAATTCACTCCATCATATTCAGCGTATCAGAGAACCCTACTGTAGAGGTTTCAAGCTCCTATCTACAAAAATGTGGAATTTTGTATTTTTTGCCAGAAGAAAGATCACGGGTGCGTGTTTATTTGTTTGTTTGTTTTTTTTTTCTTTTCCCCAGGGGTAATCGTATTGACCCAGTGGTCCTAGAATATCGTAGGAGGGCTTATTGGAACGGAAATTAAAAGTTCTAGTGCCCTTTTTAAGTGACCAAAAAAATGGACGGCAACTAGGCCCCCTCCCACGCTCATTTTTTCTCAAAGTCACCCAATTAAAATTTTGAGATAGCCATTTTGTTCAGCATAGTCGAAAATCTAATAAATGTCATTTACGATGACTTAATCCATCACAGTTCCCAGGGGAAGGGCTGCAAGTTATGAACTTTGCCTATTGCTTACATATTGTATTGGTTATTGGGAAGTATACAGACATTTTCAGGAAGAATTTTTTTCTGGTGGGGGGGGGGGCTGGAGGAGGGGGTTACTCGGGAGAATCTTTCCGTGGAGGATGTTTCTTTGGGGTAAGGGACATTTCTATGAAGGGGGCGCCGGATTTCCAAGTATTATTTAAAAAACGATCAGAAATTAAATTTAAAAAAACAAGTTTTTTCAACTGAAAGTAAGAAGCAACATTAGAACTTAAATATGAACAGAAATTATTACGTATATGAGGGGGTTCTCCCCCAAGTCAATACCTCGCTCTTTACGCTACAGTTTTTTTAGTGCTTTCAAAAGAGCTATCTATTCTAATTAAACGGCCTTGTGATTCAGGGGTTTGTGAATAATTTTTTTTTTAACTTTTAATGTAAAGAGCATGGTATTGAGTAAGGGGAGAACCCCATCATATACGTAATAACATATACGTAATAAAAAAAAAAAACAATAAAAAAAACAAGCGATACGGCTCAATAGTAATCGAAACTTTTAAAACGGAACTTAGATGTCAATAAATGTATCAAAAGAATGTGTTTATAATGCTGATTCTAAATATATCAATTTTATTAAGTTTAATATTACTCATCAAAGGCTACGAGCCTGAGAAAATTTACCTTATTTTTTAAAGAGGGGGGAAACTTTCCCTAAAAGTGAAAGAATTTTAATGAAAATCACACCGTCAGATTCAGCGTATCAGAAAACCCTATTACATAGGTTTCAAGCTCATATCTGAAAAAATCTGCAACTTTGTATTTTTTGCCAGAAGAAAAATATACGAATATAGAAGTTCGTTACGTAAGTTAATTTGTAAATTACGTCAGAACCAAATTTAGAGACATCCATTTAGCAAAAGAAAAGTAAAATTTTTATGCAAATTTTGTTTACTTATTCAATGACGGTGAGCCAAAATAAAAGCTGCATTAGCTAAAAAACGATCAGAAATTAAATAAAAAAAACAAGTTTTTTAAACTGAAAGTAAGGAGCGACATTAAAACTTAAAACGAACAGAAATTATTCCGTATATGAAAGGGGCTGTCCCCTCCTCAACGCCTCGCTCTTTACGCTAAAGTTTGACTCTGTCTCACAACTTTATTTTTTAAAACAATAAAAAACTTTAGCGTAAAGAGCTTTAAAAAACTTTAGGTGGAAACTTTTAGACTCCTGACAACCCCCCTTCTCCTTGTACGATAGAGTTGCCATTGTAGCCTAAGCTTGCAGAATAAAGCAAATTAGAAGAGATCCTAGTAATATATATGCATTTAAGAATGAGCGGGAATCCTCCACAAGGCTGGTTCAATGATTACCCTCCCTCATGGAAATTTGATGAAAAAATAAAAATGTTGAGGAAAAAAATTGATACTAGAATATCAAAAAGTATTTTTGTGAAGCCAAAAGTCCCTTGGAAAAGCTTCACACTCCCCCTCTTTTGGAGTAGGGGTCGGCTATGTGAGCCTCTACCATTACTTTATTATCTTTTTTTTTGTTGTTATTATTTTTTTTTCTATAAGAAAGCACACACCTATAAATTAAGAAAGAAGAAATACACAAATATATGTCGAAGGAAAAAATAGGGTGAATTGGGGAAAGTCCGACACCTTAACATGTTTTTTTTGTTAAATTGACTCTCAAAATTTTTTTTTTATGAGTATCTCATACCATCTTCTATCAACCTTTTTTTTACAGCAGTTTCCCATATTATTCACTTTCTGATTTTCCCATATACTGTGCTTGTAACCCATCACCAGATCTCAAAGTTGGTGCAGTCTGCTATGTTGGACTTACCCCAGCTTTGGGGGAAGTGCAACATATCCTACTAGCTTTTTTCAACAATATGTCAAAAATAATATGACTTCACCATCTTATAGGGCATCGAGGAATAAGTCCATAAGCAAACAATTTTTATGTCAAACTGACTGGCATCAAAAGGCAAGACCATACTTTTTTCTGCTACTGTGGGGTAACTCCGACAGTGTCGGACTTACCCAACAGATAAACGTTACAAGTATCATAGCCGAGGTGCACAAATCACTGAATGTAAATGATTGCTTGTATTTTAAAAAAGAAAAACATATCACACAAATTATGGTTTGACTTCAGATACAAAAAGTTACTAATATATGTTGTAGCTTACGTGTATGGGCATAAAACAAAGATCTACTGACGCTTGCCAGTAACTGCCTTGTACGATACAATAACCTGACGGATTTGGGGTATTTCAAATGGTCCGGTTCCCACTAAGTTTACTGGTCCTGCAAAAATGTATTTGTCATCCACAGTATCGATATCGTCTTTCTTTGGCCAATTGAAAGAGTAGGTGGCAAGGCTCAAGCAGTGAAGAAACTTGAGCTTAACTTTTCCCTCGTCAGGAAAGTCTAGAACCCTTCCTATGTACCAACCTTGTTCGTCATTCCTGGCATCGTATCTAACTGCATAGTACTCATTTAGCTTGGGAACAATCTTTTGCTTACTGGGTGTCTCCTTGTCATCACTGTCACTTTATTGAATAGTATCTTGAATACTCTGCTCATCCTCATCAGAGCCAAGTTCAAGGCTGATGTCTGATTTGCTATCACCCATATCTCTATTGGCTTCCCTCTTAGGAAGATTTTTTTTTTGATTTTATACCCTTCCCATCTGAACTTTTCTTCTTCCCTTTGCCTTTTGCTTTCAGATTTTCTTCCCTCTTAAGCACCTCTAGATGCTCTTTTGATGTTATCACTTCTGCCTCTCTTGCAATTTTCTTCCGTTTTTCTATTCCTGAAACTGATGGTAGGTCAGGCCGCTTGATTGAGTCAAGAAGAATCTCTTCAAAAGTTTTTGATTGGTTGCCAAGCAACTTCCTTGGACTAATGGTAACAGAAAAGGTAATTTTTGTCTAGTTCAGAGTTGACGGTGCTTGTGACTTTAGATGTGCCTGAATTTTCCTCTTGCTCCTTTTTCATTTGTGCATAGCGTCTCAACTTGGTGGGTTCAAACTTGGTCTGGTCAATTACGGATGGGTTTACTCTCATTGGAACACTCAGATCAAAGATTCCAGTTGCTTTGAACGACTTTTCGATCAGACTAGGAGTGAGATAGGTATCCCATACATTTGATAAGAGACATACAAAATCCTTCTTCGACAGAATGTTGCCAGGTTGCTCCCTCTGCCATTTCGAGAGATTCTGATCATAAGACATTTTCATTCCCTTGAAAACCACTTTATCGAGAGGTTGAAGCATGTGGGATGCATGTGGAGGTAGCTTGAGAATTGTCACGTTATTTTCGTTTGCAAGTTTTGCAAGAGCAATAGAAAGATGTGAGCCATGTCCATCTAAGATGAGAAGTGCCTTTCCCTTTACATGAGGAAGAAACTGGAATTCAAACCAGTTCATAAAGAGATCAGACGTCATCCACCCTTTATTGGTAGATGAGTAAGATGCACCAGGGTAAGCTCCATCTACAGGTATCCATGAGGTCCAGGTATTCTTTGCAGAGAAAACAATTAAAGGTGGGAGTTTTTCTCCGTTTGCACTGATACAAGCAAGGACAGTTGTATTTTCACGTCCATTACCACCTGTTCTACGAGTGGCTGGTGAGCCTTTGGCTCCAGCAAGTTTCGTGTTGCCAGGATCCCTGCAGAAAGATGTCTCGTCCAAATTAAACCAGCACTGGGGCTTGTCAAGAATATCCATCGCCGTGGCAGTTTCATACAACAGCTCATAAAAACCATACATTATGAAGGGGTCAGATTGCTGCAAAAGTCTTTTGTTTTCTAACCTTTCTGGTTTCTTTAGTGAAATTTTGTTTCGGCACTTGAACCCCACCCACCAGTCATGACCAGGTCGGTTGTCCTTAAATCTAGTTTGAACTTTGTTCTTGATGAGATAGTCTTGGACTTGGTCAAAAAATTCCTGCTTGCTGAGACCTATGCCCCACTTTTCAAGTATTCGGAGACCATGAGCCATATCCTTTTCTATTTCAGCAGGAATTTCTTGGCTCCTCCCTCCACCAGAAACTGGTTTTTTTACTTGTGTCTTCTTCATAAGATGGTCATGCAAGGTAGTGCGCGGTATTTGAAATACTTTCGAAGCCTGTAGCATAGACATTCTCTTTGAAGATATCTCTGCTAGCGCGTTTTGTAGCTGAGTTGCATCATATGTTCCTCTAACCCCGCGTTGTGTTTTCCGAACATAATTTCTAGGCATCTAGAAAAGACAAAGGAATTATGAATGAATGGATGAATTTATTCGAAGGGGAATTATGAATGAATTGATGAATGTATTCGAAAATCTGTCACAAGCAGGTGTGCAAAAAATTCCAAAACTGCCAGTAGCAGAATTCCAAAAGCCCAACACTTTAGCAGCAAAATCCGTGTTTTGACAGCTTTCCTTTGAGCAAAAAGTATATCTATAGGTAAAATTTGCAGAAAAGTAACAAATGTAACTTAGTATAGCTTGCGGTTAGAAATATCAATAGTTTTCTGAATCATATTTAATCATATTAACGTACTGTCTCATATTTATTTTCATACTGCTAATGGTGGATAGTATTCAAAGTCTCAAGTATACAGTATATAGCTTACTGTTGATAGTTTATGGATTGAGTTGTACACTCCAATGATATTGGTATTATAAAAATAATACACACCCAACTGCATTCTTAATATTCATTGATCACTGTACTACAACTATAAAAAGGTCAGTATACTTTTACTAGCATAGGAAGAAAGGTCAGTAATTCAATGATCTATGTCTGGTTTTGATGTGTAGTAAATAACTGAGACATGAACTTTTGAAAAAAGTGAAAAAATTATGTCAAGTCAAGTGAAAGTAATAGTTACTCGGGGTGGATTGTCGTCAGTGATAAATCACTAGGGGTGGCAACCCTGAAAGAAAGGGGATTTTCCACTATCCCCAAAAATTTGGGGATAGTGGAAGCACTGGTATTTTTGAAAAAAATCTGCGAACAAATTTTACTAGGCCATGAAAACTGTCAAGTAGCATTGCTGCTATGCTATCCCACTTTTTGCACGGCGGAGCACGACTTGTGTTTTGACACCTTTTCTTTGAGCAAAAATTATTTTATATGTAAAAAGGGTATTTTCAGACAAAATCTGCCAACAAATTTGATACCTGCCAAGTAGCATTTCTACTTTGCTACACTTTTTGCATGGCAGGTCACAAGTAAAGATTAAGACGGCAAAAAAATGACAAGGGAGAAAGATAAACGAAAGCAGGCACAGAACTGCAATACATGAATGATCACCACAACACTACATTCCACTAAGTTAGTAGAGCCATCTAAGGATGGTTACTGGCTTCAACCTTTATTATCTAAAGCTTAGAATCTGTTCTACCATTTAAAATATTGATCTTTGGTAACATGGGGTAAGTCCAACACCCCAGCAAAACTTCCCCCGTAGGGGGTAAGACCGACATGTCGGACTTTCCCCAGATGGGCTTTTTCGGGGGTAAGACCGACACCCCTCTTATCTGTTCAACTAATAACATTAGCTTGTTTTAAAAAATCAGGAAGATGCTCCTGGTCTTCTAGTTTCTAAGAAATGAAAAAAAATTCTCTATCTCTCTTACTTTATAATCTGCATAAGTTAAAGTAAACTCAGTTACCTGTGTTCCTAAAAAAACGCTGTCCAAAAAACTTCAAAACCCTCTGAATAGAAGGCGTGCTAACTCTGCCGGAAGTTGATGGCACTGTTGCCTACTGCTACTAATACGGAAGAAAATATGAAAGCCTCCCACAGATACAATGGACCATAGACAAGTTGAAGGTCGGTATCGGACTTACCCCACTGTCGGACTTTCCCTGATTCACCCTAATATAACATTATACCTCTTTTAATGGATCAGTCTATCAGCCAAGAATAAAAAGGCAAGCGAGGAAAATTTTAAATAGCGCAAAATTTTTATACTGTAGAAATTTAGATTCCAACTATAGGTCTAAGGCCATGGGCGCCCATATGGGGGGGCGGGGGGGGGGGGGCTCCCGCCCCCCCTGGCTGAATGATGCTGCCTTATTTTTATATTTTTGTTCTGAGATTTCTATTATATAGCATTAAAAGTGCCAATTAGATGAGGTTTGCCCCCCCTGGAATTCAGCTTATGGGCGCCCATGTCTAAGGTTATTATGATTCAAATTGATATTTTCAGAATGGATATGCAATCTTTTTTACGCAATTTTTTGTTGATTATACATCATTTAATGCTAGATTAGTATTCAGAAACTAGTCTAATTGAACAAAATATTTACAAACATGCCTATTGTACTCCTCTAGAAAAGGTGGGTCTTTGTCCAAGTGCAAAGCACAAATAAAAAACTTAATGGGTAAATACTTCTAATATTTAGGTTTTGTATATTTTTTATGTGTAACTTAATGATTCTGCTGGTTAGTGCTAGGTGGCGTTGATTTTTTTCTCAGATACGAAATTGGTGTTTTTTCTTCTGTTATATCCATACTCTGTACTAAGAACTTTGTCTATTTTATTTTACTAATAAAAATAATAAAAAAAAACAACGAAATTGAAGCGATCCTGGCAGTGCGAACCCTATGGTGTCTACTTTTCGAAAAACGTTGACGTTGCTGTACATATGTCAAAACACAGAACTGGAATGTTAATTCTGTTTATACCTTTTTTGGGGGAGGGGGTGGGGGGAGGATGATTTTGGAGATTTTGAAATCATCATTGTCATGTCAACCTTTTATTCAAATTAATTTGAAGTTCTAATGCGTAATTTTTTTATGTTGTAGTAAAACAAACTGTTTTTGAAATACATTTTTCCTCCAATTAAACATAAATGACACTGTAGTGTTTAGGGTTTGGGTGTTATTTCGTTCATACAAAGCTACGATCAGGGGAGTCACATCACTTTTGTATCTTATTCGCCCAAGACACTTGCTCCGCAAGAAATCTTATTGATCAAGTTAATCAGACAAACAAAATCTGCTTACTTTCTCTCTAGATAGTTGGTGATAAGGAGAAGGGGCTTAGGAGCTGTCACCCACTTTGTCCTTTCTATCTGGCAGGTTGAAAGTTCTTTTATTATTCTGGTTCGAACAAGGCGTAGCATGTTCTCTTTTCAGCTAAAAGTGTGTATTAGGCTCTTTTTGCTTCATTTTAGGGACTAATGTACCAACCATTTATATATTTAATATTTGGATGTATTCTGTATTAACGGTCACTGTTTTAACCCTGAAAATTGATCCTTGACTTATATTAATTCTATATTATTTTTTTTACTCATTTTAATTTATTGACCTTGAAGCAGCACTTGCTGCTTTAATTTTTCTGTGTTGCTATTTACTTGTTTGTTGTTTTTTTATCCTTGTCTTAGGTCCTTTTTTTGTGTCACAACATGCTCACGTTAGCCACAATGTCAATGTCATAGTAAGAGAGAAGGAGAGGTGGTCAAAATCACTTTCGCCTTCGTCAACATGAACGTCAGAACTATTATGAATATAACTGTAATTAAGAGCTTTAGGTACTATGCAGTAACCAATTGGCAAGGGATCTAAAACTAAGTTGATACGAGTAGAGGAGGGATGAACATCACAATTGAAGTCTCCTATAGCTGGCCACCGATACCCATATGTTTCAATATTGCATAAAAGAGATTTAAGGGATCGGCAATCATTAGACACTTAGTAAGTGTCAATCATTAATAAGCGTCAAGAAAATGTCAAAATCATTCGTTTTTTTCCTTTTTTTTTGTTCCATCTTTATCTTTCGTGCCATTGATATTAAACTAGGAGATGGAGACGGACAGTTCAACAGACATTTCTGAATAACACGTTTACTCAGAACATCACACAGAATATAACATTTTAGCTATACGATACGTGACTACCCTCGCAATTAGCGCATTTTGGATCAATATGACAGGGCGTGGATCACGAGGTGATACAAGAGGGCCGACATAGCGGCTGCCATAATTGGCTCATAACATTTGGGTTTCATATGGTTGAGAGAGTGACATTTATAGCAGCAACGGGGAGGGCGGAGGAATTCAGGAACCCGGAAGAAGTCATGACCCACTTTGCATCCAAGTCGTATGCTATTACTCAGAGCTAAATAATCAGTAGTGGTAGTTTTTACCGCTAAGGATCCTCGCGATCGTTCACCGTCGATAACACCTTCACATTCCTCAAAGATCAGTGCATCATAATTAGCGGGTATCCCTTAACAATGCCATGAAATTTCTTTTTACGCGTCATGACGTCACAGCTGTTCAACACGGTTGGAACGGCATCACTGAAATCCTTTGCAGCGGTAATCTGGACAAACAACTTACCAGCAGAAGGCTTTACACTGTAAATAGCTTCATAATCATGAATTTTGTTAATAGCTTCATAATCAGGTAATTTTGTTAAAATCCATTCCAAACGGGCACAAAGTTCAGTAGAAATCTCTGGTATGATAACGCTGGTGGTGCTTCTAGTAAAAAGTATAAAGAATGGAAATTGACGGAATATTTAAATAATAACGTCTTATGTTTTCTTTGATGAAGTTCTGGGAAACTCCAGAGGACTAATTTTCGAAGCAAGTTTGTGATAAGCCACAGTAGAAATTACTGGTACTTTAGTGGGTGAAATAATTACTTATGTCCGCTCTGTTGACCCCCCATTTTCATTTTTTTTCGAAGTAAATCAATGATGTCTTCCACATACGGAGCGGAGGCATTATCACGTTGCCTCGTTTGTGCTGTTTTGCTACTAGGGTGTATTCCTGCTCATGAATCAACTTTCAGGAAAAGCTCCACTGCATGACTAATAATAACTTCATCATCGGTACCTGATCAAATATTTGATTGGATAAAATAAGGAATAGCCGAGTGTGCAATCATTATTATTTTTGCGCAGCTCAGCTGAAAAATGGTTTAGGTACGAAACATAGTCAGAATCAATCTATAGTCCAGGTAAAGAAGACAATCAAAATTTTATGTGCAGTCACTAAAGCCAGTGTAAAAATCATCTCAATGTTATAATCTATTTCAATGTCATTCCGGCTTAAAAATAAACTATTGTACGCTGGTCAGATTTCAGTGTTCATTTTTTCCATTAATATCCATTATTTCATTGTTTAATCATGATTACATTAATCAGTTAATGTTGTAGGTATTCAATTGGAAGACGAATTGACTATTGAAGTCGAAGGAGAGCCTTTAAAATATTGCCATATGAGCGAATTTGAGAAATCTATCCAAAATAAAAAGGAGGCTGGCGATAAATTTGTTGATTTCGAAGGTGTTGCTGAGTATGACGTTTGTGACTTAGTGTCAACTTCTGCTCCCACTTCCAAGGCTGTTTTTCCGAGCAACCCACAAGAGAATAAGTACTTTATTCCCAACAAGTCATTAAGACCCTCCCAAAAGGATTGGGATCATGAGCCATTCGAGCTAAGGCAAGAGGATGTGCAGGGAAAGAGGGGAAGGTTATCGAAAGATGAGGTGAACGAAAAAGGGAGCAAAGGAAAGAGGAGAAATATAGTAAAAGGGAAAAACCACAAAAAAAGAAATATTTTGAGGTAATAGAGCAGAAAAAAATGGAGAACAAGAAACAGCAACCAAGAGAGAAGTCCGGTTTTATAGATAAAGAGCAAAAGGAGAAGCAGAAAAACAGGGGGAGACCACAAAAACAACAGGAACCAGAAACACTGGATGTAAAAAAAATGAAAGCAATCTTCATGAAAGCAATCAATCTAAAAGAAATCTCCTCACAGAGTGAAAGGGCACCAAAAGAAGATGGACATGAGACAATAGAAAAAGGACAAAAGGAGAAGCAGAAAAAAAGGGGGAGACCACCAAAAGTGAAGAACTTAGACTTAATAAGGCAAGGACAAGAAAAAAAGCAGCAAAAGAGGGGTAGGCCTCGCAAAACAACTGAAGCAGAAACATCGATTGTAGAAGAAGTGAAATCTCGAGTTAAAACGAAAAATAAGCTGTGGTTTGAGTCGTCGGAAGATGAGTTACCTCCTAACGAAGAGTTTTCATCTTCAGAAGATGACGAATGTTTGACAGAATATGTAAAGTTGGCAAGCGTACTAAAAGAGGAGAAGCTTGAAACAATAGAGCAAGGGAGAAATACGAACAGGAAAAAGAGGGGGAGGCCACGGAAAAAAGCTGAAGCAGAAACAGGGGTTGTAGAAAAAGCGAAACCTCGAGCTAAACTGAAAAATAAATTGTGGTTTGAGTCGTCGGAAGATGATTTACCTCCTAACGAAGAGTTTTTATCTTCAGAAGATGACGAATATGTGACAAAATCTGTACAGTTGGCAAGCGTACCAAAAGAGGAGAAGCTTGAAGCAATAGAGCAAGGGAGAAATGAGAACAAGAAAAGGAGGGGGAGGCCACGGAAAAAAGCTGAAGCAGAAACACGGGTTGTAGAAGAAGTGAAACCTCGAGTTAAACGGAAGAATAAGCTGTGGCTTGAGTTGTCGGAAGATGAGTTACCTCCTAATGAAGAGTTTTTATCTTCAGAAGATGGCGAATATGTGACCAAATCTGTACAGTTGGCAAGTATACCAAAAGAGGAGAGGCTTGAAACGTTTTGCGAGCAAGAAAGAAATAAAAACAAGAGAAAGAGGGGAAGACCACGGAAAAAACCTGAAGCAGAAACACAGCACATGCAGGAAATGATTCCTCAAGCGAGGAAGAAGTGTAAGTTTTGGTACTCCTTGTCAGAAGATGAATCATCGTTTTGCGACAAGTTTCGCTTGTCAGAGTGTAACGAGCATACCCAAAATCGCGCAAATAGGGGCAGACCAAGAAAATCGAAGAATCCTGTGCTTGTATCTGAACAGATTGCAATGCTGCAAAAAGAAAAGACGATGGAATCAGTAGATCGAGAGCAAAATGATAATCAGACGAAAATGGAGGGGCTACCAAAAAGGCTTGAAATTGGAACATGGGATTGGAAAAATCTGAAAGATCAAGTCAAAATAAACCAAACTTTTGTTTTACCCTCGTCAGAAAATGATGGCATCAGTGTCGCAGAGGTCAGTGGATTAGCTTCCACTAAGTTGACTGCTCTTGAAATTGCCCATCCTTGTAATGATAAGAGACTACAAAATGAAGAAATACCTTGTAAGATTTTGCCTAAGAATCAGGACGCATTGCAGTTGCCCAGCAATTTAGCATTGAAAGGGACAGAAACTGTGGACGCTTTCCAAAATGGCTTAGACGACCGAGGGGATGGAAATTTCCAAACAACGACAGTATTAATACTTGAAAGACAAATTGATTTCAACGACAATATTAGTGATGAGTTTGATCCCCTTGAAACAAATATAGAGGAATCTTGGATAATTCCAGGTCATTTTCCTACGGAGGAAATGCGATCTGAATTACTTATTAATGATCCATTAGCGTTGGACTCTATAAAGGAAGAGTTGGATATCGATGAGGATGACAGTGTTTCAGAACCTAAAAGAGTTATTATGATAAACGAAAATATTCCATATTTCAATGTCAATATAATAGAAGAGGATGAAAGCTGCTCTGAAGCTGATTCAAGTAGTGACTTTTGTGTGATTGCTGACGACGAATATGGAAACAGTAATGAAGAACAGCATCAGGTATTCTAATTTTGTATTTCCTCTTATTCTTTGCTTTCGCAAGTCTAGCTTACGCCGGTGCTAAGTTTGTTTAGATCCCAGGCATGAAGTTTATGGCCCATAGTCTGCATTGCGAGGCCATAGACATTCAATCTTGGTTAAAAAAAAAAAAAATCACGTTGAATTCATCTACTGAAGCTCACAATATGCTGAGCGCTTACACCTTCTGAGTACTGTTATTTTTATTTGGTTTATGCTATTTAGAGTTAATTTGTTGGTGTATTTAAGTTTATAATTCTTATTTTGAAAACAATTTCGGTTGATTCTGGCCTCCCAATGCAGTCTTGAGGGAAGATGGTTCGTCAAACATTAAGTTTGCCTTACCAGATGTTGGCTTTTTTCTTACTTTTTGCTTCTCGCATGTTATTTTAATGTTTCATAAATTTGATACTTCATTCAAAATAATTCTCTTTAGAGCACCAATTTCAGTGAATCCTTTAAATTCGTGAAGAGTAAACTTACGTTATTAAATACATCTTTAAAAATGCGAGTAAACTGGAAATCCATTGTTTAATGAAGGAGCTCTCTGTATGCAGTTATAATGTTTTATTGCTAGCGGGTGCGAGGTTTAAGAATAGTGTATAAAAAAAAATCAATAAGAAAATGAGCGAAAAAAATATGGAATCAAGAACCTCTAGAAAGTGTAACTTTCCTAATTGTTTAACAAATAAATTAACACTGCCCCTAATTTTTGTCCAAAAATGAATATGAAGAATTGGCTGGTTGGTTGGTAAGGAATATGTATTCAAGCAAGAGAGAGTACTTGCCTGTCTTCTCTCTTCTGCCCAGACGTAGACTTTGTATTCTTCACTGCTGTAGTGAAGATTTAAATTGGACCGTAGCTGAAATCGCTTTTGTTAGCCTACTGGGACTTATGCCCCCCCCCCTGGGCATTTTCAAAATGAAACAGTTTACAGGTAATTTTTAATGGCTCTTAAAAGGGTATCAAGAGGCATTGTGTAGGGAGTTCCCTAGTGTAGGGTAAGATTCCATGCAACTAGAAATCTGGTCATCCCTTCAACGGGAAAATCACTAGAATATCTCTTTATCGTTGCACCATTGAATTTGTCTTGATCAATAAGATTTAAGTTACCTTGAATTTGTAAAATACTCGTAGTATCATTTGTAAATCTGGGTCACCAACTTCTCGACGATTCAATTGTCTGCACATGCTCTTCAAAAGAAAAAAAGCTTTAAAATTATGGCTTGGATGCGCCTAGGATATCGGAAAGACACTTCTCTCGAAGATTTTCTTCGATATTCGAGAAACAGCCCTAGATCATGAGAAAAACTCCCTTCCCCAAAATAGATAAAAGAGAAAATATTTTCTCTTTGCCAAAAGAGAAAATTAGATGATGTTTTGTCAATTAGCGTGCCGCACCTTCACCGTCTGGAAGAAAATAAAACACCGTTCAGGATTTCCTTTACCCGTGTGGTGAAGGAAAAGGTCCCAAACGACTTTTGAAAGCTGATAGACCTTACGGCGAGAAATAAATTGTAGTTGACATTTTGTTTGTCAAACCTAACTTTTTCAATTATCTTGGTCCGTCTATGCTGCTTAAAACCAAAATTTAAATGAAAGTGCGGTACATAAAGAAAAATACAACCACAAAAAGAATCATGTACCTTTTTTGTTGCTTAAAAAGTGTTTTAATGAATTACAGAAGAGGTTGACAGTTATGGGTGTATGTCTTCTCTTTCAATGGTTTAATTTTAGCTCGAAAATCACTCCTTGTCGATGCTTCCCATCGTTACGTCCAGGAGATAAGATAAGATATTTATTTCAAAAAAATCGCTATCACAAGCCCACAAAGGGCCGAATTCGGACTTTGGAGTCTACAACAAATAAATGGTTACACTAAAAATGCAAAGAACAACAACGAAATAGAGAAAACCATAATGAACATCATTTAAAAGTCAATAATTAAAACTGTAAAAATCAACAAAAAAAAAAAAAAAAAAAAATTGGTCAAACTAAACTTAGAGCGAGACATAAATGCATTAAAAACTGGTCAACTAAACTTAGAACGAGACATAAATGCATTTAAATTAAAAGGGATACTAAGAAAGTGTCAGCAATTAAACTACAGTAAATCAATAAAAGAGTTAAAAACAATAGAAACTGGTCAAGAAAGGGGGGGGGGCAAGCAAAAGAGCACAAGAACCTGGCCAGTACCATCAGCTAATAAACAAAAAAGAGGGGAAAAAAAGAAACTATTGAGACATTTTATTCATTTTCTCTGTAATGAAGGGGATAAAAGTTCTTTCGTATCTGGAAGTAACGCAGCGAATGGGGGACAAAGCAGGGATGGGCTCAGAAACAGCTCGAGGCGGCCGTATTCTGGATGGGGAGTGACGTTTGGGGAAAATACTTGCCGTCCGAGGGTTTGTTATGGCATTTTTTGCAAAACGGAGGCACAACGAAACCCTCCTTTGCTCCAGGGGTTTCAGACTAGCTTTTTTTTAGGAGCAGAGAGTAAGGCACCTTGCCTTCTTTGAAAATTATTCGCAAGGCCCTTTTTTGAATTGATTCGATTTTTTCCGATTCTTCGCGAGAGATACCAGGGTGCCAAACTGGACAAGCATATTCTAGATGCGGGCGGACAAAAGACGTGTAAATTCTTAAGGAGTGGGAAGGGGGGACGCTGAATTTATTTAGGAGCTTAAGGAGGGCGATAGACACATTAGCTCTATGGATGATGTCATTAACGTGGATATCCCACTTTAAATTTGAAGAAATTGTGACGCCAAGTAGTTTAATTGAGGACACAGAAATTTCAGGAGGGATAGGATTAAGAAAATAGGGCGAGGATTTGAGGAAACAAATGGGCATTATCATGGACTTGGAGGGGTTTACTGTCATGTCTAAGTCTAAGGCCAGAGAGGATATGGGCAGTGTCGCAATGTTTCTTTTCACAAGTGAATCGAAGACAGGTTTCAGATAAACCAATAATGTCCCAGATGTATTGGTTTATCTCATTCAGAAGTAAGTCTGTTTTTCCTTGTTTAGCAAGGTTTTTGGTATAGAGGTTATCAATTGACAGGGTTGTTCTTGGCGATACAGTGGCATCCAGGATTGAAGTTGTCTTATTCGTGCTTTTCACGGTCGTCACATCGTCGGTTGTCTTGGATCCTGTCTTGTAGTTTTGGTATTAGCTCTAAATTCACTTTTGTTGCAAAAAATAAGCTGTTCTTTCAGCTTGAATCTGCTCAATGGTATCACATCTACCAAACATCTTATCCCGCTCGAGAGTTAGCCGACAACCCCTTGTAAATTGTTTTATTGGTTTGCAAAAGGTTTTGTTGTCATTTGCGCCATTCTTAAAACAAGAACCATTTAGGAATGATTTGGTTTTGTTTGTCAAGACATCAGCAACAATGAATAAAAACGAAATTATGATAATAGTCAAAATTAGTGTATAAGAAACATATTTCTCAGATGAATTATATTCGTAAGTTCTTTTCCATTTTACTATTTCAAAAAGACACTTTCTAAGTCAAAATTTTTTTTTCAATCAAACGTATAGAAAATGTATGCCTAAATAAAGATTTTAAATGAGTATGGGCCGAAACAGTCTGTCTTGTTTGTTTAAGCAATATGTTTCATTGACAAATCAATTAGATGCTTTAACGGTTTATTTATTATAAATTTGATAGAAAAATGTTTAAACGGAAGAAACTGTGGAGAAAAAATTAGTGCATAAAACTGATGAAACTAGATTAATTGCTTAGAACACAAAGATTCTAATTCCTTGATATCAGAGCAATTTTCAATTTTTAGTGCTAACAGAGTTGCAAAGACAGCTACAATCTAGTAAAGAATTTTGATGAAAGAAAAGCTGTTTAAAATATTTTGTTTTCAGTGAAGTGCGAATGATTTTTTTTTACAGGGTTTTAGAACCGATAATCCTAGTCTCAAATTCTTTAATTTCCGCTCATTTTAAGTTTGACTTCATTATTAGTTATAATTTTTGTTTACCTTTATACCTGCAATTACCTTTAGATTTGTCCTTAAAAAAATCTAATTAGTTGGAAAAAATTAGTAAATTCAGTTCGTTTTCTAATTGTTATTATTTTGTAAATCACTGGAATATTTGTAAAATTTTATGGAATATTTGTAAAAAAAAAGATTGGCTTCGATATTCAGTCAATCAGACAAAAAGTTTTATTCTGAAAAATATATTCACTTTAAATATGTTTTTTAGGGAAAGGGTGATGTTTATTCGCTGTAATTAAATAAAACAGCTGCATATATTCATTATGGGATGTCTTGAAAGCATCTTGATTTTCCTTTCTTTTAGCTGATCCCGCTTCAGCATTCTTCGGATATGGTCTAAGTCTCTTTGATGGATCTCAGTTTGATAAAGTGATTGGATCTCGTCACACCGGACTGAACGAATAGTTGTGAAGTGTTTTTTTTTATTTCTATTGTATTTTTACTAAATTACTTTTTTTGACTTGGAAAAAACTTAGTGTGTGCTCCATAAGTGTTTTGTATCAAAACAGAAAGCAATAAGGATGAATAATCTGACAATTCTCTGCATCTTCCTAGATTTTTCCCAATAACTTTATCCACATATTATTTGTCTTGTTATTTAGTCTGAAATTTATGACATGCTAGCATTACATAAGATTAAATTAGCCGTGGAGTACTGTTTCATAGTTGCTCAGCTTTCGTCCAGAACTAAAGCTGTAGAAGCAGAGAGTTTTGTTTAGGAACCTACTTGCTGTGGACATAGGGTATATGAATTCTTCTCTTCTTTACCTTTGCATGATTCACGAATTTCAAAGGTGGAGCCGTATAAAAAAAAAACAGTAGGAATTCCTCAGGAAAGCTGTTTTTAAACAATTTGGATGGTTTAACGCCAAAGGATGCAGATTGGCATTAGATCCAAGTGTACCCAGGTCTGCTCATTGAGGGATTGCTGTATTAGTGAAGAGTCTTCTTTGGAAACCTTTTTCATAGATGGTTTTAGACAGAGGAGTTAGTTTTCTTAGGTTCAACTCCTAAGCTCCTTGGCGAGCTATGATTATTTTGTGGATAAAAGCAGTTATACTTTTATATGCAATATCCATTGTTATCACGTTGTTTTATTAGGGTGTTTTGCTAATTTTTTTACAAAATTGCTCCAGAGTGTATCATGCTGGACTGAATAAAATGTTTCGAAATAATTTGCCTTTTCTTATTTCTTTTAGGGTGATCTTATTTATTTTTGGACACCGTAGACATTAATAAAAAGTGTTTATACATTGAATATGTTTGTTTAATTTAATTTATATTTTGCAAAGAGAGGTAGCAGCTGGAATGCAATAAGCTGTGGGCTTTAAAAGCTCAATGACTGGTGAATTATATGAACTAGTGAAAAATCATAGAAATATGGAATTATGTAGATCGTGAGAATAGCATGGGTTACCCTTTCGATTAGAAAGCTAAAAAGTTTGTATAAGCAAACCGACATAGAGTAAGCTAAAAACAGTTACTGACACAAGTCGGTTTTTCGAAATAGAACCAAAGAAAATTTGAAAAGAAAGATTAAAAAAAAGGGAAAGATAAATGTATATAGTCGTATATGGGAATGTATATAGTGGTAACAAATGTTATTGAGAAAAAATATAGTTATAAAGTATTTTGAAAACCTTTAATAAATATGGAATTTTATAATATAAAATTGTAAATATGTAAATTTTAATAGTAAAGTAATGTTATATGAACTATCGCCAAGCCCTTGTATAGAGGCTAATCACAGTTCTCAGATATGGTATATAAATCTATTTCTTAGAGTTGATTTTTTTTTGTAAATATTTTAATTGCAGTTAAGACTAATCAGATAAAAGTAAAAAGTATACATAAAAAATGACCAAAACTATGACATTAAACATCACTACCGGAGTCGGAAGCCATGGCGGCACTTGTAGTGGCAGGTTTTCTGTACTCGTTTTAAGTATTTTACAAGTTGGGTGCGTCATTATGGTCACGGGATGTTTACAGTCCTTGGTAACGACTCGTTTAGTACTTAATATATGATTGAGAGTATTAAAACCGAGTTTATTTCTCAGTTTATTTTTTTTTTTAATTGACAGCTGAAAAGGTCCTCTCGGCACAAGCAGAAGAATGTTGCATGATAAGTATCTTCATCATAAATTCACCCAAAAATGAGAAACTGTTGACTTTCGGACCATCATATCGTTCTAGTACTTTAAATCGGAAATAAACCGGGTCAGAATCTGCACATTTCTTAAGATCAGTGCAAAATGGCAGCCTTTTCCATTCTTTGGCAATATTTTTTACATCAGTCTCCTTAGCCAAATTTGGAAACTGGACAAGTAGTGAGACAATGCTAAAGTTTTAGTGGTCAAGAGACAAAGCTATATTTGGGTCCAGTCTGTCTGAGTTTTTAGCCCACGAGTATTTTGATCTGAAAGACATTTTCCTTATTTCGTTGCTCAGTTCTATCATGTATTCCCTACACACTGTTTTGAAGGCAGTTGCAGCTGATGACGAAATTTTGCTGTTGATACATTTAAACTATACACGAATGCCACAGTCTGCTTATTTCATGTCTTGAAAGTGCTGTGGATCCCAGGTGCTTCATCGATCAGAGAATAAAAACATTAGTACAAAAATTCTAAATTGTACTAAATTGTACCGTAATTGTGTAAAATGTACCAAATTCCGTGGGATTGTAGTAGTTTGTACCAGTAGAGGTGAAATGTACCAAAATGGTAAAATTGTATGACGTTTGGCATCACTTCTGAAAGCTGCATCAAGACCGATAATGGCACAACCAGATTTTTCAAGATCATATCTGGTGTGCGTAAGGAATGTAAAGTTTTCCAATTTATTTTTGTAGTTATAATGGACTACGTATTAAGACGAAACTTAGGATATGTTGTAAAAATAAACAGCAGGCAACTCTTTGATTTGGATTTCGGGGATGACGTAGTCTTGCTTGAAGATTCTAAACAAAAGTTACAACAGCTACTTGACGAAATTATAAAAGAATCAGAAAAAGTCGAGCTAGCCATTAACATTGAAAATTCAAAGATCATGTCCATCACAAGCACATCGCTTGTTCTACATCACAAGAATAAAAATCTAGAACAGGTAAAGGATTTCAAATATCTGGGTAATTGGATCGATTGATATGGTGAAATAGTAACCGAGATTAAACGCAGAATTGGTCAGTCAAGTTGTGCTTTTAATAGACTAAATCCCATTTGGGGAAACAACAAATATTCTTCACGATTGAAGTTACGTTCCTTCAATAGTAATGTGCTCTCCAGACTTCTCTACGCAAATATGCTGAACAAAATGGCTAGCTCAAAATTCTAATCGAATGACTTTGGGGAAAAAAGAAACGTGTGAGGGAGGCTGGTAGCCATCCTTTAATTTTGGTCAATTAAAAAGGGCGCTATATCTTGTAATATCCATTTGAATGAGCCTTCTCCCAATTTTCTAGGACCATTGGTATATATACATATATATATATATATAATATATATATATATATATATATTATATATATATATATATATATATATAATATATATATATATATATATATATATATATATATATATATATATATATATAGATATATATATATATATATATATATATATATATATATATATATATATTTAAATATATATATATATTTAAATATAATATATATATATATATATATAGATATATATATATATATATATATATATATATATATATATATATATATATAAATATATATATATATATATATATATATATATATATATATATATACATATATATGTAATATATATATATATATATATATATATATATATATATATATATATATATATATATATATATATACATATATATATATATATATATATATATATATATATATATATATATATATATATATATATATAGATATATATATATATATATATATATATATATATATATAGATATAGTATATATAATATATATATATATAAATATATATGTATATATATATATATATATATATATAATATATATATATAATATATATATATATATATATATATATATATATATATATATATATATATACATATATATATATATATATATATATATATATATATATATATATTATATATATATATATATATATAATATATACATATATATATATATATATATATATATATATATATATATATATATATATAAATATATATGTATATATATATATATATATATATATATATATATATATATATATATATATATATACATATATATTTATATATATATATATATATATATATATATATATATATATAATATATATATATATATATATATATATATATATATATATATATATATATATATATATAGGTAATTACTTGGTTAAAAAAAAGATGAGAGAAAGAAGAAGAAATAAACTATCTTCCTAATCCAGCAATTGAGATAAATGCGCACTTGAACGAGGTTATGACCTTACTCATCTATCCAATTACCTAGGACAAAGCAGTATAACCAAACCGTCAACCAAATCGAAATGTCCAAATCCATACAAAGTCATCATCAATAAATGTAAGCCGTTGTAAATTTACAAGCAAAAGCACCTTAAATTTAACGAAATATTTCCAAGCAGTAACCTTTCATTAGGGCTCATCAGTAGAATACCTGCCGTAATCGGTTTTTTACACTTTTTCTTTCTTTACCCGGCACAGTGGAGCGTCTACCATAAGATCTTATATGGTATCCCTATGTTAGATAAAACTTGTGAAATAGATGCATACTAGTAAAACTATTCGAAAAATACATACAAAATAAGATTGGTTGTATCCTTAATGGAATCCCATGGGTCAATGAAACGCAAAAACGATTCTGGAACAGAAAAGACTATGATCCAGACTTGAGTTATAAAACAGAGAATCAATTATAGATTTAAAGCCCTTCAAGCTGGTTTGGAAACAATGTAAAAATACAAAAATCCAAAAAAGAAAAGTGAAAGAAAAATTATATTAAAATATCTTTCAGTATTTCTTTATGGTGTTTGTATATTTACCTAAAAGTTCATGATACAGAAAACTAATTTTTTTAAATTGCCAACTAATTTTATTGGCAGAAGAACCTCTTAAGACCAGTTTTTGGCTAAGCATTTTACATTAACTTTTAAAATCTGTGTAATTACTGCAAACTCTTAAATACCTAAATAATTGGGAGTAATAAGCTGAAAAAGTAACATTTGAATGTATATTACTTTCGGGGAATGGAAAATTAATTGCTTCAAAATTAAAATCATCAGTTTTATTATATATTTTAAAAACTAGTTTATTATTATCTGAAATAGTAATATTTAAATCTAAGAAATGGTCAGAGTGTCCTGTCCCATAGCTAGGCTCGAGAATTAACTCTTGTGGACAAATATTTTTTGAAATCTCCATAAATTCCGCGCCATTTATTACTAGGAGATCATCCAGATATCTTTTATTATTTGAAAGGTAATATTTTACAATACTTTGGCTATTTTTATTTATCATGTATTCATATTGTAATTGACTTAAAAACAAGTCCGGTATAAACGGACTAGCATTCCCACCCATAGGAATGACAACAATTTGTTTATATAAATTACCTGGTTAGGGACCTTGACATCTGCCCTGACAAGGTCATCGACATTTTTGCAGGGAAGAAAAATCGTCGCCTGGATTTCGTTTTATAGATATTCGCCCTTACTTTTAGCTAAAATAAAAAATATATAGACTACTTCTACTATTTGGCGTCTTTTTGCGTTAACTGTTTTTGCTGTCTCCAAAAAAAAAAATTAGCTTTTAGTATTTAACTTTATGTAAATACTTGTCTTGTTTTTTCGTTACTAAAAAAAAAAAAAAAAAAAAAAAAAAAAAAAAAAAAAAAAAAAAAAAAAAAAAAAAAAAAAAAAAAAAAAAAAAATGCCCTTAAAGATACGAAAGTATGCCTAGTGGACTCGTCCTCGTTCGCAAGGGGTGGACTAATGGTCTCGAGCTAACGTAATGTTGCTCGAGGATGTTAGACACGAGAAAAAATTGGGTAACCCCCCCCCCGAACAAAAATCCTGGATACAGCCCTGAATTACCATCAAACCTTATAAAAGTAAACAAGGTATTAAAGTAACAATAAGCAACTTGCATAATTTACAACTCTTGCCCCGTAAATCAAAGTTGCCCAGTAAATCACTAAATCCAAGTATCAAAGTAAACAAAGTATCAAAGTAGGAGTAAGCAAGTTGCGTAGCTCAGAGCCATTTCCCTTTGGCTGGGGGGGGGTGTTTAAGTAATTGGCATTTGAACTACTTGAACAAAATGGCTACCTCAAAATTTTGACTGGATGCCCTTTAGGAAAGTGGAGGGGGAGGGCTTGCTACCCTTTGATCACTTTTGACTCTTAAAAAAGAACTTGGAGAATACATGCACTGCTAATGGGAGGATATGTGGGGGTCGGGTTTGATGCTTTAGGGTGAACGGGATCAGCTGTGTGCAACCTCACATCGATGAACCTGTTCTCACTAATTTCAGTGCACAACTAGCAACGCATCCAGGAAATCCAGAATCAAACATGCTCTCTCACTTAATTTAAAAAGTTTTTTCCACAAAACAGTTTTTTCAAAGAAAAGTTAAGAGCTAAAAATAAGTTAAAACTAAAAATGAACAGAAATAAAGTCAAATAATATTCCAAGCGTAAAACTACCACAAACTACTATCAATAAATAAATGAAACTCAAAACGAACAGAAATGCCCTCTCAAGACCAGAACATAATTTTCACTTTGCTGAAAAATTACAAAAAAAATAACTGTGGATTGTCAGTTTAATCTACATATAGTCTACTGATATTTGTTCCTTAAAGTTCTAATAATTTTTCATTTATTAAGGTAAAAAAGCGAAATCATTAAAAAAAAAACCGTTTTGTTTCAGTAACCACAAGCTATAAATACTATTTATTGACTTCGAAAAAGTATTTGACTCTGTTGACTGAGAGTGCTTTTGGAGAGTCCTCAAGCAATATTGGGTGCAAGAAAAACTAGTGAGCATGATTGTTTCCCTATACGAAGAGACTGAGCGCCAGTGTTGCCAACGCTTCAAAACAAAATGTACCGCAAATTGCTCGAAAAATGTACCAAAGACAAAAAAATTTTACCATATTCCAACTTTTTCCGTATGTTATGTTTTTCGTAACACGTGGATCATCGATGACGTACAGTACTATCTCTAAAGTTTTTGAGTAATATATTTTCTCTCACTTTCTTTCTCCATTCCATTCCTCCATTTCTCCTTTCTCTTCTAGTACAGTGTATGTACTCCTGACAGTAGTAGTGTTCAGGGCCGTATCCAGGATTTTCGTTCGGGGGGGGGGGGGGGTACCCAATTTTTTCCCTTGTACTTTGTCTAACATCCTCGAGCAACATAACGTTAGCTCGAGACCGTTAGTCCGCCCCTTGCGAACGAGGACGCGTCCACTAGGAATACTTTCGTATCTTTAAGGGGCGTTTTTTTTTTTTTTTTTTTTTTTTTTTTTTTTTTTTTTTTTAGTAACGAAAAAACAAGACAAGTATTTATATACAGTTAAATATTACAAGCTAATTTTTTTTTTTTTTTTTTTTTTTTTTTTGGAGACAGCAAAAACAGTTAACGCAGAAAGAAACCAAATAGTAGAAGTAGTCTATATATTTTTTATTTTTTTTTTGTTATTTTTAGCTAGAAGTAAGGGCGAACATCTATAAAACGAAATCTAGGCGACGATTTTTCTTCCCTGCCAAAATCTCGATGACCTTGTCAGGGCAGATGTCAACGTCCTTATGGACTGCAAGGTGGGCTAAGCCACTCAATCGTTCTTCTCCTGTTGAATTTCTCAGCCAGGTTTTGAGCCTTCTGAGCGTTGAGAAACTTCTTTCCGGAGTAGCAGCGCTAACAAGAACAGCCAAAAGAAGAAAAAACATTTGGAAAAAAGGTGGCGTCGCATGCCTGAAACGAAGACACAGCACAAGTAGGCCTCTCTGATACCGGAACATTCTCCCACTTGATGCGCCATAGCTCAATTTCCTTGCTTCAGACAGTCTGGCTCGGAAAGAATATCGCCATACAATTCAACCAATGACTCCAGGTTTAATGTCTTCAGATCGACAGCAACAATTTTGGCAAGAGAAAGGACTCTGAGATTTGACAGCAGTTTCTGGTGAAGCAAAAATCGTTGTTTCAGCTCGGAAGTGAAGTGGTCCAGAAAAGGAATAAAAAGCGAGGTTCTATAGTGTTTGACAAGGTCTGGATCGTCTGCATGCTTTTTCCGGCCACCTCTCGTCCTTGGACGAGTCATCTCCAGTCCTATGTTGCTGGAAAAACGCTGAGCATCCTCAAAAATAGACGTGAAAGCAATAGCAGCATTTCCTCACATTTCCTTTGTTTTTGAAAGGACAGTTTCCACGTGCCTGCATGCAGCTGCCAAATCACAGTAAACTGACTGAAAAGTCTTGCAGAGTGGAAGTGTAAGACAGAAAAGCTCTTTGACCACATGGAGACACACAACAAATTGCGACTTGTTCATCGTGTCCAGCAGCTGCGCCGCTTTTGCAGAAGTTTCTGCATTTCTGTTCTCTTCAAGAGCTTCCAGGGATCGCAGGATTGGTCGGTACAGCTCAAGAAAACGCACGACTGAATCGTGGCGCTCCACCCATCTTGTATCGCAGAGTCCGGTTAAAGGATGTTTCCTCGAATCCGGTAGTATTTCGTTGGTCTTTTCTTTTAAATTCTGTGTCCTGAGTGGGGAAGTATGGTAAAAACTGCAGACTTGTGACAAGACACTGAAGAAATGCTTCAACACCAGAATAGAGCATACAGAAGAGATGACCAAGTTGAGACTGTGCGCACTACAATGGACGTAAAGTGCCTTCGGATACTTTGCACGTATAATAGCCTGGACACCCCAAGATGCCCACTCATCGCTGCTGCACCTTCATACTCTGACCAACCATCTTGTTCAGATTAAGACCAAAGCTTTCGAGACATCACAGGATTGATGAAGCCAGACCTTGCCCAGTCAAATCAGAAACTGGGGTAAAACCAAGGAAGTCCTCATGCAGGTTCCCCCTGAAAGTGTAGCGGACGCAAACAGACAGCTGCTCGGTATTCGAAACGTCTTCCGTTTTATCGGCAAGCACCGAAAAGCATGGAATTGCGTTTACTCTTTCCACAATAGACTGCCGAAGAAGCTCCCCGGATGCGGCGATAATACCATTCTGGATGATGGGAGAAAGATATGTGGCATTTTCGGCCGCAAAAAAGAAGATGGTTCTTCAGAACATCGTCACCGTGTCTCGCCCTTAGCCGCAGTAGTGCTCGGAAGTTGCCATCATTGTGAAAAGGTTCTGGATCCGATACCGAAATAGGGCCAGAATCGTTGGTACCACGAAGGGCAAGCTGTTGCCACCCACAAAATATCACAGTCTCAACAATTGGTTGTAATTTCTGGCGATTTTCTTAAACCTGCGTTTTCCTCGCCGCGTCTAGTTGGTGCACGATATTGTCCTGCCTTTTCTCCGAGACAGAAATGAAGTTTTCAGCCGATACGATGCATTTTCTATGAAACTCTGCTTGTTGGTGAGCTTTGAAGCACTCCATCGCATCCTTCCAGTTCCTGAATGGTTTGGTGACTAGATTCCCCAAGCGCTGGTGGCAGCCTTTGCCAGCTGTCTCTGACGAGAACAGAACGCAAAATCTGCAAAAAGCAACGTCCTCAGACGGAGAGTAGGACAACCTACTGAAACGAGCGAGCCAAATTAACGGAAACTTCAGCTTCCGTTTTTCGGATACTGGAAAAATGTAGGAGATATCTAAACTCCAAGGGCTCTTCAGCAAATGAAATCTATATTTTGCATCGAGACTGGATGATTTGTTGACAAAACGACCGATGTCATTTGCAAACAACGACAGAGACTGGGTTGGTGCAGGTGCGTTTTGTGTCGTGGTTGGTTCCAGTGTGCGTGAATCAGAAGCTTCAACGATGATTATCTGATCTTTACGAACGTCAGAAAAGTGATCTTTTCAAGGACAATGAAATCAAAATGTTAAAATTTGGTTTTCAGCTAGCAATTGTTGATGCTATACATGCATTAAAATCCCCTACACCGCTCAGTGTTTCTCCTTCAGCTGATACTTCTAATCCAAATAGGTATTATCCAAATTCTTCAAGTTGCGTAAAAACTGCAAAGCCCTTTGAACATGAAAACGTCACTATATATAATCAAGCAAGTGCTAGTGAACTTCCTTTGTCAGAATTTTCTCAAGGGATTAAAAAGGTTACGCAAACTAATTCTTCTGACCTTGTTTTACCTGAAGATAATTTATTCTTGACATCCAGAGGTAATGACACATCTTCAAAAATTGACAATGATGTCGAACTTAAAAGCAGGAATTCTCACCCAATGCAATCATATATTCACAAAATGTGTTCAGTGATCTTAAGTGTAATCAACCTAATGTGTGCTTTAGATTTTTAGACAAATTGTGTATGTCTAGTAATTGTAGATATCTACACATTTGTAAGTTTCATGTTTTTAGTCGTTGTATAAATAATCTGTGCAAATACCCCCATGTTGCTATCTGTAAACAATTTACAAGTGGAAGATGCTTTGGCTGTGCAAAACCTTATATCAAATTGCCCATTAAGAGTTGTAGTAGGTTCCACAAAAGTGGGCTACCCAGAGGCCACCCAAATTTTGCTAATCCTACTAAATATTTTTTAGACCATCACTCACACCGAAGAAAGCCCACGAGCCATCCAGTCCTTCCAATCAGGTGCCTATCCAAGGAAACCCCCACCTCCATATTCACTTCCCTACTCCCTTCCTTCTTTTTCAAAGATTAATTAAAAAACTTTTTCCACAAAATAAATTTTTCAACGAAAAGTAAAGAACTCCATTAAACAAAAATGAACAAAAATAAAATCAAATAGCCTACCAAGCGTGAAACTACCACAAATCAGCATCGATAAATAAATGAAACCCAAAACAAACAGAAATTACAATAAATAATCAAGTCAAACTCAAAACGAGCAGAAATTAACATAAGTTGGGCTGAAAACCCCTATGCCTTCCCAAACCAGAACAAAATTTGCACTTTACTGAAAAAAATATAAATGTTTTTACTTTTATAAATTTAATAAATAAAGTAATATTAACATTTTGATTTCTAAATATCAGTATATGTATATTAAACTGACAATGCACATTCATTTGTATTTTTTCAGTAAAGTGCAAATTTTGTTTTGGCCTTGGGAAGGAATAGGGGTTTCGCGCCCAACTTATGTTAATTTCTGCTCGTTTTGAGTTTGACTCGGTTATTTATTGTAGTTTCTGTTCGTTTTGGGTTTCATTTACTTATCGATGCTGATTTGTGGTAGTTTCACGCTTGGTAGATTATTTGATTTTATTTTTGCTCATTTTTTGTTTAATGGTGTTCTTTACTTTTCTTTGAAAAACTTATTTAGTAGAAAAAGTTTTTTTTATTAATCTCGGGTATTAGCATTATCATAAACCATATATTGTCAACCTGCCGGAACTACTACCTGTGTAAAAAAAGTGGTAATAGACAGTGAAATTGCTGGAAAAATAAAAAGGGCATTGGCAGAAAATATCACTAAGAATATAAAGATGAATCGATGAAAAACAAAGTGCCAGCAAACGTTACTAGCTTCATTGACACTTTATCAATAGATACAGCCAATGAATCAGTCTATACGGCGCAGTCTATACGGTGTTGGAATTTTACTCTGAAGGCTGCAGGTTCAAATCCTGCCAGAGGCAATTTTTACACATTTATCTATTTAAAGTTTAAATAAAACTTCTATTAGTTAGTACTACATTAGATCCTTTTGAATGACATCGACCCTTAATATAAGACTGCTTCAAAAATCAAATATTGTACCGTGAGTAATATGTGATACGTTTTAAATACAAAAAAAAAATTCTTTCTTTCTAAAGATAATTCCGACATAAATTAAACTTCCCCTAATTAAGTTCAAATCCCGTTTCCAAGAGTTTAAATTCTTAATCAGCAAAAGGAGAAACTGGGTTTTGGCCTCAGCCAATATAATAAAGAACGACGTCTTGCCTATACTAAATTTTATACGCCACTTAATTATAGTTAAGGTTAGTAATTCCACAGATAGCTTGGCACTGGAACATCGTAGAGAGTTGTTCAATGGCTCATTTTAAAGGAAATTAATTACGTTAAAAGTCTTTTGTAATTAAAAAATATTATCTTGAAAATAGAATCAGCTTTTTTACTAAAACTGCATATTTCATATTAAAGATTGATCAATGACGTCATAATCGTATACCAGCGGTGGGATTTGAACCCGCGCCTCCAAAGAGACTGGTGGTCTCTTCGGAGGCGCGTCACTTACTAGCCACCTAGTAAGAGACGATCACGTCCAATGCTAAGAAATATAAAAACCCAGAACTCCTAAAAATAGATCAAAACAAAAGTACCTCATTAGAACCATCTTGCCTGAAATCCTACTAAATAAATAATGAATGTCGTCATAGTTTTATTAGAACTATGACGTGAATAGAAAATTTTATATTAAAGGACGATCATTAGAAGAGCAAACCATTACATATGTTGCACTTAGTTAGCTGCCAGATCTTTGAGATTCGTCTCTTACTCTTCCAAAGAAGAAAAAGCCTTTGGCTTTTTCCTGTTTGTAATCAGGGTTTACATAGTCAAACAGTTCTGTGTATTTATGAATAGATTCAGTATGAAAAGACATTAAATTGCCTAAAGAATAAGAAACTGGTAATTGCAAAAATATTTGTATATATTTTAGCAAGGGATTACAACAATTCCAAAACCTTAGAAAAGCAAACCAAAAGTTTGAAGCTTAGTAGAAATCGTTGTAAGAAATCGGACTTGCTTTAACAATCAAATATCTTTGAATAGACTGTAATATAAAAAGACATTGAATTGCGGAAAGAGCATCCGGGTTGCAGCGGTAGCTAGCAACCTAGTAAGAGACGATCACCTCCAATGTTAAGAAATATAAAAACCCGTAGCTCCTAAAAAAAGAGTCAGATCAAAACAAAAAGTACACCATTAGAACCGCCTTGTCCGAATCCTCTATAAAGGAAACTTACCTCCCTTTGGCTTGAATAACAAAGAAAATATATTGGCTTGAAAATCAAGAAAATTGACTTTTACCACGTTATTCTCCCCAAACGGGGATATTTTTTTCTTTCCGCTTTTTCTTTCTGCTCAGCTAGCTGGGCACTGGAAAATCATAGAGAGCTGTATAATAGCTCATTTTAAAGGAAATTGCAACATCTAGTGCCTTTTGTATTTAAAAATAAAATACTTTTTAAAGTAGAATCAATTTTGTCAAAAAAATTGCATTTTTGATGTATTTTCATACTGCAGTCTTTTCAAAGATATTTGAATTTTGAAGCAATAAAACAGTTCATGGTAATGAACTCTATAGTAATAATAGCTACTTGTCTCAATAGTAACCGAAACTCCTGGAACCAAAATTTTCTTTTTTGGCTTAATCGCTAAAATTATTATGTAAACTGCAAAAATATTTATGATGCCTAATCAGTAATAGTAATTTTTTAATTTAAACAACAAAAATACATGAAAATTCTAAAATTAGTTTTGCTTTTTGTCTCCTGGAAGAAATTTTTTTTTCATCTCAGTTCAAATTTATTATTGTATCCTGTAACCCGTAAAGTACATATCTCCATATTATTGTCTCATAATTGCAATTATTTTAGTTTTCAGTCCAGAATCACTAAACTTATTATTTAAACTGCCAAAATATTTATGGTGTCTAACCAATAATACTAATTTTGTAATTCAAACAAGATAAATACCTGAAAATTTTAAAATTAGTTTTGTTTTATGCTAGGTTTTAGATACTCGACACGGGATTTTGTGTGCTTAATAATTTTAAATCTTGAAAAAATATGGTCTCACTTGAAAGGAAAAAAAGAAAGAATAACCAAAAACAATATCAAAATAGAACAATCCAAATTTCTACTAATAGAAAACTTTACTACACAAAAAATAAAGCTAACATCCTGAAATATAAGAAAAGTTTATTTAAAAGAGATAAAAATGCCACCAAACGCAATAAAGCTCGAGCACGCGTAAGGATTGCTACTAAGATGTCTTGTGATCCAGGATTTAAGAAAATGAAATATGACAGAGCAAAACAGAGGTATCTTACGGATCAGGGGTATCGAGAAGGGAAAATTGAGACAGCGAAACAAAAGAGCAAGGAACGGTATGATAACGATATAGATTACCGAAACAAACATAAGAAAAAAGTTGCTACCAGAATAATGGGTAGATACTGGGGTGACAAAAGCTATAATGAAAAAATTAAATTCTCTGCGAGGTTGTACCGAAGAACGCATAAGGACATCCGGGTTGCAGCGGTAGCTAGCAACCTAGTAAGAGACGATCACGTCCAATGTTAAGAAATATAAAAACCCATAGTTCCTAAAAAAGGAGTCAGATCAAAACAAAATTACATTAAAGGACGATCATTTGAATAACAGACCATTGCATACATTAGACTTTGTTTACATCCGGGTTGCAGCGGTAGCTAGCAACCTAGTAAGAGACGATCACGTCCAATGTTAAGAAATATAAAAACCCGTAGTTCCTAACAGAGGAGTCAGATCAAAACAAAAAGTACACCATTAGAACCGCCTTGTCCAAAACCTCCATAAAGGAAACTTACCGCCCTTTGGCTTGAATAACAAAGAAAATATATTGGCTTGAAAATCAAGAAAATAGACTTTTACCACGTTATTCTCCCCAAACGGGATATTTTTTTCTTTTTTTTTTCTTTGTTACATTAAGAGACGATCATTGGAATAACAAACTATTGCATAATTTGGACTTAGTTAGCTACTTGATTGTTTGAGGTGCGTCTCTTACTATTTCAAAGAAGAAAAAGCCGTAGGCTTTTTCCTGTTTGTAATCATACAGCATAGAATCTGGGTTGCAGCGGTAGCTAGCAACCTAGTAAGAGACGATGAGTCCAATGTTACGAAATCCGGTTTGCATTGGTAGTCCGGGTTGCAGCGGTAGCTAGCAACCTAGTAAGAGACGATCACCTCCAATGTTAAGAAATATAAAAACCCGTAGCTCCTATTTACAGTAAAGAACGATCTCTCACCCTTAGTAACTGATATATGGTGATTCCAGGGGTATTTACATTAAAGACGTTATCCGGGTTGCAGCGGTAGCTAGCAACCTAGTAAGAGACGATCACCTCCAATGTTAAGAAATATAAAAACCCGTAGCTCCTAAAAAAAGAGTCAGATCAAAACAAAAAGTACACCATTAGAACCGCCTTGTCCAAATCCTCCATAAAGGAAACTTACCGCCCTTTGGCTTGAATAACAAAGAAAATATATTGGCTTGAAAATCAAGAAAATAGACTTTTACCACGTTATTCTCCCCAAACGGGATATTTTTTTCTTTTTTTTTTCTTTTGTATCCAGAGATAGCTTGGCACTGGAACATCGTAGAGGGTTGTTCAATAGCTCATTTTAAAGGAAATTAATTGGGTTAAAAACCTTTTGTAACTAAAATAAATTATTTCTAAAAGAGAATAAATTTTTCCAATAAAAACTGTATTTTTGATGCAGTGACGTCATAATTACTATATAAGAAACGTCAAAACTGTAAATGGTCTCATTCATGAATACATAATGGTTAGATCAAATACAATAAAGAACGACACCTAGCCCATGTTAACTGAAACATAAATAGGGATTATTTTATTTCCATCAGTGTCATGGCTGTAGAGATGGCTGAAACCTAGTAAAGAACAATTATAATAAAGGACGACCTCTTGCCTATACTAAATTTTATACACCACTTAATTATAGTATAGGTTAGTAATTCATCCGGGTTGCAGCGGTAGCTAGCAACCTAGTAAGAGTTATAATAAAGGACGACCTCTTGCCTATACTAAATTTTATACACCACTTAATTATAGTATAGGTTAGTAATTCAACAGATAGCTTACATTAAAGGACGAACTATAGCCCATAGTAACTGGAATACGGGTTGCAATATTAGCTTGCAACCTATCCGGGTTGAGGCGGTAGCTAGCAACATAGTAAGAGATGATCACGCCCCATAGTAAAAAATTAAATAGTTACATTGAAAGACGATCATTGGAATAAAAAAAGTATTGTATGCATTGGAATAAGTAACAGTAGAGTTGTTCAATGGCTCATTTTAAGGAAATTAATGGGGTTAAAATACAGTAAAGAACGATCTCTGGCTTATAATAACTGATATATTGTGGTTGCACGGGTAGCTGTATCCGGGTTGCAGCGGTAGCTAGCAACCGATTAAGAGACGATCACGTCCAATGTTAAGAAATATAAAAACCCATAAGTCCTTAAAATTAAGTCAGATCAAAACAAAAAGTATGCCATTAGAACTGCCTTGTCCAAAACCCCTGTATAGGAAACTTTCTGTCCCTTGGCTTGAACAGCAAGGGAAATATATTGGCTTGAAATCAAGAAAAGTGAGAGCTAATACAGCATTCTGCCCAAACGGCATATTTTTTCTTTTCCACAGATAGCTTGGAACTTCTCTAGATAGCTTGGAAATCTCTAGATCTAATGCCATTTGTAATTAATTTTTTTTAAACAGAAAAGATCTTTACGAAAAACTTCATTTTTTATGTACAATATTGACAAATGACTCCAAAGTCGTTTCCGGGTTGCAGCGGTAGCTAGCAACCTAGTAAGAGACGATCACCTCCAATGTTAAGAAATATAAAAACCCGTAGCTCCTAAAAAAAGAGTCAGATCAAAACAAAAAGTACACCATTAGAACCGCCTTGTCCAAATCCTCCATAAAGGAAACTTACCGCCCTTTGGCTTGAATAACAAAGAAAATATATTGGCTTGAAAATCAAGAAAATAGACTTTTACCACGTTATTCTCCCCAAACGGGATATTTTTTCTTTTTTTTTTTCTTTTGTATCCAGAGATAGCTTGGCACTGGAACATCGTAGAGGGTTGTTTCAATAGCTCATTTTAAAGGAAATTAATTGGGTTAAAAACCTTTTGTAACTAAAATAAATTATTTCTAAAATTACAATAAAGAACGACACTTAGCCCATGTTAACTGAAACATAAATAGGGATTATGCAATTTTTATAATAAAGATCGAACTCTTTTATAATAAGGAACGACCTCTTGCCTATACTAAATTTTATACGCCACTTAATTATAGTATAGGTTAGTAATTCAATAGATAGCTTGGTACTGGAACATCGTAGAGAGTTGTTCAATAGCTCATTTTAAAGAAAATTAATGGGTTAAAAACTTCTTGTAATTATTTACATTAAAAGACGATCATTGGAAAAACAAACCAAGCATAGAGTCATATAGCTTAGAGTCTAATAGCTTAGAGTCTTTAGCTTAGAATCTTATAGCTTAGAGTCTTATAGCTAGGTAAAGAACGATCTCTCGCCCTTAGTAACTGATATACGATTGTTTTCCGGGTTGCAGCGGTAACTAGCAACCTTGTAAGAGACGATAACGTCCAATGATAAGAAATATATCCGGGTTGCAGCGTTAGCTAGCAATCCGGGTTGCAGCGGTAGCAAGCAACCTAGTAAGAGACGATCACGTCCAATGTTAAGAAATATAAAACCCCATAACTCCTAGAAAAAGTCAGATCAAAACAAAATTTACACCATTAGAACCGCCTTGTCCGAAACCCCTATAAAGGAAACTTTCTGTTATTTGGCTTGAACAGCAAGGGAAATATATTGGCTTGAAAATCAAGAAAATTGACTTTAACCACGTTATTCTCCACAAACGGGATATTTTTTCTTTCTTTCTCTTCCACAGATAGCTTGGAACTGGAACATCGTAGAGAGTTGTTTAATGGCTCATTTCAAAGGAAATCTTTAGATCTAGTGCCTTTTGTAATTAAAAATAAAATACTTTTTAAAGTAGAATCAATTTTGTCAAAAAAATTGCATTTTTGATGTATTTTCATACTGCAGTCTTTTCAAAGATATTTGAATTTTGAAGCAATCAAACAGTTTCATGGTAATGAACTCTATAGTAGTCCGGGTTGCAGCGGTAGCTAGCAACCTAGTAAGAGACGATCACCTCCAATGTTAAGAAATATAAAACCCCCCAACTCCTAAAAAAAGAGTCAGATCAAAACAAAAAGTACACCATTAGAACCGCCTTGTCCGAAACCCCTATAAAGAAAACTTACCGCCCTTTGGCTTGAATAACAAAGAAAATATATTGGCTTGAAAATCAAGAAAATTGACTTTAACCACGTTATTCTCCACAAACGGGATATTTTTTTCTTTCCGCTTGATCTTTCTCCTCAGCTAGCTGGGCACTGGAAAATCATAGAGAGCTGTATAATAGCTCATTTTAAAGGAAATTGCTACATCTAGTGCCTTTTGTAATTAAAAATAAAATACTTTTTAAAGTAGAATCAATTTTGTCAAAAAAATTGCATTTTTGATGTATTTTCATACTGCAGTCTTTTCAAAGATATTTGAATTTTGAAGCAATCAAACAGTTCATGGTAATGAACTCTATAGTAATAATAGCTACTTGTCTCAGTAGTAACCGAAACTCCTGGAACCAAAATTTCCTTTTTTGGCTTAATCACTAAAATTATTACGTAAACTGCAAAAATATTTATGATGCCTAATCAGTAATAGTAATTTTTTAATTTAAACAACAAAAATACATAAAAATTCTAAAATTAGTTTTGCTTTTTGTCTCCTGGAAGAAATTTTTTTTTCATCTCAGTTCAAATTTTATAATAAAGAACGACCTCTCACCTATACTAAATTTTATACGCAACTTAATTATAGTATAGGTTAGTAATTCAACAGATAGCATGGCACTGCAACATTGTAGAGAGTTGTTCAATGGCTCATTTTGAAGGAAATTAATGGGGTTAAAAACTTTTTGTAATTAAAACACGGAAGCTGCTTGTATATATTCCGGGCTGCAATGGTAGTTACATTAAAAGACAATCGTTGGAATAACAAACCATTGCATACATTGGACTTAGTTAGCTGCCAGATTTTTTTTATAGTTGTCTCTTACTACTCCAGAGAAGAAAAAGCCGTAGGCTTTTTCCCGTTTGTAATCAGAGTTTTTATAATAAGACCTAATTACATAAAGGATCGATAACGTTTATGATAAATGGGGCCTAAGCTACTTTCAGTGGATATAGCTGAAACCGAGTAAAGAACAAACCATGACACATAGTAACTAAACGTTAAGATAATAAATTCAAATTTTAAATGGAAGTTTGGTACGTGACTCTTTCAAGGTCGTCTCTTACTATTCCAAATAAGAAAAAGCCATGGGCTTTTTCCTGTTTGTCACAATCAGAACCGAAGTCTATCTCATAGTAAGTGATCCAACAGGGAAAAGAAAAAGATCGATCGTTGCCACAGAGTGTGTTGAACTCAAATCCTTCGGAATCATGTTGAAAGATGATAACTTGGAGAACATAAAAATTGCATATATTGGATTTAGATAGCTGCCTGATTCTTAAAATTTTATATTAAAGAACGAACTCTTGCCAATAATAACTCATACAGGCAACTTGATCTGGGTTGCAGTGGTAGCTTGCAACCTAGTAACAGACGATCACGTCCAACCCTAAGAAATACATTTCTTTAGGAATACAACATCGTACAACACTGTAATAGCAAATGGTATAAACATCACCTTATATACGAAGATCAAAATAGTGTTTAACATAATCAAAAGCATATAGTTATAGTTATATGAAATATAGTATGTCCTTTAGAGTTTCAACAAAAAACCTGATTGTTTTTACATTAAGATAAGGAACATATCCTACTAAGTTTCTGCTTAACGGGAATTTAAGCAATTATAATAAAGAACGAACTCTTGCCTATACTAACTTGTATAGGCCATTTAACTATACTATAGGATTGTACAGTTATATTTAAGGTCAATATATTAAAAATTCCCTCCACCGAGGAATCGAACCCCGGTCACCCGCCTAACAAGCGGGTATGCTTGCCGCTGTACTATCGAATGTACATAAAGGATCGACATAGTTCATCATAAAATGTGTGAGTCAAGAGGATCTCGTGTAGTAGTTATTAATAGAAGTTTTGTTTAGACTTTAAAAAGACAAATGTATAAAAATTGCCTTCGCCAGGAATTGAACCTGTGACGTTTGGAGCAAAATTCCAACACTATCCACAGCTGCACGTAGGCTTTCAAGGACACAATTTTAAAATAGTTCATGTTTTATATTAAGACGATCATTAGAACACCAAACCATTGCATATATTGGACTTAGCTGCCTGATTCTTTGAGTTTCGTCTCATACTATTCCAAACATGGGCACCCACAAGGGGGGGGGGCAGGGGTTACCCATGAAATCACCGTCTGTCTGTTTAGTCATGGTTAGAAAATATTTCGGATTGCTTAATAAACTTTTGTCTTGAAATCAAAATGGCTTCTAGCATCCAGGTTGCAGCGGTAGCTGGCAACCTAGTAAGAGACGATCACGTCAAATACTAAGAAATATAACAAGCCGTAACTCCTAAAAACCGTTCCTTGGCTTGAACAACAAGGAAAATATATTGGCTTGAAAATAAAGGAAAGTGGCTGAAACCACGATATTCTGCATATGCAGCATCTGTTTTTCCCTCCTCAGATAGCTTGGTACAGGAGAATCGTTGAGAGTTGTTTAATTGCTCATATTAAAGGAAATTAATGTGGTTAAAAACGTTTTGTAAGTAAAAAAATTAAATAAACCTTTTTTCGAAAACTGCGTTTTTCTATAACACTGTAGTAGATTATGTTATTACATCAGGAATTTGTCACATATACGTGCTTTTGTAATTAACAAAAAAACTGGATAAAATCAATATTTTTACAAAGAAATGCTATTTACGAAAAACTGCACTTTTCTATTACTCTGCAGTAGAAAATTTTATTAACATCTTAATGCGTACGAAAATCCAACCAGGATTTTTACCATTATGAAAAGTATGCAGATATAGTTATGTAAAATGCAGTAATTTTTGGGAGTTTTAATAAAAAAATCTCATTTGTCAACTAAAATTAGAATAATTCCTGAAAATTTTAAATAAATTTATTCTACTTAACTTCAAACTGCAAAAATATTTATGGTGCCTGAGCAATAATTTTAATTTTTAATTCAAACTAGAAAAATACATGCAAATTCTCAAATTATAATCAAAATAGGAGTTTTACCATTATAAAAAGCATGCACCCCGAGTTATGAAATGCAGTAATTTTGGGGGGGTTTAACGAAAAATCGGATTCGTCAACTGAAAATGGAACAGTTCCTGAAAATTTTAAATAAAATTACTTTATTTAACCGCAAACTACAAAAATATTTATTGTGTCTGAGCAATAATTTTTCATATTTTAATTCAAACCAGAAAAGTAACTTAAAATTTTAAAATCAGTTTTGTTTGTTGTCAGGTTCTAAGTAATTGATGCGAGTTCTTTAAAGATGTAGATAGTTGAAGCTTCAAATTAATGTCAAGAAAAGATATTTTCAAATGTATTCTCGTTACTGCACTTGCTGTGTCCTTGACAGCATGTTGTATAGTTTCTTTTATCACTCTTGTTGAACCTGGCTTCGAATTTGTTAGGACATTTATGATGGGAACTCTCGTAATCAACATCTTTATGATAATACTTATTATTTTCAGCCTGTCCCACTCTGGCTGCATAAAAGCGAGCTTTGGTTTTTTGTATTCTGCATTATTTTACTTTCTATTGTATCACTCGCTTATTTCAATCCATATGATTTAGAAAATGTTTCTATTTTGATGTCACAAATAGAGAACTATAGGCCAAGTGACTCAGATACATTACTACTAGATAACATACAGAGACAATTTAAGTGCTGTGGTCTTCATCCTGACCTACCTGGTAGATTTCAGTTTGAACGATTCAACTGTCATTTTAAAACGGATGAAGTGCCTATCTCGTGCTGTAGAATACCTGAAGAAACTCTTCCTGAATGGTTAGTGGGTAAACTAAATGATACAGAGGAGACACTCCCACAAGCTAAGCCTGAAACTAAGCAGAAAGCTAAGCCTGTACCAGAGCCAGAAGGTAAGCCTGTACAAAAGCCGAAAGCTCCGCCTAAACCATCTGCTGATTCTGCGCCAACTTCAGAAGCTCCTGCTAAAATAGAACCATTTAAATGCACTAAAACACCAACGAGTGAAACTGCTTACTCATCTGGGTGCGATAAAAACATACGGCTTTACTACATAAACAGCGGAAACTATTCCTTCTATGTATTTTCTACCTGTGCTCCAATTTGTTACGGAGCTGTACTTCTTCTTTATCATATTTCTTTGAACGAGGACACTGACGGCAGTGACAGTGATAACGAAGAAGATGACGACGATAGTGACGATGACAGTGACGACGACGAAGAAATGGTTTAAATGTTTCGTGTCGGTCGAAAAGCTGCATGGAAAGATGTGGTATGTTAGAAACAAGTTTAGTTTCCCCATACCAATTGTAAACAAAAAAGGAACTTCTGTTGAAAGCTGACAAGGATGAATTGGTAACCCCTATATATGTCTGCTTTGTGCTTTTTAGTACGGATCAAAAAGAAAAATCAGACTTTCACAATTTCAACATAATTTAGTATCCAGTTGTTTGGAGTTTAGAAAAAACAAGCGAATAGGAATTCGAGAAATCGTCCACAGACATCCAGGGTTCTCTAGTTACATATCTAAAGAGGAATCAGAATCGAATTTTCCAAAAGAATCTAGAATCAAGAACGATGAAGCAAAAATACAGGAAAAAGATACAAATATAACGACAGAAACTATTGAACAGCGGAAAAGGAACCGAGTTTGCAACTGTTTTGAATTAAAAGTTTTATGAAATAAGCAAGAAATTTCGAAAGTTTGGGAAAATGTTCTTACTATTTCAAAATTTAAGAAGTTGGGGCTACAATACGGCAAATTGTTTTTTAAAAAATTGAGACTTATCAAATCAACTCTAGCATTATAAACTTGAATGGGATCTAATCGAGTCTTTAAAAACAGCTACCTTTGTCCAATCTGGACCCGCATTTATTTATCGTGGTTGCAGTGGTCCTAGTAAAAGACGAACACGTCACATAGTAACAAAACAAATTAGCCCGAAACTCCTAATAAAGGGTGTCAGATCAAAACACAAAGTAGTACACCATTTGAACCGCCTTTGCCAAAAACCCTATATAGAAAACTTACAGTCCCCTGGCTTGAAAACAAGGAAAGTGGCTTCAACTACGAAGTTCTGCATCGAAGCATCTTTGTTTTCCTCCGCAGCTAACCGAGCACTGGAACATCATAAAGAGCTATTTAAGGGTTTATTTTAAATGAAATTGCTACGTCTAGTGCCTCTTGTAATTAACAAAAAGCAATATTTAAAACTAAATTCATTTTTATAAAAAAAATATTTGCATTTTCACATACAAGATTTTGATCGTGGTTGCAACGGTAGCAGCAATCGTGGTTACACGACTGCAAAGAGAAATAACTTTAGCAAAGTACTAACTCTAGCACATAGTAACTGAAATATATTATCATATGCATGATGATGCAACACACATACATTTTGACAAGATAATTTAACAGAAGTATCTTTTGAAAAGTTGCTTCTCTAGGATATAAAGTAATATTTGACTGAGTTCGCTGAATAAGAGAGTTTAAATTGTGCAAGGACACAGTTACGTCATATTCTTCTATAGATAGTGTTTTTAAAGTATGTTCAGATACTTTGAAAATATAGAAGACTTTGAGGGCAAGAACGTTGATTTGAAGAAACTTATATCTCAATTTGAACCATGTGTATTCAACTGTCTCCTTGAGCACTGCCTATATGCGGTGATTCGCTATGTAGGTACTTTTGACAGAAAAACCAACTGTGATTCCCACAGAAACCATAAAAATGAAGAAGGAATGAAAAGTATGGTATCAAAGGACATGTGATTCAATATTTAACGATAAAAACTAGCTTCGTTGTGACAAAAAAAAAGTGGGGCAAGGGGGAGTAGTCGTCATCTGTATATCAGAATTCTGTATCTGTATATCCCCTTGAGCGTGGAGTTCTTATAGTGTTAAATGATTATACCAAATACAATGTTTGAAATTACTGGGTTTCAGCTCTACCATTCGGATATCCTGACTTCGATCATAAAGTAACAAAACCTTTGATTTCAATTGCATTTTTACTTCACACAAACAAATCATCTGACTCACATAAAGAGCCCATTAAGGTTCTTATTAAAAAGGCACTAATGATCAATTCACGTCGAAATACATTTGACTGTTATAGAGAAACGGTATAGAGGTTGGGAGAAATAAAATAATTCTCTCGCATTCAAGCTGATCATTACTGTCTATACTATCGGATCAATACCAAAAATACACTTCAGAAAATGAGTGCACCAAAGAAAGCATTAAGGTGCTCTAAGACAATATTCTTGCATTGGTAAGATCAAAAAGTGAAGAGGAATATAATCAGACAAAAATTGACAGGCTTTTAAAATGGTTAATCCAGAACTTGACTACTTTCAATATAATTTGAAGTCTGTTTTGACCAAGTAGGAAGAAGATACAGCTGAATTCAGGAGGGAAATGCTTACGCATAAGGTCCAGGAAGTACATGGATCACTCTTTTTTAGAAAAAAAGTAAGGTAAAAGATGACAGCCATCTAAGTGGCATAGTTGACATACTAGAAACCGTTTAGAGAAAAGGATATTTCCTATGCAACAAAAGCAAGTACATCTTGTTATACAACTGACTGGAAAGAAGGTTAATGTGCTGGTTACACGTCCAGAAACAATCATTGCTAGAGTGAATAAAATTGGTACAAAAAAGAATTAATAGGATGAGCAGGGTTAAAGTTTACGACTGCTCTCCACAAAATGAGTTTTTCAAAGAAAAGTAAGAACTCCATTAAGCCAAAAATAAGCAAAAATAAAATCAAATAATCTACCAAGCGTAAAACTACCACAAATCAGCGTCGATAAATAAATGGAAACCAAAACGAGCAGAAATTAATATAAATAACCGAGTCAAACTCAAAACGAGCAGAAATTAACATGAGTAGGGCTCAAAACACCTTTGCCCAAGGCCAGAACATAACTTGCACTTCACTGAAGAAAATATTAATTTAAAATATTTTCACTTTTATAATATTAATAAATCAAATATTATTAATATTTTAAGGAATATAATATCAGCGTATGTATATTAAACTGACAATGCACATACATTTGTATTGTTTCAGTAAAGTGCAAATTAAAAGTGCAATTGAAAAAATATAAATGAATGTTCTTTGTCAATTTAATATACACAGCTGATATTTATTCCTTAAAATGTTAATAATTTGATTTATTAAAGTTATAAAAGCAAAAACATTAAATTTTTTTAAGTAATGTGCAAATTATGTTCTGGCCTTGGGAAGGCATATGGGTTTTGAGTCCTACTCATGTCAATTTCAGCTCGTTTTGAGTTTGACTCAGTTACATATTTTAATTGTTTTTTTCGTTTTGGGCTTCATTTATTTATCGATGCTGATTTGTGGTAATTTTACGCTTGGTAGATTAGTTCATTTTATTTTTGCTCATTTTTAGTTTAATGGAGTTCTTCACTTTTCTTAATTTTTTTTTTTTGTGATTTTTTTTTTTAATTAATTTCTGGTCGTTTCATATTGACATTGTCTTTTCAGGGAAAAAGAAGATAATAGTTCGAATATTTTTGTTTTTTTTTAAAGAATTTATACCTTGGCTTGTTGTTTGTATGCTGGAGAAAAATTTTCAACAATTTTTAGTTTTCAAACATAATGGGCATATTGCACAACTGTGGGTGGTTGACCTACGCAATAGCCCTAAAGATACAGTTACAAGATGGTTCAGCTATGCTGAAAATAAAACGGCTATCTTAAGTTTTGATTGGAAGTGTCTGGAAAATTATGAGCTCAAGAGGAGGACTGATTCCCTCAAATCAATTTTGACATTTAATTAGGTACTAGAACTTTGAATTTCTAATCAAATTAGCTCCTTTTAAATATCAATGATATTACTAAATATGATGAGCAGCGCTGCCTATGATATTGCCTTTGCATGTGTATATTTTTTTCGTTTAATTGAAACTCCCCCTAAACGTTTCAATTTAATGCCCATAGTGTCATTAGTTACATTTATCGTAGAAGTAGTATCAAAGGTATATACATAGTGTCTACTGGCTAGTTCAAAATCTGTCGAAATTTATCCTGAAAGGTCTAACTTAATAATGTAAGCCGTTATTGTTATATTGCTTTGTCACCCTATGGACAATCTAAATGATCATGCTTCGTTTTGATTTAGTTCAGTATCCGCCAAAATATTCCTTGAAAACTTCACCTTAATACCCTTAGCTTGGGTAGTAGCAGCAGTAGCATTGGTAGCAGTGTGCAAATAGCACCTTTTTTTCAATATCCTGTTCAACACACGATGAGATCTTTAACTTAATGCCATCAACCGGTCCCGATGCATGGCTGATACGTCCTCTTGATAACCTATGCGGGCATAGTGTGTTTCGATTTATTTCAATACAGTTACAATATTGCCCAAAATTTTCTTCAAAATATCTTTAGATTTATTAGTAGTAATAGTAGTAGCACAAGAAATTATAGTAGCAGCAGTAGGAGTAGAGTTAATAGCAGTAGTCTTAGTTTTAGCAGCAGTAGTAGTAGAAGCATTGATAACAACAGTAGCAGAAGTTGTAGGAGTAGAAGCAGTAATATTATGATGCAAATACTGTCGTTTAGCTAGTTCAACATCCCCCACAACAAACGCTGTAAGTTTTAATTTCACACACGAAATTATTCCTAATATATTGCTGATATTCCTTTTTTACAGCCTGCATACAGATGGCACGTTGTCATCCATACAACAAAAAACTTTAGAAATATTCTCTGAAAGTTTTACCTTCATACCCTTAGTTGTAATAGTAGTCACAGCAGTAATATGACTGCTCACCTTAATACAATTAGCCATTACTGTGATATTGTCGATTTGCTCTTTTGATAACCTGTATATTCATATACTTCTTGGGATTTTCATTTTAATGCTCTTAACCTTACAAGCAGTTGCAATAGAAGTAGTAGTTGGAGCAATAGTAAAAGTAGTTACATGCCTTTGCAAACTAGCGCGTCTGTGATCTCGGGGAAATGTAAAAGTAACTGGAAATTTATTTATACAACTGAGAGCTCTCAAAAACGTGAAAAATGAAAGATCTTAAGCCAAACTGGCCAGCCATAACAAAAAACCAACAGAGAGAAACGTTTGCCGTTTTTTTTTCATTGAGATTTTTCTCTGTGTTAGTTTTTTTTTTAAACCTGAAGGCGAGATCTAAGAGGTAAGGCCCGGAAAAAAAAAAATCTCATTGGCAAACCTGAAAGCAAGTGGAAAGAGAATAAATTGGAAACGGATTGCAGAAATAAAAAATAAAGGAACATATGACGTATGTTCCCTCAAAAATCATTTCAAACCCCGATTGGGAAGCCTGAAATAACTTATTAATCTGGAATTCCAAATCCATCAGTGCAAGTTTCTAAGAGGATAAAACAAAGGAGATAAAGAGTTTTTCTGTGAAAAACTCAAATTCTGTGGAGGAAACTGGAAGCAAATGCGTGAAAAGTGAAGCGCAAAAAGAAGCTAAGCACATGAAAGACAAAACATACAGTTTGTGAAAGTTGAACCAAAACGGCTGCATAGCCCCATTCAACTGATGAGACCCAAGAAGGTGATAAGGAGGCTCAAACTTCGTCTTGAAGTTACCAAATTTACGTTGCCTTCAACAATTCATCTTGGTTATGGGTTTGCGGGTTCATTAAATACCTTAGAAGAAGAAACTACGCAAATGATCCAGTTGTTAAAAAGGCTGTTTGGAATAATTGTCATGCCTACCGATTCTGCTGTCGTAGAAAAGCAGAAAAACTAATTTGGAGGAGACCTACTTCTTCTCCACTAATTTTACAATTCTAGGTTTTTCCAAAAGAGACGGGGAAAATCCCACCAATTTTTATCCACAATTGTCAGCCGTCTTTGCACAGCAATTTGTGAAAGACGACTCTTTCAAATTGTTCATGAAAGCTCTATTAAAGCAAGGTAATACAGAAACTTCAATTTTGGTAGATGAGATTTACCCCACCACTCCCATTGATTGCTAACGGACTTCCATCAAAGAAGAAACAAAAGTAGGCCTGAAAGAATTAGGAAGTGGTCCAAAACGTAATCAGTAGTTAAAACCAAGTTTAACAGCTCAACTTGATTTGCGTTTCCCTTGGATCAACAGATTCGCAATGGTTTCCTTAAGGTCTGAATAGCAGAGCAAACTCTTTTAGTGTAATCTTTTTAGTGTAATTTACCCCACTTATTTTCCTTAAAAGTGGGTTAAAAATAAGTTATTAGTATTATTACACCAATTCAACGCAAATTTTAACAATTGGCCAGCACAGAACATTGAATCCATATTTTAGAAAGGCAAGGCTAACTTTGAACAAATGTTCAAAGTTACCCCGAAAAAACAAAATACTTGCCGGAAACATTGAACACTGCCGCCATATTGAACCTATGGAATTAGGAAGAGATTTTACCAGAAAACCTAACCATTCGGCTCCTCAGCTATAGAAAAATGTCAAAATGAAAGTCCTAGTTTAGCTTATCTAAGTAAAAAAGGGTAACTTACTTTTAGCACTTTTTCACAATTTTGAGCTGCTCAAATTCTCTTGCAATTAACAAGATAAGATTTTGTCCGATGCTGATTTCAAGAACTACCAACTGATTCAGACGCCATCTAGCAATAATCTAGTAATAAGTTCGAACGAGCAATTCCACCGTCGTGCGATAGAGAGCGCTTAATGTTTGTTACTGATTTTGTTCAAAGTTACCCCTAACGTTCAAGTTACCCCTTTCTACGGACTGAATGAGCTATTAGATACATTTTCATAAAAAATTGCGAACTTTTCTGAATGGAAGTAATATCTCTCTTACCCCCCCCCCCCCTCTCTGTTTTATTTTCATAGTTGTCCAGACCTTTTTAAATTTTATAGTTTGTAGGTGCATACGATGTTCGTTAAACACCAGGACATTATGGTCTTTATAAGGCACAGAAGCTGTTGGCACTACTCCTGTTAGGTGTTAACACTTAAGGTGATAATCCCTAATCTTACCCCTGTTCGTGGCAGGCTCTGTTCGTTTGGAGTTTGACCTGGTTATTCATTATAATTTCTGTTCATTTAAGGTTTCAGGTAGTCAATCCTTAATTTTATATGAGAAACCTCTTTTGGAGAAAAATTCTTTAAATAAATTCGAAACAATGGTGTTTCCTCTATTAACTTCTTGGTATGCTTAGTTTAGATGGATTTCTTCAAAAAGAATCAATTAGTTAATTTTAATTCAGTTTGACCCAGGACTATGGACATTGCCAGATTTCTCTTCGACAGTTATTTTACGATGGTCATTCTCATAATTTTCTAAACTCCCTCGAGATTTCCATTTATTTTTGTTATTACAGGACACACCCGTTGAAAGCCTTCGTTCGAAACTTGTAACTTGATCCTGTACTATACTTCTATTACAATCAATACCTGGTCCTATTTACTTAAAATCATCATTTATTTATTGTTTTTAGAATAAATACCATCTGGATTACTTTAATTTGAAATGGCACCTTCATGTCTGTTTCTTCTAGTTAAATGACCAGTATCTTTGCTATTTCTTAACTTCATCATCAGATTCTTCTTTTTTAAAGAAGAAACTTTGATCAGCCTGTTTCTATTCTTTTCAATGGTTGAAGGATTTCATATTTCGTGCCGGATTCATCTGTATCCGTTATACGTCGTTTCGTTTTCTTTAAGGTCTTTTTTTTCATTAAAGATAGTCCCAACTTCAGTTTGAAGAGGTTCTTCTTGAGCTGTCTCTTCTAAGAATTTAAAGAATTCGATTTTTTTCTGAAATTTTCTTCTACGACTGATTTCAGTTTCCTGTTATTACAAACAATTCTCGGTTCTATGGGTGTTCTCGGCAGATCGTTCTCAGTTTCATATTCAATATCATCTAAAAATCTAAAAAATTGCGTTTCTTTTTTCTTTTTTTAATCCACTTCCTACTAAAGTTTGATTTTTCATTTCCTCTTTCAAACTGTGAATCAGCCTTGTTCAAATCCCTGTCCTGATTCTTTTCACTAACAGATGGCTCCGACTCACTGTCACTCACGCTTTCTAAAATGAATGAAAACACATCTCTTTTTTTCTTTTTCTTAACATTTGCTAACCCTTCACTGTTCGTCACACATTTGAAATCCTGAAGCCGCGTATAATTTTCTCTTTTCAGAATCTTCTCTTCTTTTGTTAAACTTATGTCAGTCCCTTTCCTAATCTTTTTACTGGCAGATTGCTCTAGCTCACTTTCACTTGGGCCTTCAATAAGAAACGAATATACGTTTTTTTTCTTCTTTTTCCCATTCAGTCGAGGCTCTTCACCACATGTGTAAGATTTTGAACAGCAAAGAATTTCTTGGTTTATCTTCCTTGACTTTGCCTCTGTCTTTTTTTTAATTTGGTCGCTAATAGAGCATTCCAACTTACTGTCACATGAGCTTTCTAAAATATCCAAAAACCCATCTTTTTCTTTCCATACCTAGCTTTAAGACTTTTATTGCGCTTCTTACATGATGAGACACAAGAAACATTTTCATTTTTTCCCCTTGAATTTACGGTCATATTTTGCAAATCCGTTTCTGTTACTTTTTTAGCCTTGTCAAAAATAGAGGGCTCCAATTCAGCACCACCAGAACTTCCAAAAATATCAAGGAGAATATTTGTTTTCTTTTTTTTTACCGTAAATTCAGCATCTTTATCGTTTTCATTTTTCTTTTCTAGATTTTTGTTCATCTGATTCAAATTTTCATCTATCTCTTTCCTGATATTTTGACAAACAGACTGTTCCAAATCACTTCCACTTAAGGTCCTAGTCAAGTCACTAACAACGTCTATCAACTCATTTTTACAAGAGCTTTCGTGCATGTCAAAAATACGGCCCTTTTGCTTTTTCTTTCTTTCAATCACATCTCCAGATGAGTCAGCATTCATAATGCAATGATCTAATGTTTGAACTTGAATTTTTGAAACATTATTAGCTTTCAATATCTTGTTTGGGCTTTGATTAATAACTTCTGAAATTTTGTCTTTACTTATAGATTTGTCTTTAAGTCTTCGACGGGAACTATTTACGCCACTATCACGTGTTACATCTTTTTCACTGCATAAATATTTGCCTCTTTTTTCTGCAACTTCATCATCTTTTCTGAAATATTGCCCTAATAATTCAGCTTCTCTAAATGTATTTTCAGCCATTGCAGCCACATCCTCAATTGTTTGGCAAACAGAAGCTAAAAAAGAAAAAAAATTCTTTCTCAAATTTCACTTGTTTTTTACAATTTTTATTTTTAATACTTTCTCTGCGCCCGTTTCAAGAACCCGAATTCTTTGATCGTCAAGTATTCAAGCTTTCTGTGATTTTTGTTTTGCGATTTTCTTTGAAAATTTTCTTTTTCTGAAATTTTTTTTTTATCTAAAAAAAAACTGAAGGAAATTAGTGGCCGAGGGATAACAAGATGACATTGATCTGACCCTGGCACAGCCACAAATCACAAACTACATTTGCGGCATTGCCAACGTATAACTCAAAAGAATGAAAATCATAAGAAGCCGTTTTCATAAAATTTCAACTTTCCCTCGAACACAAAGGAAATTCAGAAGCGACAAAAAAAAAAAAAAAACGACAAAGGAACGTACAAAGAATTCGCTTACAAATTAAAGAATATGTGTCTAAAATGGCTAGAGTTAGATCAGTATACAATATTAGATAATCAAGCCGAGATAAAAGAAAAACTTACGGAAGTGGCAGAAAAAAAAGTAATAGAGCAATTCTTTAACAACCACAATGATTGAAAAATATACTTAAAAGAAAATATCTAAAAAAAAATTGCAGATTAGGCAGATAGGTGGACCGAAATAACAAGCACGAAATTGCGGACACGAGGAAACCCCGAAATAGAGCATAATGGAATAGGCACAATTATACAAAACAAAAAAAGTACATTTCAGGACGAGCAACAGGAGCTATACTGTAACAATTGTGGTACTACAGGGCATTTTGCTAGAAATTTTCCAAGTAAAAATGATCAACAAACGCATAAAACGACAGTCTGAGGTATGTCCTATCAACTTTCTGAAGGCAGCTTGCCCCGATTGATGGGGAGAGAAGCTGTTCAAAGAGGAGCCAAATCAAAAGACCGCAAATTAAAGCTTCTTTAGTCAGCAAGTGTTTGGACAGTTGTGATCTTTTGGGGCCCATGCCCCTTTTTTATTTGATAAATGTCCCCTTATTTTTTGCATACATTTACCTACAATACAATTTTAATTTACAAGTTAAAAGCTTGTAGAGATAAGCCTGTTTTCAATGTAATTTCACAAGAGGGAATAAATTGGTTTGAAATTATATTTTTATAATTTCTCGTCATCTCTCTATCTCTCGCTATCTCTCGTCATCTCGCTATCTCTCGTCATTGAAATATACTTTATGCGGAAAGAGAGTTCGATTTTGATTATTGTTCGGTCCGAGTCTATACTAGGTCACGTCAGAGGCAACCTTACTTTTTATGTGTACATACAAAGTACATACAACCCTGGTGGAGTTAGAAAGAATTATCATCATTGTGGTGTCCACCGGAGGACCTGTCCCCCTCCAAGGATTTTTTTTCAGAAGTGTACAGTTCGTAACACCTTGTGCCAAACAGTGTGGCACTTACTGCCCCCACTGATATTACACATGTCGTACCCAAACAGGTTACAATATCAGTGAGGAAAAAAACGTCAAACCCGTGAACCCCTCAAACGTATTAATATATGCCAGCGACGGCCAGTAGCGGCACTGGAGATACTGTGTCACATACACCGTTACCACCCAAGACCAATTACAGTTGGCGTTAGATAAAAATACTGGTGAGAACAAGAAGAAAGACACCATCTAAACACTGTTAGTGAGCCAAACTCGCGTTTTCTGAAGGGTTGGGGGAAGTTTTTAGCCTATAAAATAATGGTGGCCGTCGTTTACCCCCATCCCCCCCGAGGAAAATACCCCCCCGTGGAAAATAACCCCCGGTAAATACATTCTAAGACCCTACTGGCAATTCATTTTCTCAACATTTTGATTTTATTTTCATTTATTATTTCCTTACCTCTCTTAGTTTCATATACCCCCCAGTAAATAACCCCCCCCCCCAGAAAATACATCTCCGTGGAAAATAAGGCTTTCCCAATTTGAGAACTTTATTTGAGTTTTATTTTTTTAGTTTCCGTAGGGGAAGGAGTTTTGGTACTTGTGTATTATGGAACACTCACTCATGTTTATGCTGTGTTAAACGAGAGTATAACAAAGAAATTCAGTCTAAACAAAAAGACACTAGAGTTGAAATAGAACTTAAAGACGATTCCTGGGGCAACACTGAAAACTTGGAGAACATTAGAAAAGAAAATATAAATTTTAAAAAGAAGCGAAATTTACAAAATCAGTCTGTGATGGCAGAAAGCAAAATTTTTGGGAGAATTAGAAAACTATGAGAAGAAAAAATAGCTTAGGGAGAATAAAGGTATGACATTCGACGTAAAACGTGTGACACAGGTATGAAATTTTTCGTACCCAAACTGGTTACTATTTCAGTGCGGGAAGAACATGTAGAGCCCACGGACCACTCTAACGAGCTACTATACTCTAGCAGAGGCCAGTAGTGGCAAAGGTGGCACGGTGCTGTATACACCACCAGAGACAAATTACTGGTAAAGTTAGATATCAAAATAATCCCTTAACCGAGGTATAGCTTTACCCAATCAAGGTCCCTGAGAGATACTCGCCCCGTTATCAGTAAATACCTATCGAAAGTTTTTTTTTCTTTTATCCATTTATCCAATTTTCATCAAATAACATCGGTACTTGTTCTTCATTCGACACTTCCTTGGTGTAGAACCGAGAAGGAACTTTCAGTTTCTTCTCGGTTCAGGCTTCACTCAGATTTTGGCCCCATTTGTTACCATGAATTTTGTATTTTTGCCACAAGCGATTTTAAGCTATGCTACGTGGCCAATCTTTTTTTTTTTAGTTCAGGTGTGGATCTATTTCCACTAGTGGACGTTCAGGGGCTAGTTGACCCCTTCCGCATAGACGATTGGTATAGTCTCGCATACCAGTCCTATTTTTCGCTTCTCTCTAAATTTAAATTCGAGAGACCGAACACACTCCTTATTTAATCAGGCTACTAGGCCCTTATCGGCGATGACCCAGGGCCCATACGACTGTTGCTCCTTTTTGGTTTTCCACTTTGCTGGAGAGCTATTGAATATATAGATTTTTCCTCACGCAGGCCCAAGAACTTCATCACTATATCAGCACGATTATTTTCCACTGATTTTTTCTTCAAAATCTCAAACCTGGTTGACATGGGCTCCAACCGTTATACAGACATGTTGGACGGCAAAACATCATGGGCCAAACTCATGGCAGCAGCAGCATGGACATTGGCCAGGGTTGAAAGGTTTAATTAATATTTGAAGTTGTTTTTGTGCTCTGTGCATTTTTTTATTATTGTCGTTTCATTACCCTGTGAGATCCTGACCAGCGTGTAGCGGTGGCAGCCAGTTATCTTAAGGAGAAAATGTTGGGCTCCTGGCACAAATTGTCAGAAGAATGTCCTTTTTGTTACTTTAAACTAACTAAACCTAACTCTAAGCTTGTACATTATTTTTCTTTAATAGTGTGTCACGTCTTGAGGGAGAACGCTGCTAATAAAAACTCAGAGGAGGATTGTTTTCAGACCGTATTGCAAACAGTAGGATGTACGAAAAATGTGGTTGAATCTCGTTTTCCAGAGCTTTAACGAGAGAAAGATTGAGTTAGCTAGGATATATTCAGCGATTGAAGGATGAAAGATTGCAATAAGATAGTCCTTGTCGGCAAACCGTCAAAGGCAAAACGGAAACAAGGTCGTCAAAGAATGGGACGGGATAATACCAAATTTGTTGCGAGAGATCCCTTGAAAATGATTAAAGAGGAAAGCTCTGAATAGATCAGAATGGAAAAGGAGCGTTCGCAGCTGAATTGGCCATAGGCAGCTTGGTGTTGCAGTGAGTTGTTAGTAGTAGTAGCAATAGCAGTATAAACAATAACCAAAAAATGACCCATCTCCACAGATGAACCAGTTTTGAAGCAGCATTGCCAGACGTCGTTCATCTTCATTCGACAATCCATTTAGTCTTGAACCTATGTAGCTAATACCTAGAATCAATTACCACATTAGTAGAAAACCCCAAATTAAAACCGGTTCTTTTTTTATATCAGACAAGCTAATAGTGAGTTTCTTACCGATTACAAGTAACTGTATTTTATGTTCTCACATAGGTCCATGATCTTGTTAAAGGAGTGTTACTCTCTGGTGATGTAGAGACATCTTTTATGAGAGAGGATATCAGACAGCGTAGTTCTAAAGATTGATATAAAATTACCACTTCGGTTACAAATAAGGCATCCCCCCCGCCTTTCACCGATCGCAGAGATCTGAAGTCACGTGTGATTAGAAACGTCCATGGGATATTTCCAACGCACAATTTTTTGCTTCTAGGAGTGATTCAATAGGTTATAAGGACATAACCGTAAAAATTATAATTTAATTAGGTTGATTTACATAGGGTGTGGAGTACGAGCTAAAAAAGGAGAACTCGTCACAATTTCTTCATTATAATTGTCAAATTATTTGAATTTCTTCAAAGTCATCTTCAATCTTCTCCCCCACTAAATTGAATACCTGCAAATATACCTTCCTAATAGGCGCATCTTCAATTAAGACACCCCACATAGAAGGAAAATATCGAAGACTCACCCTTTTTTGACACATTAGTTGTTTCATCCATGTGACAGTGGGAACTAGGAAACGTCAAAACAGATTCGTTATCCACCGAGGAGATCTTAAATGCATCACCGACATGGCATACTTTATCATCGTCGTCGTCTGCATCACTTAATATTCCAATTTTAATCAAATTTTCAAAAATTTCATCAGTTATTCCAGTTTCTTCCTGAAAACCTGAAAATTGGGTAAAATGGGATGATCACCAGCAATGTCTTCCCGAATATTTTTACTAAAATTTTTAGCTTCGTAAACTGTATATTTCTAGCTTCGTACACCATCTAGCTGACTACCATTAAACAGATATTCAAAACAAGCGTTATAAATCTGATTTCTTTTGTTTAACAATAAAATTTACAATAAAAACCCTTTTAACATATCCTCCTACAAAAGGCTCCACGACCAGGAAGGAACAGGGGGGCGAGGGGAATACCAACAAAATATATGTACCAAATAAGAATCCAGCCACCAAACTCAAAATGACAAATTATGTAGGGGAATAGCGCATTCAGCAAACACTATACGGCTTATACAAATAGCTGTTTAAGAAAATGGCAATGTTGACAAATTGTAAATGACAAATGAGCTAATTTAAAATTTACTTGAAACTGAAATTTAAACTAATTTATTTAAAACTCAAATTATGTTTAATGTTAAGACTGAAAATTAATTCAAATTTATGAAAATTGTTATAACATTCACAAACTGCTACGAACTTCAATATTTGTAACGTCCGAAGGTTAGGGGCGGATCCAGGGGGGGGGGTGAGCCCCCCCCCTAGCATAGTCTAAAGGTGTGTAATTTACTTAATTAACTCAAGTTTGCGTTAATTAAACTTGCTCCTAACGCAAGTTTATCGGATCAACCTATTTTGCCCCCCCCCCCACCCCCTTAAAATTGTTTTATCGGATCAACCTATTTTGCGCTCCCCCCCCCCTAAAAAAAAAATCCTGGATCAGTCCCTGCCGAAGCTCCCTGTTTCATCGTTTGCAACTCAAAAGGTCATAAGACTTTTCTAGCAATTACAGAAACCGCTTCTATAGTATACACTATATATTCAATAGACAGTATAAGCGGTTATAAATACACTACTTACTAGGATAAAAAAAAAAAAAAAAAAAGAAAGAAGAAAAGACCTTTGATACTCTTTTATAGTCATAAAAAAGAGAAGCCATAGTTTCAAAAAGGAAGAGAAAAAAAGAAACATCACCTAAACACATCTATACAGAGATTAAAATAAAACCTCAAGATATAATACAATCCGATAAACCAAAACGAAACTTGCTTTAAAAAATTTTCACTAACGTAAATATGAAGTTTCCACATGAAATTCAAGCAATAAGAAGCCCTTTGATATCCATTATCAGATTTTTTTTTTTTTTTTTTTTTTTTTTTTTTTTTTTTTTTTTTTTTTTTAATTTCCCTATATAGTTTGTCTTAAACTTCAGATTTCTAAAATGTTTCTAATACCAAATCCAACGTATACTATATAGAGCTACTAAAACTACGTTTTTCTGTATCAACGCCTCGTTTTGAAAAAATCTGCTGAAAAAATTCTCCCCATTCAAGTAGTTCTTCTTTCTTTATTTAATCTGCAACCATTGGTATTTTACCCCTTGCACACCGCAAAACGTTGGCCCAATCTCTTGAGATTTTGACCAGGGCATCATAAGTTTTCTTAGCTAGTTCGATTCGGACATTGTCACTGTCACACTATAAGTGAGTATGACCTGCTCTAGGAATTCCTGATCGATATTTGACACGTTTCTACCAGTCAAGAGAGATTTATAGTAAGAAAACATATTCGACACAAACATATTTGTTTTGTGAGCCACGGGTTTTAGATTAAGAGTCATAGTTTTTATAGACTCAGCAAGATTAGAGGCCAACTCACTAGCCCCTTTGTTCTCCATTGCTTCATGCCAGAGGTATTTATAGGACGATGTTTCCTTATGGAAGATAACGTTAACTGCGAAATTGCAGTTCCAAAGCTGCTGTTTATAAAAAAACGGCTTTGTTTTAAGATATGTTGTTTGTAAGCACTGCTGTAGGTCAAAGCACCAGACCCCTTTTGCCTTTACCAATTTTCGCTTAGGCTACTTCTGCCCTTTTTGAATGGTAAGCCTAAATGAAAGCAGAATCATGGTTGTTTTCTTCTGTTCTGACTGCTTCTTCAGCCTTGCCATGGTGGCATATTTTCCTCAGAATAAAATGTTCCTTTTCTAGTTTTCCACAAGAATACTTTTCTAGTATTTCTTTCAAACCTCCTGAATACGCTTTATTGATTGCTTTTCTTGGAGGGGCAGAATATTATGTCTTTTTCGGAGCTTTCAGATTGTACAGTTGCCAACAGTTTTTGTCAAGGAAATTTTTTCATAAAATACTTCTTGGAAACCTTTTGTTTTTAACCTTGGTCATGCACAAGTTTTGGGATTTTTCTTCTCTTCTCTTCTCAATTTCTTGAACGCTTTGGAGCCTGCTTTTGCATCAATGATATGAGGTACTGCTGTAGTAGCATTTTGTCTGCATTGTCCTAGAACGACATAAGCAAATCTAAGCCAGTACTGTCAGTTACTCTTTGCTTACACTGTAGTCTACCGCTTTTTAAACTCTCAAACTTTTCAAGCATCATGATTTTTGTATCTATAGCTTGTGTACTCTTTACCTGAATGCTCAAGTTTCTTTCTCTCCTCACGAGTGATGCCTTTTGGTTTCCTTCCTCTTCTCTTTGGTTTCTCAATTCTTTCTATAAGGTACTCCTAGCCTATCACCGAGCGCGGAGGTCTGAAGTTTAAAATTTCAAAAGTTGATGAAATAAGAGATTATCAAATTGGAGTATTTGTATTTCAGTGTCTGAATTGTCTTGCACCAGACTTTTTTATGAATATTTTTAAACCTAATCCGTTTTACCACGATTATTCGACTAGGAGTGCGGATAGTCTTGCATCTGAGTCACGGAACACAATGAGAACGAGTCACGTGACCAGACACATGGGCCCGTCAGTTTGGAATTCATTCCCAGATTCCCTTCGTCAAGCTGAAAGTGTGCCGCAACTTAAAACCCATATTAAAAATCATCATTTCTTTTCAGGAATTTGGTAGTGTTAATGGTTCGAGAGAAGGCTTTTTTTTATCATTATTCCAGTTATTATTCTTTTTATTCCCTTTTTTCATTTGAATTGGTAAGATGAATTGGCGTGCATGATATCCAACCAGTCGCTTTTTCAAGCTTTAGTGCGACTTGTTGTCATATTGAGTTGTTTTTGTATTAATAAAAATTTCTGAACCTGAACCTGGTTTCAAGTCTTACCCTCAACAACTTTACTTATACTTAATTCGCAAACTGGTCTTGTGTGAAATTTTTAGGAGAGCGAGCCCCAAACTTGTAGAAGAAATCCGCCGAAGAAAACTATAAGGTACATCGACTCTAAATAATCTTGTGAGCCGAAGAGCCCCTTGTGAAACAACAGTTTTGAAACAGACAGGAGGCTAACCAAGAATTACCTCATGTGGGAATATTTGAGGAAAGAACAGAAAGTTGTTATATAAAAAACTAAATAAAAAAACTTAATTTCACAAAATAATGAAAAAATTAATTTTTTTCAATAGTAAGATTTTTGTTTCCCTTTATACTGCATTCGGATATAAGAAAAATTTTTAAGAACTTTTTTCTTAAATATTTTAGTTTTAATCTATGTAATCTTTGGAATTCATTCAAAGACAGAAAAGTAAGAAATGTGCTCATTTTTCAACCCAACATAATAGTTCATATCTTATACTAACAAGATTTCTCGTATAAAATTTCATATCGATACCAGACTCACCTAAAAAGGTAATAGCCACAATATTACTTCTATACAATGAATATCACGCTTGTAATCTTTGAGGTTAACCGGCGAAGTTAAATAAAAGCCTCTAAGAACGTGAAATATACTACAAAAACATGGAATCTTGATGAAAATTAATTAAAAAAAAAAAAAAACAGTTTTCCCGAGGGAAGTAAAGAGCGAAGTTGAAACTTAAAATGAACAAAAATTATTACTCCACAGCCTATCCAACATATATCAATAAAACTAATGCAAATAAATCAACTGGTGACATTTTCCTATGTTTGTAACACTACAGATATCTAGCTCTTTGCTGAAAACACAAAAGCCAAGTATAAAAAACAAGAATATTGATTTAGGAGTCAAAAGTAAAAACGTAGCCTCACAACAGCAAATTAATCTATAACGCTTTTCATAGCCGTACAGGAGCTGTGATATCAGTAACTTTCAGTATACAGTTAAAATTATCTTAAAAACTTAGGCAGAAAAATAATAAGTTTAAAGTCATTACACAACATACAAAATAATGAATTGATTTATCAGGTAACATCTTGGTCTCACCTAGTATTAGCCTACTCGAAACGAAGAACACACCAACCGTAATATGAACTCTGGAAATCTAATTATTTCTCTCAATAAAACGGAGAATTTTAAGTTGTGATACAAATTCTAAAGGGAGTCTGTAGTGACACTTCAAACTTGTCTACAAAATAATCATGAAATGTCCTTTTCAGATCCAAAACGACAGTCAATCATTGAACTGAGCTCATTGCGCAGAGGTGATGCCAAATTAAACTAAAAAATAACAATATAAAAATGCTTTAATTTTATACTATTAAAAGTGTTCTTAAAAGATTTACATTTACCTTACCAAGACTCCCATATTGTTTTGTGTTTTCAGTAAAGCGCTAGTTTTTGTAATGTTACAAACATAGGGAAATATTACCAGTTGATTTATTTGCATTACTTTTATTGATATATGTTAGATAGGTTGTGAAGTAATAATTTGTGTTCGTTTTAAGTTTCAACTTCACACTTTACTTCCCTCGGAAAAACTTTGTTTTTTTTAATTAATCTATGCTCGTTTTTTATTAAAATTTAATTTAGAAACAATACTGCTATGAACTCTTTTATTTATACGGAATAATTTCTGTTCGTTTTAGCTTTTACTGTTGGTCCTTAGTTTCAGTTGAAAACTTTTTTTTATATAATTTCTAATCAACTCCAATCTAGGGTAGATAAGACATCTTAACCCTTATTAAGGAGCAGAATAAGAAGCCGTACAAGAATTGAAGGAAAGAATAAGATTAGAGTGGTAAAAAATCAAAACATAGTGTCATTTCTTTTTGTAAAAAAAAAAATTAAAAAATAAGAAATAGATCTTTAACTCTTTGTTTTAAAAAATTAAATCTAGTAGCAGTTAAGAAAATGGCTCCAGGCGAGAATAACTACGACACAAAAGGTTAATTGAGCGGACAGATTTATGTATCGACATACTTGCGAAGAATTTTGCTAGCTCAACAGAAATGTGCCTTTATGCTTAGGGATTTATTTGACCTGTCCCTAAATAAAAAGCCACTCATTACTCAGAAATGAATGGAAATTTCAAAAAAAGATCATTTCTTGTGTAGGTACGATATATTGTATTATAAACTAAGTTTGTTTTTATTTCAAACATTTTGAGAAGAATTACCTGAATTCTCCTAGAGAACTATTTTCATTTGTCTTTCTTCCTCTTTGGATGCACAATCTTACGTATGGAGAGAATATTACGGTGGAATTGTCAAGTAAATAATTTGAATAAGTAAGTATAACAAAAAGTAATCCTTCTTTTAATATACAACTTTGAGTGGTTCCAGAACCACATGCCTACACTTCTCCAACGACTAATTGGTAGGGGGTTAGGGTCAGGGGCGTAATTTGCTATGGAACAGAGGGGACAACTTCCCCTCTTAGACTTCAGTTTTCCTCCAGACCCCAGTTTATCCCCCCCCCTCCCAGTTCAAATTTAGTTTCTCTAAAAATGTTGTCAAAACGAAGATAAGCCTACATAACTCAAGCATCCACTGAAACAGGTCATTTGTCTTTAATACATCTTTACCATTTTTATTACTATACGGCTCGTTTTTCAGTTTTCTCTGTCATTTTCACTTGATTTGGAAAAACTGCCTCCAAAATTGACCCCGCCCCCACAGGATTTTGACAAAATTACGCCACTCGTTGGGGTATGGATTTAGTGATCTACTCAGAATGTCGTTGCAAACCATGAACTGGATGACCTCTATTCCTTTTGAATCAAAATGCTTGACCAAATACCTTTCTGGGACATGCGCAAAAAATGAGTGCATCACATTTACAAAACAGCAAAATTATTTGAAAATGATCGTATAGAAGGGAGAAAACCATGATTGAAAAAAAAACAACAACAACAAAAAAACATGCAGGAGTCGAACGCAAGCCACTCTAATTCGAAGTCGCAAAAGTCAGAAACTCCCTCCTCCGGACCCAAGTCCCTCCCTACCTCATTTTTCTCCTTCCCAAGCAGAAATTTAGTTTCTGTAAAAAAAAATCTTGTCAAAACTAAGATAAGCCTGCAACATTCAAGTATCCAGAGAAACAGGTCAGTTTTCTTTAGTATATCTTTGTCTCTATGGTAATATATGGCTTATTTTTGAGGTTTCACTATCATTTTCACTTGATTTGGGAAAATTGGCTTCAACTTTGCCCCCTCCCAGGATTTTGACGAAATTACACCAATGGACGTAAATATGAGAAATATCTTTTATATGAGCTATTAAAAATCTGTCTAGATACCTGCGATATTAATACGCCCAATAACAATACGCTCACCGATACGCGTGATATAATTATGTCCGATACCGATACATCGTGCAGCTCTTTCCCTAGGGACTATGGAGGTTCATATCATCACCAAAACCAAAGATTTTGACCTTTTAACTATGTTGAACAAAATGGCTATCTCAAAATTGAGATTGGATTACTTTGGGGGGAGGGGGCCTATAAGGAGGGGGGTCTAGTTGCCCTCCAATCTTTTTGGTCGCTTAAAAAGCGCACTAGAAAATTTAATTTATGTTCGATGAGCTATTACACACCTCTCTATGATGTTCTGGTCATTCGCTAGCCCTGTGAAAAAGAAAAAAAAGGTGACACATCAGTGCTACCCATGCAAAAAGTTACTTTCCTTGGTGGACTGTGGGGGACTGTGATCAGTATAAATTTCTGTTCGCAATGAAATTCTACTTTTAAGATTAACCGAAACAATAGAGACCATTCCTGATTCAGAGTCAGATGGCAATTTTTTCTCCTTATGATTTTTTTTTTGAACAAGCTTCTTTCAACTTTTGATAACTATGGGCTGGGGTTCGCTCTTTACTAGGTTGCAGCTACCACTGCAACCATGAAAAACCTATGGAGAGAGGAGTTGAATAAGAATTTTACAGAATTTTTGGGTATTTTGAACCTTTGGGGGTCAACCTTTTGAAAAACAAAAATAATCGATTATATGAAATCCCCCCCCCCTTTTCCCCTTAATGTACGTGGCTGCGGTAATATTCCTGTCTCATGTCAGAGGCAACCTCCAATTTATTATCAGATAAATGTCCTCTTATATAAATTTGTTTTTTCTGCGTTCCTCTCAAATGTCAATTTGAGAAGGCATGGAAACTTATACTTTAAGCGTGCTACAAGTCCCTTAAAAGTGATAACCCATAAGATTTTCGTCGCTTTTAGTTATTCCATTTGTGTCGGCGGGAAGTTTGGTAAATGTATTTCGCCTAAAACAACAGGCCAAACTCGATCATCTCTTTATTGTATATTAGCACGATAATTTTCCACTTAGTTCGTATTCTTTTTTTTCAAAACCCAAAGGTTTCGTAACAACTATGTAACCCATTATTTCAATGATTCAGTAGTGGAGACACGCGGACGGCAGTGGATCTTTGGCCAAGATGTCCTAAAAAGAATTGATGCCCCGCAAACTTGGCAACCGAGCATAGAGGAGAAGAAAAGATGAAATATAAAATTTAAGGTTTTGAAGTTTGACTTTTGTGCATTTGTATTTTCGACGAAAAGAGATGCCATAAAAGACATTTTGTTATCAGATAAATACCCTCCCATATAAATTCACTTCTCCCTTTTGAATTACTCTTTAAATGCCTTGATGTGAAGTATCAAAGTAAACAAAGTATCAAAGTAACAATAAGCAACTTGCATAACTTACTGTAAGAAAAGGAAACGACCAAACCAACAAAACAACAAAACAACAAAACAAACGCAGAAAGTCAATGAAAACTAGTGAAAAAACTTAAAAATTAAAAGATGAATAACATTCAATAAAAGCGAAAAAATTGTATGAATTAAAACCAAATACATAACGATCATAGAGCGAGTCTATCGCCGATATCCGCGATTGCCACAAAGCAAAATATTCGCTTTGTTTGTTTATTCAGTATTCCCGTTTGGCCTTAAAAACCCCATTTTTGATCGTTTCCTTTTCTTACATTATGGCAGGCCAGTGTGGTTTAAGAAATTATCTGCATAACTTACAGCCGTTGCCCTATAAATCAGTAAATCCAAGCACCAAAGTAAATAAGTATCAAAGTAACAATAAGCAGCTTGCACAACTCACAGTGCTTTCCCTGGTGGATGACAGGGGGGTTAAACCCCGGAAGCAAGGTTGTTTGACCTTTGGACTATTTTGGGAAAAAATGTCTATTTCAAAATTTTGAATGCCTTTAGGGAAAAGGGAGTGGAGAGAAGAAGGAGGTAGCTGGTTGCCCTTTGACAGCTTTTGACTCTTAAAAAGGGCAAAAGAAATTTCACTTTCTAATCAAATGAGTGTGATGGTTTATCATTTTTCTTTTCTTATTTTCACATCGTGATATTTATTTTCTGAGATTGTAGTTCGTAAGTGTGTGTGAATTGAAAAATGCTAATTACCTGTTTTGGCATAGAGTCGAGATATGAGCTAGTTTCGTTTTGAATGAGTTTTTATTCGTATGAAATGGTCAGACCTTTCCTGAACTTTGTAGAATAAATATTTTCAAACCTCTGTTTGAAAATCTTTACACTTTGTGAATTTAGACAGCGATAAGGGCTCCTGATTGAGACCAATTTTACGACTTGGGTTCTAATTATTGGTTACTGGTGGTAAAAGTTCCCACATTTGGTGTCTGGCGGCAGGATAAGATCCCTGAATTTGGAGAGAAGTTGAACGGTGGATCTAGAATAGGGACAAAATGTCTACTATTCCCGCAAGTGATCCCGCTTGAAGAGCTCCTGAGTTAATGGTAACTAATTTAATCGCACTAGCGACATTTTGTTGTTTTGTATAATTTTAGTTTTCCGTTTAGGCTTTTGAGAAAAGTCTAAATCTAATCAATTCATTCACGTTACCGACATTTTGCTGATTTACAATTTCAGTTTTCGGTTTAGGCTTTTAAGAAAAGTCTAAACCTAATTAATTAATTCACGTTACCGATATTTTGCTGTTTTTTAGAACTTAAATTCTCCGTTTAGGCTTTTGAGAAAAGTCTAAACTTGATTAAGTAATTCACATTACGACAATTTTGCTGTTTTTATAGCATTTCAGTTCTCCTATTAGACTTTTGAGAAAAGTCTATATTTTCCAGCTGATTATATCGTGAAACCAGCCTTCCAAATTTTCCTGTTTTCCTAATTGTCGACAAATTGGAGTGACATTTTGCCGGCAATTGAGGCGGTAAAGAAAGGCAATATTTACGTAAACTTTAGAGAGATTATAGGAATTTTATTTTAGAATTAAAAAAAAAAAAATTGTAACCTAAGGTGGGTGAAGTCGTATGCCCAAGAATCCTACCAAGTCTGCGAGACAGACTAGGTCCAGTTCACTGGGTCGAGTCCATGTGAAATTACCCGACACTCTAAACGACAAAGTATCAGCGATTCCTGAGAGGGGGACTAAAGTAGACCCTCTAAAAGAGTTGAACTGAAGAGTTGAACAGGTATTTCAGCCAAATATAACAGAGGTTGTAGATGGGGCTAAGAGCCCGGTGGAGGGGATCAGTTGTCCTTAAAAGAAGGGAGAAAAACAAGAGTGGGAAGTTTTTGCCTGAGGCTATTTCTGAAACAGAAGATAGTAAGGCAAGGACAGAGAAAGCGGAAGGAAAGGTAGGGATAGAAGCATTGCCGAAAGTTTCAGGAAGTATTCAATTCTTAGATAATAAGAATCTAATTACAATGAACGCAGCGCAGTTTAACTAGCTTATGACATCGCACATGCAGCTTATGACAGCAATGAACGCCCTAACAACAAGCTTGGCGGGTCAACCTGTGGCAAATCAGCAGCAGCCTACAGCAGCACAAGTCACAATTAGGCCCAAGCTAATGAAGCTGACAGATAGTGACGACATAGACTCGTTTTTGAGCATGTTTGAGAGCACGGCGACGGCTAGTGGCTGGCCTAGGGAACAGTGGGCTACACAGCTGTACCCATTTCTATCCGGTCCCGCACTAGAGACGATGTCAGGTTTATCGGCGGATACATTTGCTGATTATGATGCGGTTAAGACAGCAATACTTGAGAAGTATTCTGTCACAAATGAAACGTATCGCATACGCTTCCGAACTGGAACAAAAGAGAAAAAAAGGAATCCTACGGAGAATTCGGAAAGAAGCTGGCAACCAGCTACAATAGATGGCTCAGTCTAACATCGCTGAGAGCGCAGGCAGAGAACCTGGCGGCAACAAGCACCCGGCTAGCCAGAGTGGTTGTGCCATTGAGGGATGTAGAAGCAATTTTTGAGCTTTTAAAGGTGGAACAGTTTACGGAGGCAGTACCGTACCACCTGCAGGTGGCCCTTCGGGAGAGGCAGTTTAAAACTCTTAAGGAAGCTATTTCTTTTGCGGAAGCTAGCGCCCTAGCTCGTAAAACATCGAAAGATTGTTTGAAGACGGGTGGCGATAACAGAGACAAGCGTCCGGGCAAGGAGGAAAGGAAACAGATGAGTTTTGACGGCAACCGTAAACGAGGGGTGAGCAGTCATCAAGCGAGAGCTGCGTCCAAGGAAGGAAGCTCGCGCGAGAGTCGCCGAGCAGGAAACAGGGGAGCCTTCTTTGTGTGTGATGACACGTCACACTTTGCGAAGAACTGTCCGAGGAAAAAGCAGCAGCCAGAAAATACGCGGCAGGGTTTCCTGGCTGAGAGCCAGGAAAGGCCCGATCAACAGGAGTCGGCAGCGGTAGTGCTTCATGGCAAAGTAGACGGAAGGAATGTTGAAATGCTGGTGGACGGTGGAGCGGACATAACAGTTCTGCACTCGGAGTTGGAACCAGAAGAGTTATGGTGCTGGGAGGAGCCTAGAAGCTTGAGATGTGTACATGGCGACACACACGAATACCCTACGGCGGTAGTGGACGTACGGGTGAAACAAGCAGATGGTTTGCTTGTTGAACTTCCAGTGAAGGTTGCAGTCTCGGATCGGATCCCAAAGAAGTTCCTGGTAGGAAGAAATTTTCCACAATTCTCGAGGCTGGTAGATTCGGAAGTTGATGTGTTTGTGTAACAACGAGAGCCAGAGCAAACAAGCTGGGTGAGTTAAAAACAGATATTTCGGAGGCAAGACAGTTCGACTTCGAAGACTCAGTGTTTTCTGGAGGAGGAAAAGCACGGAAGAGTCGGGGGCAGAAGCGAAGGGAAAAGAAGGCCGCTTCTCAGGGCAAGTCAGACGGAGAGGAGGCTCCCATGAAACCTGGACAGAAAGGAAAAAGTTTTGCTGAGTTACAGAGGATGGATGAGACCTTGCAAGAATTCTGGGTGCGGGCTAAGGCCGAACCTACAGAGGCAAAAGATTTTATTGTAAGGGATGAGATCCTTTACCGAGTAGTCAATGATGGAGGTCGGGACGAGCAGAAGGGGCAATTAGTGGTTTCTTTAGTCTACAGAACAGACAAGCTAAACCTGGCCCATAATTCACCTATGGGATGGCATATGGGCAGGCAACAAACTACCGACAGGATTCTAGAAAGATTCTTTTGGCCAAATGTTTATCTTGACGTAGCAAAACATTGCCAACAATGTCATGATTGTCAGATGACAGCCAGAAAACGCCAGATAGACAAGGTGCCATTAAAACCCCTCCCGATAATAGAAACTCCTTTCCACAAAATAGGAATGGACCTGGTGGGACCTTTAGAGCGTAGTAAAACTGGTTTCAAGTGGATCCTAGTGATAAGCGACGATGCAACCACATATCCGGAGGCTATACCGCTTCGCTCGAGTCACTCACAAAAGATAGCTGACGAATTGATCAAGTTTTTTTCTGAAGTGGGGAAACCTTCAGAGATTCTGACCGACAATGGAAGTAACCTCATCTCCCAAGCGATGCAGAGACTATACTTGGCCCTTGGCATTAAACCCCTTCGTACCAGTTTTTTCCATCCGGAGACGGGTGGATTGGTTGATAGGTTAAATGGGACCATAGTGCAGATGCTAAGAAAATTTTTCAGAGATGAGCCGAAGAAGTGGGATCAGTATCTTTCATATCTTTTGTTTGCCTACAGGGAAACTAAACAGGCTTCGACAGGTTTCTCACCATTCGAGCTGATCTATGGGTATCACGTCAGAGGACCACTAGATGTGTTACGAGAGGAGTGAGAGGAGAAAAAGAAAGGTGCGTCTGAATCGGTTGTCAGTTACCTGGTTAATATGCGGGAACGACTTAGCAAATGGACCGAGACCGCACATCAAAACTTATTGGCAAGTCAAGAACGACAGAAGACCTGGTATGATCACAACCTGAAACCCAGAGAGTTTGAAGCGGGAGAGGTAGTGCTGGTCCTCTTATCGTGTGGAAATAGCAAACATGAGGTACAGTGGCAAGGCCCATACAAGATCCTGAAGAAATCCGGAAGTGTGGATTATCTAGTGGAAATTCCCGAGGGGAAAAAGAAGTCAAAGCTTCTCCACGTAAACCTTCTTAGAAAGTACCACAGGGCAAATCCGAATGAAATCTTATTTATTCAAACAGACAACTATGCGGACACAAGTCGATACAGAACGACCCTTTCAGACAGACCTGGGAAAACCGATCTCGCGATGCATGAGATCGATACAGGCAGTAACCCACCGGTGCGGAAAAAACCTTATCGAGTTCCAGCAGCGAAACGGCACCTGGTAGAAACCGAAGTGGCTAAGATTCTGCAAAAAGGAATTATAAGACCGTCGGAGAGTGATTATGCGTCACCGATAGTACTAGTACCAAAGGCAGATGGGACGGTGCGGTTTTGTGCCGACTATCGGGAACTAAATAAAATTTCAAGGCAGAATTGCCCATTACCTCGCACGGATGAGATACTTGAGTGAATGGGAACGGCTAAATTCATCAGCAAGCTAGATTTAACTCGAGGATATTGGCAGATAAAAATGCACCCTAATAGCACACAAGACAGCATTTGTGACGTCAAATGGTCTACGTGAGTTTCTCGTAATACCATTCGGGATTCAAAGAGCAAGTGGAAGATTCCAAAAGCTCAAGGATCGTGTTCTCAGAGATTTGAAATTCTGTCGCTGCTAAATTGACGATACTGTGATCTTTAGTGACACTTTCCAGGACCACCTGCGACATATCGAAATGGTGCTACAGAGATTGCAGTCAGCAGGGTTGACAGTCAATCCAAGGAAGTGCAGGTTTGGGGATACAGAAGCGGAGTTTTTGGGACATACAGTAGGAGGTGGAGTCGTTAAGCCATCGACGAATAAGGTCCAGGGGATTGTCAATTATCCAAGGCCCATTTCGAAAAAGGATGTTCGAGCATTTAGGGGACTAGTTGGATACTATGGTCGCTTTATCCAGAATTTCGGAGCTTTGGCCGAATCACTCCGCCAGATGACGATCAAAAAGGCCCCTGAGGTAGTCGAGTGGACTCCCAATGTAGAACTGGCATTTGAGTCTCTGAAGGAGACGTTGTGTTCAGCTGCGGTTTTGAGAAATCCGAACTATAAGGAGCTCTTCAGACTACAAACAGACGCGAGCGGCAAAGGACTGGGGGCAGTCTTGACCCAGCGGACTGACGGGGAGGAACATCCTATTGGGTTCATTAGCAGGAAACTGACACCTGCCTAGAGTCAATACTTCACGATCGAGAAGGAAGCGCTAGCAATAAAATGGGCAATATCAAAGTTCCACTACTTTCTGGCGGGTCGGCATTTCTTCGTCGAAACTGACCATGATCCGTTACGGTGGCTTCATGTGATGTCGAATCAGAACGAGAAATTAGCTCGGTGGATTCTCGCCCTACAAGCATATGATTTCACCATTAGTAGCCGTCCAGGGGTTGCGAACGCTAATGCTGACGCCCTGTCAAGATATCAGGAATAGGCTACCCCTTTTCGTTTTGTAAATATTGTACATAAATTTTTCGTTGCAGGATCCAGACCGAATTGTCGTCGTGGAGAATATAGATCTGCCAGAGCACCTGTATGGATTCACCTACGGTGAGGTAAGCCGTTTGAAAGTAGCAGACCGCACACTACAGTATTACGTAGAACTGGCGGCGTTTGAAATGACGGATCCAAGTGACGCGGAATACGCATAAGATGAGCAAGGAATCTTAAGAAGGTTCTTCAACAATCAACTTCCCCAAATCGTCGTGCCCCTGGGATTTATCCGTGAGTGCCTAATCATGGAGTGGCGCATCAGACAAGATGCTTTTCACAGGTCCGACAAGGAGGTGGCTGATCGTATTTTGCCAGAATACTTTTGGCCCGGGTTATTTACAGATTTCAAAAATTACAGAAAGAATTGTAACCATTTTCAGGATGTCCAGTTGAGACGGGGTCAGTCTGTAGTCACAGGTGTGTCATAGGGTTAAGCCAAAGTGGCGCCTCTCTTGTAAATAGTGCTCAAAATGGCTCTTCCTCATTTCTCGTCATAAATGAGGCCTCGAAGGAAGAACTCATGAAACCGTGCCTAAGGAGGAAGGGATGTGATAGTTTATCATTTTTCTTTTCTTATTTTTACATCGTGATATTTATCTTCTGAGATTGTAGTTCGTAAGTGTGTGTGAATTGAAAAATGCTAATTACCTGTTTTGGCGGAGAGCCGAGATATAAGCTAGTTTCGTTTTGAATGAATTTTTGTTCGTATGAAATGGCCTTTCCTGAACTTTGTAGAATAAAGACCTCTGTTTGAAAATCTTTACACTTTGTGAATTTAGACAGCGATAAGGGCTCCTGATTAAGACCAATTCTAGGACTTGGGTTCTAATTATTGGTTTCCGTGGTAAAAGTTGCCATAATGAGCCTTCTCCGAAGTTTATACGATCACGCATTCCATAAAAACTTTATATGTTAACGATGGGTAACTAACACACTTTATAGCTCTTTTCCCGAGGGCTCGAAGAGGGGGGAGGAGGTCAAACTCGGAACCATAGTTATTTGACATGTACACTTTAAAAAAAAACAGGTTATCTCAAAATTTCGATCCGATTAATTTGGGGAAAGGGGGCTAGAAATTTTAATTCTCAATCAAATAAGCTTCCTCCAAAGTTTATACAACGAACCCTTCCATAAAAACATGATATGCTCCCCAGGCATAACTTACAACTCTTGTCCAGGGCTCTGGGAATTGTGTCAACTCCGATGGCATTGTTATTAGATCTTTAAACAATTTTAAAGAAAATGGCTATCTAAAAAGCTAGATCGGGTGCTTTTGGGGAAAAGAGGGCGTGGGAGGAGGTATTTACCCACCGATCACTTTCAACTCTTTGGAAATAGAACCCTCTTGCTTGCGGGATGACTTATCAAGGAATTTTGAAGGTATTTTTGAGTCTTAATTTATAGAATTTCGATTTAACGGTATTGATCTAAACATAGGCAATATTTATCGTTCTCCTAGTGATGCGGTTCCGTTGTTTCTTCAGAATCTAGAGGAAATACTTGGCATAATACTGAAACGTCCGTGTCAGTTAATCATTATGGGTGACTTTAATATAAATTTGATGAATTCAAACTCTTCTGCTTCAGTTGATTTTCTTTCAACCATGCTTGCCGCAGGAACTCTACCAACGACATCCATCCCCACAAGAGTAACTAGTATTACAGCTTCTTTGATTGACAATATCTTCTCCGCGCTTAGCTTGAAGGAAAACTAAATTTTTGTTAGTGATATCTCCGATCATTTTCCAATGTATTTTCGGTTCAGCTTTAGTGTTTGATTCTATTAGGTTTGGTGAGAAAGATTTATCTCTTTTTGGGTCTAAATTCGCGGAAAATTCGTGGAGCTTGTTTGATAATGATACGGAATTTTATTGTTTATTTGAGTCTTTTTATGGAATCGTTAAAGAGGCTATTCTTAATATTTGTAAAGTACCACCGTCTAATCATAGGTCTAAGCATAGGTCTAAAAGGATTGTTCCTCTAAACTCATGGATTGACATCCGGACTTATCAAAAGCTGAAGAAGGAAATATAATCTCTGAAGGGCTTATACGTCCGCTACACTTTCAGTGAGTGCTATTCGTCTTTATCAATTCATGATCTACCGGAATATTTATATTTCCTTGTGTAGGAAAGCCATATCTCTATTATCGAAATAATTTTGCTGCATGTGGCAATAACGTTCGTAAAACTTGGAAGGTAATAAATTCTGCCCTTAAACCCGGTTCTCAATCTAGCTCTTTACCTATAGTCCAGTAAAATTACGGAGAAAAGTGGGTCGACCCGGACAAAATTGCAAAAAAAGGTTTTTTTCATCAAAATGTTCAGAAAAATTCGCTGAAAAACATATCCAAAATCCGCTAAAATCGCCCACCGGGAAAACCTTCTGGGGCTGCTTAAAGGGATGAAAGGGGTTAAAAATCCTTTTTTCGATTTTTGTTATTTCGGTACATTCGGAGACTCGATTCTGGTATAAATCAACTCGCTGAAACCAAAAATGATATCACATTTATTGTAGCACTTCTCTAACTTATATTAAACTACAAAAAATAAGATTTTAATAACTGCATTGCCAAAATAAAGGAAGTAGCTTTTCTTCCGAAGTTTTACAGAAAGAACAGATCAATGGACGCCTGAAATACTTCGAACAGCCTGCGAAAAGCAATACAGGAAAACCTCGAACTTAACGGAGCAGAGAAGTACCTCACTCTTTTTTGCTTCGCTAGTCGTTGGGAACCTGGTTATCTGATGAGAATCAAAACTTGTGAAAACTAGGCTTTAGAAAAAGAGAGACTAAGCATAGACGCATAGAAACTTGAATATTCTAGTCTATAATGCCCATTAAAGACTAGCTACAGTTAGTTTTCGAAAACGCCGGCTGCACAGCGCACACAACAGGACCGCCATCTAACTTCAAAAGTAACTGACTGTTATATCAGCTAGTTTGGCAGACACAGTATTATGAGTAAGTAGACTTGATAGACCTGATATGTTGCCTCATCCGTAAGAAGCTAAGCCATAGCTTAGGTCAATCAATATTGAAACCGAAGTTATTGTTTGAGGGAGGAGGGGATTGAACCAACTTCTTAATTTATTTTGAGATCAGAGCCATCTGTCGGTGCCTTGAAAAACGTCCAGGGCGCAGATCAGTAACTAGATGTGATGTGACTACTAGCTGTCGTCAGAAAGACATGAATGTTTAGCAGAATCGCACCGGATGCTCACTGGAGTAGTCATTCGATGACTCGGGTATGCGTCTAGTTCTTATTAAGATTAGTTATCATCTGCAATTAATACTGACTTTGGGTGGGTGCTGACCATGAACGCCCATAGAATGAATTTTAGGGGGGGGGGGCTTACCTGGTCTAATCGGCACTTCATTTTGAGTTTATAGGTATATCAAACTGACAATCCACAGTTTTTTTTTTGTTTTTTTTTTTCAGTAAAGCCTAAGTTATGTTCTGGTCTTGAGAAGGCATGGAGGTTGTCAGCCCTACTAATGTTCATTTTTGCTCGTTTTGAGTTTGACTCGGCTATTTATTATAATTTCTGTTCGTTTTGAGTTTCATTTAATTGTTGATCATGATTTGTGGTACTTTTACGCTTGGAAGATTATTTGACTTTATTTCTACCCATTTTTGACTTAATAGAGCTCTACTTTTCTTTGAAAACTTATTCTGTGGAAATTTTTTTTTTAATTAATACAAATATATGACACCGTCACTCAGCCAGTGGGGCTGGCGCCCCCACCCCCCTATGGGCACCCATGGTACTGATCATTATGGGTGGTATGACGAGCCCCAGTTTCTGTCAGTTCTATTTATCGATTGACAGTATTCTGGTTCTATCAACGTCAGATGGAACTGATATCTTGTCCTTTCCTTGTGTACTTTACCATTTCCCTGCTACGTGAGAACGTAAAAAAATATCTTATTTTCAGGTCTAGAGAGTACCTGAAGCAAGTTGAAAAAAAACTAATGGATTCGAATTGCAAAATATGTTGCTCGCCGCTCACCGCCAGTGATGATACTGCCGTTTTTACTCAAAAAGGTGCGGATGGAGTACACTTTGCTAGTCTTTCAAGAGGGGACGATCTGCAGGCAGTACCAGGTGAAAAAATTCACGTTCCATGCCGAAGAGACTATTGTGATAAGAAACGTATTGTCAATTACTGTGAAAACAAGTCTCTCCCAAACGCTAGTCAAGACGAAGTACCTCAGACTCTAAGGTCAAACGAGGGTGTTTTGATTTAATGAATTTATGTTTGTTTTGTGCAAAACCTGTTATTATTGACAGTAAAGGTTCTAGAAGAGAAGTCTACGGCAATGGATTCAAAGTGAGAACCTACGACTTCCAGAGCACTGTGGTCAAGATATGCTGTGAAAGGAATGACACTTGGGGAACGACTGTGTTTGGTCGCATTAACAGCGCTACTTCAGACTTGCATGCTGCAGATGCAGTCAACCATAGAAAATGTTCGACGAACTTTCGAACTAAAAAGGATGGGCCAAAACGGTTTTCAGACAGTGTTGATGATAATTGTACATCAGCTAAACGGAGAAAATCGGGAAGACCATCTGATGAAGTCAGACTAGAAGCCTTTAAGGAAGCCCTCAAGCTCTTCGCAGGCAGGTATGATGAGCAAGTTACCATACGAGAAATTGCAGAAAAGATCAAAGACTTTCTTCGCGGGTATGACGATGTTCAACCATACAGAGCAAAGCATCTGAAGAGAATATTGGAAGAGCATTATGGCGAACGAATTTTAATTGCCGATGTGAATGGTTAACACAATGTTATTACTTTCTGTGAAAACGCGAAGTCCATTCTTCGTGAATACTACAATCTTCCGAAAGAGCAGGATCCTGAGACAGAAAAATTAAATCTGATCGAGACACTCGCCAAAATTATTCGGAACGAAGTAAAAAAAGTGAATACTCCCTCAGACCTTTATCAGGGCATCGACGAATTGCACTCAGTAGATAAAAACTTAGAATTTCGTTTCAGCATCCCTGCGCCTGCTACTTGCCAGACTTATGCCGGGCGAAAACTGCACTGTTGTTCAAGCCTCAATTGGACAAACAATAATGCAAGAAATGCGACCAAGTGCCTTACTCGCCCCTTTGCAGATAGGACTGGCAGTCCAGGTGCACCACCATTTTGCTTCTCGTTTTCTCGTGGACACGCTGAACAAACTTGGTTTCTGTTCATCTTATAGCGAAGTCCTCCGGTTCGAAAAATGTGCAGCAGTCAGCGAAAACCAAGGACCTAAAGACGTTCCGGAAAACAGTTTTCTCCACTACGTCGCTGACAATGTCGACCATGACAGTTGTTCTATAGACGGACGCAGTACTTTCCATGGAATGGGGATTATTTCTGCCATCACTCCGGTGCCTGGAAAAGTATCAAGGTTCATTCCTAGAAAAGAGGTCTCTGCTGAGGATATAAATGCTTTGTCATCCTTGCCCTTTCACTTTTACAACACAGCACGACAGATGGACCCGAACGTCCTGTACAAACCCCGTGCTGTCACGACTGGATGAGCCTCACAATTCTAGCACCGACTTATTATGGTATTCGTCTTGGTTTTTCAGACAGTCATGTCCGAACTGGTCTGGATTCACGCAATCAGTATACAAGGGATCTCACCCTGGAAAACCTGCCGTCTTCTTCCATCCAATGATTGACTATAACCCATGTAACCAATCTTCTGTCTACTCAACCTTGCTTTACGTGTGTGAACAGGCAAGGAAACAAAATGTCGCGGCTGTAGTGACTTTTGATCAGCCCCTTTACTGGAAGGCTATGACAATTGTGGACTCTGAGCCGACTGGAAGCTCTTTGAAAGACCTCACTATCTTACTTGGAGGATTTCACGCTCGCATCAGCTGTTTGGGTTCAATCGGACACATTATGGAAGACACTGGATTAGAAAAAGTGCTTGAGCAAATTTACGCCAAGAATACAGTAAAGCATATCATGAGAGAGAAAGCACTATCTCGAGCAGCTCGCGCACATGATATCATTGATAGAGCTCTTGCCATTTTAATACTTAACGACAAGCACAACTCGACGGAACACAATGAAGATAGGGAATTTGAGATCCACGAGGATTTTAATGAAGCCCTTGTGATCTTCGAGGCCCTGCAAAGCCCGAGGTCAAGGGTTGTAAGTTATTCCCTGGGTGTATATAAGGTCTTATGGGAAGGAATGGTCGTATAAGTTTTGGAGGAGTTTTATTTGATTAAAAATTGAAAGTTCTAGTTCCCCTTTTTAAGAGCCAAAAAAGATCAGAGGACAAAAAGCCCTCCTTTCCCCAAATGTATCTGATCGAAAATTTTAGATAATCATTGTGTTCAATTTAGTCCAATGATTTTATAACAATGCCTTCGGGGTTTATACAACCCCGAAAGGTTACGATCGAAAAGTTCCCCTTTAAAACGGCTAGGGGAGGGAGGCTAGTTGCCCTCTGATCACTTTTTACTCTTAAAATGGAATTATAAATTCTAATTTTTAATCATACAAAACCCTTCCGAAGTTTATACGACCATCCTTTCCATAAAAACCTTATATACATCCGGATACAACTTTTAACACTTGCCCCCGGGGTCTGGGGATTTGTGACAATCCTGGCGTTTTATTATATGATCTTTGGTCCGATTGAACAAAATGGCTATCTAAAAAATTCGATCGGATGTAATTTGAGAAAAGAGAGAATGAGGCGGGGTTAGTAGCCTTCTTGTTCCTTTTGACTCTTGAAAAGGAAACTAGAACTTTCATTTTCCAATCGAATGAGCCCTCTTCAAAGTTTACAAGACCACATCTTACATAGAAACCTTTTACCCCCGCCCCAGGGTATAACTTACAACAGTTTCCCCCGCGCTCTAGGGGGGTGAAAACCCTGAAGTTTCGTTATATGATCTTTGGTCTATTTTCAACAAAAGTACTATCTCAACAGCTCGATCAGATACATTTTGGGAACAGAGGGTGTGGCAGGAGGCTAGTTGCCATCCGATTATTATTGACTCTTAAAAAGGGAACAAAAACTTTCAATTTTTAATAATGCGAGTCCCTCCAAAGTTAATACGACCCCTCTTCAATAAAAAACTTATAAGCCCCCAGGGCATAACTTAAAAAACCTGCCCCCGAGCTCTGGGGGGGCTGTGTTGACCCCGTAGTATTCGCTAGCTGATTTTTGAACTATTCTTAACAAAATAGCCATCTCAAATTTTTTCCGGATGGATTTGGGGAAAGACGGTGTTGGGAGAGGGGGGGGGGGGTAGTTCACTTTTTACTCTTAAAAAGGGCAATAGAACCTCCGCTTTCCAGTCGAATGAGCCCCCTCAGAAGTTTATAAGAATATAATATGCATAAAGACCTTATACGCCCCCAGGGCATAATTTAAAACACCCACCCCTGGCTCTGGGGGGCTGTATCGACCCCGAAGTTTTTTTTATATTTAATCTTAGAACTATTCTTAAAAAAAGTTATCTCAAATCTTTTTTCGGATACATTTAGGGAAAAAGGGCATGGGGGAGGGGGGTTGCCCTCCGGTCACTTTTGAATCTTAAAAAGTAAACTATAACTTTGAATTTCTAATCAAATGAGATCCCTCTGAAGTTTTTACGAGCACCCCTTCCATAAGAACCTTATACGCTCCCCGAGAATAACTTTCAACACCTACCCCCGCTTTTTGAGGGATTGTTTCGACTCCGGAGTTTTTGCTATCTGACCTTTGTATTATTTTTAACAAATGGCTATCTCAAAACTTTATCGGATGCATTTATGGAAAAAATGGCGTAGGAGACGGTCTAGTTGCCCTCTGATCACTTTTGACTCTTAAAAAGGACACTAGAACTTCCGACTTCGAATCGAATGAACCCCGTCCGAAGTTTATACAACCCCCCCTTCCATATGAAGTGCCTCTGGAAAAAGAACATTGAAGCCTTATGGCCGTTACTAAACTGACATAGTGCAGCTTCAGTAGCAGCGTAGCAAGGATGACGATCAATGGGTAAATAGGAAGGGGGGCGAAGGTTTTAAATTTTATCCTGACTATTAAAATAACCGTAACCAGAGCTCGGTGACCAGAGCAATATGAAGTATTGCAGCAAGTATTTGCCGACAAGTACAACACTTTGGTTTTATTTCTTCATTCTCAATTTTGCCTGAACCCTAAAGCGGTCAACCAAAAAACTTCTAAACTGTCATGTCCTAAAGAGAAATGTTCCTTCAGTATAAACTACAAGACATTTCTTGGTTGTGGTATCAAAATACGCCGCTTTGCTTTTTACCAGCTTTATCGCCTATTTCCTGATTTCCAATTAACACTACTTTTAAATTAATTTTTAAAAGTAAATTATTTTCCTGATGAAAGTAAAGAGCTATGTTGAAACTTAAGACAGTCATAGGTTACTTCTTCGTAATTTATACAACATATATTTCAAAACGTGTTTCAAATAAATTAGCTCATGATATTTCCTTATATTTGTAGAATTTTAAAAACCAGCGCTTTACTAAAAACACAAACAAACACGACAAAATAGAATTACAAGCAATAGAATCGCTTAAACAAAAGACTAATTTATAAATTTCTGAATAGTGTTTTGCGACCATCAAATGAAAAAATTTTACCATGCAATTTTAATTCTCTAAAGACTCAAATGCATATCCCTCATCAATAATATGTTCAGAAGAAGGATCTCCGTTATCCCTATTGAAATAAACAGTAATCTAAAAGTTTGGGCAACATCTCTCTGGCTTTAGGATTCAGCCTAATAAACTTTACGTGGATCTAGTGGACGTCATAAGGAGAGAAGATGAGGCAAAGAGTAGGCCAAAACCTCGGGGCTTATACCTTTGAATGTCCGTCTCGTCTGTCCCTTGGACCAAGAAACTTGTCCATAGGGTTGAAGCGGAATTGGCCACTTACGTGTACAGGTCGAAGAAGGCTTGTACGCCTCTAAAAAATTGTCTCAAGTCATATTTGCCCAAGGTACTTGTCCCAAAGACTGCAAACCAATCGAAAAAAAAAACATCTACCTTTTGCTAAAAAATTTGTTATTGGGAGGTGTTTTGCAGGGGCCACTAGCTCACTTTGGTTCTCGAGTCAAAAAGAACAAAAACTCTTGCATGGTTCTATTTTAGCCCTGATTCAGTATGCCTAAGGGTGCGTGAAAGTTGACAGTTGTGTGAGAGGGAAAGGCGAGGGGTATGTTGGAGGGACCATTAGCCGGTCTTATGCTTTCAATTGTTCAAACAAAAACTGTCTGCAGAGCGTACCTAAAAAAGGTTAACATGCCTGTCTTTATGAAAAAGTTTGAAACGGGAGAGAGCATAGGGAATAGAGTTACTGTGCCACTTTGTGCTTCCAGTCATACTGATTGAAAATTACTGCACAATATTTCTTTAAAAAAAGGTTAGACGGGAGGGATGCTAAAGGTGCCAAGGGCCCAGGATCTTCATGCATTTATACAGATAGATGATCTTTGCATATATCTGGTTTAAAACAGATGTGACAATCGTGCAAACAGGTTGCTACATGCCTTTCTTTCTACTAGAAATTTGGAGAATTTTAATTCTCGCTTCATTCTGTTTCAAACAAGGTATTACTTACCTACCTTTCGGCGATAACGCTGGTAGCGGGAGGTTAGTAAAAACGGCTTGGACTTGGTTCTTTGTGTACCAAGTCAACCCCTAGTTGTTTCTCGCACCAAATTAGGCCTTAGCTCATTCTTACAAAGAGTCATTATCTGATTTTCTTTCTTTCTCAATATGCACCTCAACAATTAAGCTGTCAATCCTTCAAAACCTTGAAATATTGTATCTCCCGAACAATTTTTTTTAATATATTAACTGGTGTCATTGATCAGGTCGTCCATTATTATTAATCAGTATATATATATATATATATATATATATATATATATATATATATATATATATATATATATATATATATATATATATATATATATATATATATATATATATATATATATACAAATAGTGACGAAGACCACACTGCCTTTCCAACATAAACAAATAAGTAAAACAACAGGGAAATTTTTATACAAGACAGTGGAACACAACTTTAAATGAATATTTCGACCCTATATCGAAGGGCCGTCCTCAGCAAAACAGACGAAGAGAATAAAAACAATATAAAAGAAACTTACATTAAAATTCAATCATTAAAACTGAAAAGTTTAAAAAAAAAAATGTTTTAAAACAGCCCTAATATCATTACTTCAAGGAAGTTCAACCAGGACTGGTACTTCAAACGAAGTGGACAGAGAACAATTCATTCAGATGGAATTAAAATACTTACAGAAAAGCTTTTAAAGCTAATCTCGCCTTCTTGGCAGCCAGCCTAGAGGGTCTATTCGTAATAGGTTGAGTGGAGTTATTTACTGGTTTTTTAATATAATTAGTTAAATCATTTTTAATTAAATTTGTGTATAGGGCATTAAGCGAATATTCCCCCAAATCTCTATTTAAAGAAATATTACTATTTATTTTGATTTTAATTTCAATTGCCTCTCGAACAACCTGTTTTATGCCTAAATCATTGCTAATAAGGCAAGTTTCTTCAAAAAGCATTTTATGACTAGGGTTATCATATATGTGACTGCTTAAAGCAGAATCAAAGGAAATATTTGTACTATTAGAATTTAAAGCTTTAGTTATGTCATCTTTGTGTTGTTGCAGGCGTTTTTCTAAATTTTGATGGGTTCTACCAACATAAAAATGGCCACAGTCACATGGTATTTGATAAACCCCTCTCTGGCGAGTAACTGGGGTTATATCTTTACCAGAATTTAAGAAATTCATGATTTTAAAATTATTTGTAAATACGACATAAAAATTATTTTGTGTGCAAACTTTTTTTTAAACTTGTAGTGACTTTTGGAATATATGGAAGGTAAATTATATTTGAGGGCTTGACGGGAAGTCCTGGTTGAACTTCCTTGAAGTAATGATATTAGGGCTGTTTTAAAACATTTTTTTTTTTAAACTTTTCAGTTTTAATGATTGAATTTTAATGTAAGTTTCTTTTATATTGTTTTTATTCTCTTCGTCTGTTTTGCTGAGGACGGCCCTTGGATGTAGGGTCGAAATATTCATTTAAAGTTGCGTTCCACAGTCTTGTATAAAAATTTCCCTGTTGTTCTACTTATTTGTTTATATATATATATATATATATATATATATATATATATATATATATATATATATATATATATATATATATATATATATATATATATATATATATATATATATATATATATTATATATATATATATATTATATATATATATATATATATATATATATATATATATATATATATATATATATATATATATATATATAAACAATTGAAGTCTAGGAGGTACAATGGGATTTCATGCCTCTATCTCAGTCCTAAACGTAGAAATTTAAACAAGAAACTTAATCAAAAGTATGAACAGAAATGATTAGTAACAGCAGATCATAGGACTTTTACAGCCCTTAGAAAAAGGCCCCTTTTTGGATCCCTTTGAGTTTCTATATTTCTATATAATGAAGATATTTTGGCGAAGGGCCTAGATTTTCACCAAACATGTTAAGCAATTTTGGATGCTAGTCAAGTCTAAGCTTAGAGCTAATGCCGGCCTACCTGTTAGCCTGTGACGTAGCAATCCATTAAAAAGTTAAGCATGACTTGAAAAAGTTAAAGCTTGGTAGAACAGCTTCAGATAGCCTCTTAAGCATAAGCTATACAACTCTGCTTGACTCACACAGGATACACTCTGGCTCTAGGGTAAGAAAAGATAATCGTTTTGGCTCTGGGCAAAGACCATAGGCAGCAGCTATCCCAAACAAAGGAAAAGAATTTGGACTTAAAACTCAGAGAGTTAGAGATTGTAAAGCGTTAGAGGTTGGTTCATACCACTTTTTCATGATAAACCAGAATCGACGGCATAAAAAAAAAGTGTTAATCCGGAAACACACATAAAGTCCATAAAGATCCTTCCCTTAAACAAAGAAGTAATAAAACAAAATAAAGTAATCGATCAAACAAAACTCACAATGCATTGAGGTTATCAGCTTTACAAGTTCCTGAGATGCAGTCGGTAGGCAGAGTCTAAAAGAGAAACAAAATAATAAATATATGAATATAAATACATATAATAAATATAGATAATAAATAAATAATATCATAGCCAGCGCAATAGCGCTGCCTAAGTAAAGAACGATGTTGACACAATGTGTTATTTTTTTTTTGATTTCTCGGTTTTAGAGCAGGGCACTTCGTATCGAAGGAGTTGTCGTAGAAATTTCAAAAAGGGCTCATTCGATTGAAAATCAGAAGGGCTTGTGCCCTTTTTAATAGCGGAAAGTTATTGGAAGGCAACTAACACCCCTTCGACGCCCACCATTCCCCCAAACATATCCAATCAGAATTTTGAGATAGCCGTTTTGTTCAACGTAGTTAAAAATCTGGAAATTATGTCTTTGAGGAGGACACTCCCCCATATCCATCAGGGCAAGGGTTGAGAGTTATACCCTGGGTGCATATAAGGTTTTAGTAGAAAGTGTTGTCGTAGAAACTTCAAAAAGGGTTCATTCAATTAGAAATTCAAAGGGCTAGTGCCCGTTTTAACAGTCGAAAGTGATTGGAGGGCAACAAACCCCCTCTCACGCCCATTATTTCCCAAAACACATCCAATCAAAATTTTGAGATAGACATTTTATTCAAAGTAGTTGAAAGTTCTAAAATCAAGTCTTTGAGGATGACAACCCCCCCCCCCCCCCCACAGCCCTCAAGGCAGGAGTTGTAAGTTATGCCCTGGGGGCATATAAGGTTTTTATAGAAAGCGTTGTCGTAGAAACTTCAAAAAGGGCTCATTTGATTGGAAATTAAAAGGGCTAGTGTCCTTTTTAAGTCACAAGTGATTGGAGAGCAACTAATCCCCCTCTCACGCCCACAATTTCCCCAAACACATCCAATCAAAATTTTGAGATAGCCATTTTGCTCAACGTAGTTGAAAGTTCTGGAAATAATGTCTTTGAGGATGACAAACCCCCTATACCCCTTAGGGCAAGGGTTGTAAGTTATGTATAGAAGTTATATGAGGTTTTTATAGATAGTGTTCTCGAAGAGAACACTATCTATAATTTTGCAGTAGGAATCAAGACATGGCTAATCAAACAGTTCGTGGTAACGAACTGTAAGTAAGGAGCGACCCGGCTTAATGGTAACCGAAACTCTAGAAAACAGGTTTTTGATACCAATAGGTACATCAAAAGAATCAGATTTCAATCCTGAATTCAAATATACAACTTTCATCAAGTTTAGTCCTATCCATCAAAAATTACGCGCCTGAGAAAATTTGGCTGATTTTCGAAAAAGGGAGAAAGACCCCCTAAAAGTCATAGAACCTTAATGAAAATCACACCATCATATTCAGCGTATCAGAGAACCCTATTGTAGAGGTTTCAAGCTCCTATCTACAAAAATGTGGAATTTTGCATTTTTTGCCAGAAGAAAGATCACGGATGCGTGTTTATTTGTTTTTTTGTTGTTGTTTTTTTCCCAGGGGTGATCGTATCGACCCTAGAATATCGTGGGAGGACTCATTGGAACGGAAATTAAAAGTTCTAGTGCCCTTTTTAAGTGACCAAAAAAATGGAGGGCAACTAGACCCCCTCCCACGCTCATTTTTTTCCCAAAGTCACCTGATCAAAATTTTGAGATTGCCATTTTGTTCAGCATGACTGAAAATATGATAACTATGTCCTTTAGGATGACTTAATCCCCCCGAAGTCCCCGGGGGGAGGGCTGAAAGTTATGAACTTTACCCAATGTTAACATATAGTGTTGGTTATTAGGAAGTATACAGACGTTTTCAGGGGGGATTTTTTCTGGTAGTAGGGGGTGGGTGGGTCGGGGGTTATGTGGGAAGATCTTTCCATGAAGGAAGTTTTCATGGGGGAAGGGACATTGCTATGAAGGGGGTGCCGGATTTCCCAGCATTATTTAAAAAAAGATCAGAAATTAAATATAAAAAAAAAAAGTTTTCCAACTGAAAATAAGGATTAACATCAAAACTTAAAACGAACAGAAAATATTACGTGTATGATTGGGTTCACTCCCTAGTCAATACCTCGCTCTTTAAGCCAAAGATTTTTTAGTACTTTCATAAGAGCTATTTATTCTAAATAACGGCCTTTGTGATTAAGAGGTCATTTTTAAAGAATTGGAACAAAATTCGAACTTTACCTTAAAGAGCGAGGTATTGTTTAGGGGGCGAGCCCCCTAATATACGTATTAAAATTATATGAATATAGAAGTTCGTTACGTAAGTTACGTATATTTATTACTAATACAAACGTTCGTAAATAAAATTAAACAAGTTTCGAGAAAGCTATTTAACCAAATAAAAATAAAATTAATATGCAAAATTTGTTTTAATTATTCATGTACGGTGAGCCAAAATCAAAACTTGCATTAATTCAAAAACGTTCAAAAACTAAATAAAAAAAACATGTTTCTTTTAACTGAAAGTAAGGAACGACGTTGACACTTAAAACGAACAGAAATTATTCCGTATATGAAAGGGGCTGTCCCCTCCTCAACGCCTCGCTCTTTACGCTAAAGTTTGACTTTCTCACAACTCTTATTTTTTTAAACAATAAAAAACTTTAGCGTAAAGAGCGAGGCGTTGAGGAGGGGACAGCCCCTTTCATATACGGAATAATTTCTGTTCGTTTTAAGTTTCAACGTCGTTCCTTACTTTCAGTTAAAAAAAAAACTGTTTTTTTTATTAATTATAGGCAAAAAGCCAAGACAGATAATCCGAGTAATTGAGTAAGGCAAAAATGTTTAAATAGCAGGGGTAAATAGTGGGAGTAAGAATGACTCTCTTATTGGACAAGTGCTTGTGTGTTAGTTTTTTGGAAAGGCATGCGTGACTAGATAGTGAAACTTCAAAAAAGGCTCATTCGATTGGAAATTGAAAGGGATAGTGCCCTTTGTAATAGTAGAAAGTGATTGGAGGGCAACTAATCCCCCTCTTACGCCCACCATTTCCCCAAACACATCCAATCAAAATTTTAAGATAGCCATTTTTTTCAACGTAGTTGAAAGTTCTGGAAATTAGGTCTTTGAGGATAACAACCCCCCCCCCATAGCCCTCAGGGTAAGGGTTGTAAGTTATGCCCTGGGGGCATATAAGGTTTTTATAGAAAGCGCTGTCGTAGAAACTTCAAAAGTGACTCATTCAACTGGGAATGGAAAGGGCTAGTGCTCTTATTAATAGTCAAAAGCGATTGGAGGCCGAATACCCCCCCCCCCCCCGCAGGCCCATCATTTTCCCAGAACACTTCCAATCAACATTTTGATACAGCCATTTTGTTGAACGCAGTTGAAGGACCTGGAACTTTTGTCTTTGAGTATGACCCCCCCCCCCAAAAAAAAAAAAATCCATCAGGGCTAAGGTTGTAAGTTATGCCCTGGGGGCATATAAGGTTTTATAGAAAGCGTTGTGGTAAAAAACTTCAAAAAGAGCTCATTCTATTGGAAATTGAGAGGGCTATTACCCTTTTTAATAGTCGAAAGTAATCGGAGGGACAATCATCCCCCCCCAGGCCCATCATTTCCCCAAATATTTCCAACTTTTTGATATGGCCTTTTTGTTCAACGTGGTTGAAAGGTCTGAAAATTATGTCTTTGAGGATGACAACCCTCCCCCATAGCCCTCAGGACAAAGTTCGTAAGTTATGTTCTTGGGGTATATAAGGTTTTTATAGAAAGTTTTGTCGTAGAATCTTCAAAAAGGGCTCATTCTATTGGAAATTGAGAGGACTAGTGCCTTTCTTAATAGTCAAAAGTGATCAGAGGAGAAATGCCCTCCCCCTCCCACGCTCATCATTTCCCCAAACACTTCCAATCAAAATTTCGAGATAAAATATTTTACTCAACGTATTGGAAAGGTCTGAAAATTATGTCTTTCAGGATAACAAATCCCCCCAGCCCTCAGGGCAAGGGTTGTAAGTTATGCCCTGGGGGCATATAAGGTTTTTATAGAAAGCATGGTCATATAAACTTCGGAGGGGCTCATTGGATTGGTAGTCAGAGGCTCTAGTGTTCTTTTTAAGAGCCAAAGTGATCGGAGGGTAGCTAACCCCCCCCCCCCCCCACACACACACACATACACATTGTATTGTCCCAAAATGCATCTAATAGAAATTTTGAGATAACCATTCTATTCAAAATAGTCTAAATATCATATAACAAGACTTTTGGGGTTGAAACAAACCCCAGAGATTAGGGGCAAAGGTTGTAAATTATGCCCAGGGGGTATTTAAGGTTTTTGTAACCATTAGGATGGTTGTTTAACTTTAGAAGAGGATCAGTCTTTTTCCCTGAAAAAGACTATGTCAATATAAAACGAACAGAAATTAATTAAAAAACTTTTTCCACAAAATCAGTTTTTCAACAAAAAGTAAAGACTCCATTAAACCAAAAATGAACAAAAATAGAATCAAATAATATACCAAGCAAAGAACTACCCCAAATCAGTATCAATAAAAGTACAAATTATATTCTGGCTTTTAGAAAACATAGGGTTTTAGAACCCTACTCGTATTAATTTCTGTTCGTTTTGTGTTTGACTCTGTTATTTACTTTAATTTCTGTTTGTTTTGGGTTTCATTTACTTATTGATACTGATTTGGGGTAGTTGTATGCTTGGTAAATTATTTGATTCTATTTTTTTTCACTTTTGGTTTAATGGAGTTTTTACTTTTTTTGAAAAACTTATTTTGTGGAAATTTTTTTTTTATTTAATAATAAAATAATAATAATAAATATAAACATCATGATAAATAAAAGATAATTAAAAATGCGAGCCTATATCAAGCGTCACTACAGATCAACACTGTCCTTCCTAGATAGGAGGAAAATTAATTTCACCGAAATAAAATTCATTGGAAGCACGTTCTTTGGGAGAATTGACACTTGTCGAAATTCCTTGTGGTTGATCCTTATGAAAAAATTTAACATTACTTTTACATTCAGATAAAAATAGTTAACGTCTCAATCCCAAAAGTGATCTAGACCCCCCCCCCCCCACAAACACACACAGACACAAAAACACAAACAAAAAGGGCAACATAGCAATGCACTATTTATGTAAATACAATTGTTTTGACGCACCAGGTGCATTTACTTGTATTAACAAGTTGAAAATATACCATCGAATGGACTACTTTTGTCTAAAATATCACAATTAACAAACAAAAGGTTTTGCACGATGGCTTTAAAGACGACTATAAACATCAAATTGCCATCACAAAAATTTGTGCTATAGGCAAACTAATAGCAGTAGACGAACTGGAATCTAGAGTTTAAGCCTTATTCGTAAGAAAATTTTCACAAATATTCACGGATATATTTCTTGATGCAATATAATAAGTTTAGCCAGAATGAGTAAAAGAGAAATTTCTCACTGGGTAAAATAGAGAAGAAAGAGGAAAACAGAATTGAAACAAATACAAAAGAGAAAAGACGAAAAAAGTTGCAATGCCATTCGCTTTTAACAAACTGCGCCACCTGACATTAGATTGCCACTGATAAGTAATGCATTCTTTTCCAGGGACTCTTAGGAGGCTAGGTTATCCTTTCCTAACGGGCTTTATTTAAAGTAGTGTAAAGTCGGTCGTTTCTATTGACTTTAGTCAATAGTAAGCACTAGTACCTTGCCCACTCAAATATCTCACATCACCAGAATCGCAGGCAAGCAGTCTTCCCCAACCAGCTTCTATGAAGGGGTCGAATATAATTTTTATTGGTGGGTGTAGGGATTTTTGAAGCAGATGAATACCAGCGCAAGACTCAACAACTTACTAGGGAAGAAAATAAACAATGTTCGGTTAGATCTAGTGGGTTTTCGTTATTAACGAAGCCACATCGTCCTGAGTTATTGATTCTCATGAGGCTTTTTGTCTGGGAAATGTGTATGGCCTTCGGAGTTGCCGCTCCTCAGATCCACCAAGATTCACTCAGTAGCGACACAGTTGGAAATACGCGATTTTGTTAAGAGACTGACAATGTGTTCTAGCTTGTGGTTCTAGTAAAATCTGTTCATGTAAAAGGTGCCGTTGCTGCTCTTGCTTGCAGTTCAAAGAGAAGCAATCGATTTAAAGATATTACTGAGCTTAAGTAGGTAAACTGTTAGAAAACGTCAAATTCTTTGAACGTTGCTCAGACTTACCCGAGATTTTACAACAACAAGATGTATAAATAGCCAATATCTAAGTTTTGCTTTAGATTTTCTGCAAGTCAACTTAACTAACTCCTTTAAACTAGAAACGGAGCGCTTCCAGCATCTCTTCCATGGAGTCAACCAGGATGGCCAGATCCTCAAGAAAGTCAGTGTCTAAGATTACTTGATCACTAAATGTAAGCCCAAAAGCAAGCGAAGATGTAAATCAGTTTCATGAACATCCCACTCTTAGAGGGGAATTGTCCCAGTGTGAGGATTTCACTGTCAATAGATCTCTGAGAGGCTAAACCATAATATTCATATCTTTTTTCCGACAACTTTGATTTCATTCTATCCCTGCAAACTCCATCGATTCAAATGATGATGAATAAGTTTGTTAGTCTGTGAGTTTAGCCTGTGCTAGTATTCACTATCTACACAGGAGTTAAAATCATTCAGAAATATTGAAGGTCAAGTTCGTTTTGAAATCTTACCTCGAGCATCTTCCCTTTTCGAACACCTGGAGCAATTTACCCTCTTTTTCTGCTGAGCTTACAGGCAGACATATATATTCATAAAGCTCGGTAGACCAATGAGTTCAACAGTTCTTCAGCAATTACCTAGAGCATTTAAAGATTTTGGCACAATCATTTTCTTGGAATGGCCATCGCTAATGTGTCACGTGCACTGGAGGGTATTTTTACGCTGAAAGTAGTCATTTCCAATTACATAAATTTGTGATCACCACAATTCAAACAGGCAAGGATCATTATCCTTTAGTTCGTTGGTTGATGCGATATCGATTGTACAAAGTCAAAAACAAAGCACCTGTGGAAACTGTTTTATTCGTTTTATATCAAATAGAAACCACATACTCACAAATAAACACAACAATGAATACGAAATGTGGAGTTACATATAATACCAACAATTAAAGATCTTTGAACTTACCTGTGTAGCGAATCAAGGAGATAAAATAAACAGATATTGCTGACGTCTTTGACAAGTTGCCGCCGGTTAGCCTAAAAGAAAGAAAAAGTTCCAGGGTGCATTATTTGATGGAATGAATGCCCCTAGCTATTTGAGATCAACGTTCACAAAAGAAAAGGAGATGGTCAGGTGTGTCGGGGCAGGCAAGGTAACTATTCTGTCATAAGGAAAACAAATATTACATCTTCTTTTGAAAGATGAACTTTTGATCCAATTACTGCTTTACTGTCTTGAAACAATGTTTTCAGCCACTATCCAGTGATTACATTTCATCCTGACAAGCAGGAGAGGGTAAATTACCTGTTGGTTCTCAATTGAGTGTCGTAGTAAATTGGGCCTTCACGCTTTGACAAGCAAAGCAAAGCCAGCAAGCTAAGATTATGACGTTCAGGGGAAATCTGCAAGATCGCATTCACACTTGAGGAAACTATTTATTAGATTAAGAAGCAAATCAAAGTCAGTGGTGGACAGAAAACATTTTGTGTTTCATTTCTTTTTTCTTTTCTTAAGACGGTACTTGCTTTCCCAATCCATTTGTACTGTCACATTGTCTGTTAACATGTCTGTTAACGCCTGAAATTGTCAGATAGCACCACAGCTTGTCACGATAATTTCCCATCCTAGAGAACACCGTAAAGGCAATACTACTATTGTTCCTAATATATATTTTTATACTAATTCTAGACAATTTCTCTAGGAAATTTACAGTTCTTGCATAAAATTTGTAATTTGTTTGGATGTGTCCGGAAGCTCCGCGTTCTTGTTTTATCTTGGATAAATCTTGTTTAACTTGGATAAGTTGGATTTTCGTTGAATTTTTCATTCCGACTAGGATAATTGGTTGGACAGTCTGACGCATTTGAGTAACCACAAATCCAGTAGAAGTGTAAAATTTTGTGGTGGATTTTTAGGAGAAAAGAAATTATTTAATAAACTTGTGACTTATGGTTTATTTTTCAGTTAAAATACTACAGGATAACATTTGAGAATCCTTAATCACATCTTTCCCCAAATCATAGATGGTGATTTGAATAAAAATTTCTAAATATTAAAAAAAAAATAATCTTTGAAAGAAAGAATCGAACATACCAATTTGGCAAGGATAATTACAGTTTTCTATTCATCCCTCATTTACAGTCTTCTTAATGCCCTCTTCTGAGCTAGACAATTAGAAGCAAATTTTTTACTTCATTGCATCCCTGCACATAGGACAGAGAAATATAATGTACATTTTATACCCAAGTAAGATCAAGAGGAGAGTAGGGTAGGGAGGCCATGAGCTAAGAGGTTCGCTCTCAATTATTGTTAGAGTAACATAATAAAGTTTAACAAAAATACAGGTGTGATCACAAAAGGCTTGCGTCCTGAAAACGTGAGGGGCGGGGTACTACTGAAAGGAAGCCAGAGCTGTGTTTCTCAATTATCTAAAATTATTTTGCAAATAATTCATATCCTTTTCCATAATATTATTTTATAGACTTGGCAAAGAATACTATTTTTCTTGACAATTGCAAGCTTTTTTATATATATAGAAAAACTCGCGAAGAGTTTTGAGGAAGAGTATAATAGAGAGGGGGGACATGTTTGAGAATTTTTGTAAATGAACTATCTATGCCTGGTATATTCTATTTAATATTTTTTTATAATGTTCCCTGGTGTAAGGTTAACTAAATCTGACTGAATGCAGTAGGCTTCCTGACTTCAATGCAGTGGTTAATCAAACAGTTCCTAGTAACGAACTGTAAGTAAGGAGCTATGTGGCTCAATAGTAACTAAAACTCTAACAAACAAAGTCTTGATAACAATGGATACATCACAAGAATCAAATTTTGATGTTTATTCAAAATATATAAAATTCATCAAGTTTAATGTTGCCCGTCATAAGTTAGGAGCCTGGGAAAATTTGCCCAATTTTTCAAAAAGAAGTGAAACACCCCAAAACACCAAGTGATCTTAATGAAAATCACACCATTAGATTCAGAATATCCGAGAACTCTACTGTATAGGTTTCAAGCTCGTAAATACAAAAATGTGGAATTTCGCATTTTTCGCCAGGAACAAGATCGCGGATGCGTGTTTTTTTTGTTTTGTTTTTTTTCAGGGGCGATCGTTCCGAGCAAGCGATCATAGACGATCGAGAGACGGCTCATTTGATCGGAAATCAAAAGTTCTAGTCCCCTTTTTAAGTAATGAAAATACTGGATGGCAGCTAGGCCACCTCCCACACCCCTTTTTCCCAAAGTCGTCCGATCAAAACTTGGGGACAGTCATTTTGTTCACCACAGTCGAAAGATTTAATAACTGTGTCTTTGAGGATAACTTGACTCTCCGCCACCCCAGGGGGAAGTGCTGTAAGCTATAAACTTTGCCCATTGTTTACATATGACATTGGCTATTGGGAAGTAAGGGGAAGTATACAATTTTTTTTTCTTTTTTTTTTTTTGGGGGGGGGGGGTACTTGGGGGGATCTTTCCACAGAGGAACTTTTAGCAGGGGGAGGGAATTTTCCATGGAGGGGGAGCTAGATTTCCCGGCATTATTAAAAAAAAACGATCAGAAATTGAATAAAAAAACAAGTTTTTTTCAACTGAAAGTAAGGAGTATTATTAAAACTTAAAACGAGCAGAATGATTACGTATATGAGGGGGGTTGTCCTCTCCTCAATAGCTTGCTATTTACCCTCAAGTTTTTTCAGAGCTTTTAAAAAAGCTTAATATTCAAATTAAACGGCCCTTGTGTTTCAGGAGTCATTCTTAAATAATTGGAACAAAAAGTCAAACTTTAGCATAAAAAGCGAGGTATCGAGGAGGGGATCACCCCCTCATACATATAATCATTCTGTTAATTTTAAGTCTTATTGTTGCTCCCTTCTTAGAGCTGAAAAAACTTGTTTATTTTTTTATTTAATTTCTGAAGTAATGACTTTTTTGTGGCAGGAAATCTCAATAGGTGCCGTGAAAAGGTGAATAAAGAAAAGATAACTGGACGAGGAAGAAAGGAAAGAGGTGGGGTAATAATGGGAACTAAAGAATCAGAAATATGATATAAAAAACTATGATAAACTATTGAGAAGATTACGAAAAAGCACTCAATAGTAGTCCAGTAGCAATGAAAAAAAACTTACGGTGATTCTATAGGTACTTTCTGCATCCGAGATATGTTTTTTGGCATACTCAAGTTTCTTGCTACAATTAGTATTTGTCCTGCTCTCAGTTTTTCCTATAAAAATATTTATATATATATTTTCCTATATATATATATATATATATATATATATATATATATATATATATATATATATATATATATATATATATATATATATATATATATATATATATATATATATATATATATACATATATATATATATATATATATATATATATATATATATATATATATATAGTGGTTCAAGTGGTGAACCACTGAGAAAGTGGTTCAAGGTTTATTTCAGGGATCACTAAAGTATCGGCTTCTCTTTTGAGAAAACCGAAATATGACTCATTTATTCTTAAATCACCGGAATCTCTGTTTAAAGCTAGACCTAAATGTTGGTATTTATAAATTTCAACAGCTTCTCTGTAGTGCTGGACAATACCCTTATCATTCGAAATAAGACTAGCTTGATTAAACAAAATAGTATGGTCTGGTTTTTCAAAAATGTGCTCTGCAAGGGCAGAGTCAAAATTTTCCGGTTTTTTCCGCTTTTTAAGTGTATTATTAATTGAGCTAGAATGCTGAGTTAATCTATCTGTTAGTCGCTGATTAGTTGAAAACTCCGGTGTCTACAGAATTCCTTGTTCGTGTGGTCTTTGGTATATTGGAAGAACTAATCAGTCATCTAATCAAACACGTGAACAACCCCTTAGGTCTCAAAGGGTGTCTGCAAGAAATGCCTTAATTAAAATCCGAAATCGAATGACATAGTTTTCCAACTTATTTAATTGCTGGTTCGTTTTGTTTTTCGAGTGAATGAATTGATTCCTTTCTTTTGTTCAGTTGTTCGCTAGTATCCGTCGATGGCAGATCATATTTTTTGGATTTTGTGCAAATCGCGGATATTGGTGAATAACTCGCTTTTATGGTTGTTAGGTATTTGGTTTTAATTCTTTTAATTTTTGGCTTTTATTGATACATCGTTTCGTTTCGCGCTGAAGAAGAGAGGCGTTTGTCCTCTCGAAATATTCGCTTCGTTTTTTCAGTATCTTCATTTGGCCTATAAAAACCCCATTTTTGCTCGTTTTTCTTTCTTTATGTTTATCACTGTTTGTGAAACACAGTCTATTAAAAGGATTTTATCCCTACCTGAACTTTTATTTATTTTCAGTCTTGTTCATTACTAGGTTGTGGCAAAAGCCACAACCATGAAATGCCCAATAAAATGGGTGATGTAGAGCTATACATTTTACAACAACAACTACTTAATTATGCCATTCTTCCACAAAAATATCCTAAGCAATTTTGGAGAATACTTCAGAGTATGCGAAGAATACGTAATGTAGTACTAAGAATACGTAATTTCTTTCATATTAGTTCTAAAGTATATGATGAACGAGTCTGTTGATTTTGAATTGAAGGTATCAAGTATTTTGCAGGTTGCATAGGTTAGGTTAGGACATTAAAATTTTAACAGCAATATTTTATACTTTTTTTCACAATACCGTATCTAATACCGTATCTATTGCAACAGTTTACGGTATGTAGAAAAACCAATTTTAGAATACTGAAACTACTTTAGAAATAATATTATTACATTTTTTTGCAAAATTGACACGGCAATCTTCGATAAAGGCGGAACTCTGTTTAAAAATCATTATGATTAAATATTCGTAAAAACTAACCTTTGACAAGCTTTTTTGAGCTACCATGCTTCCGACACTTTTCTCTTCTATTTCGAAACCAAACCTAGAGAAAAGAGAAACTTCCTCAGATTAAAGCTTAAACTCAGTATAATATGACAACAATTAATTGACTGCATGGAGCTTCTATTCAACGCAAAAATAATTGCTAACTAACATATATTTCAATAAGTTGAAGCAAGCTTTGTGAAGAGACCAGAGCATGCCCAACGTTCCAAAACAAAAAGGTACTACAAAAAAGCATGTGGCCAATACATAGATCTATACCAAGAAATTATGTGGAAAAAAAAAACAGTGTTCACAATCGTTCATTTGTTATTAAGGGAAAATCCGATTCTTGTGTTATCAAGAATGAAAATCCAGCAGTAACAGCAATCAAAAAAAAAAAATAAAAAAAAAAATAATAATAATAAATAAAACCCTGAACTGAAAACTATGAAAAGCCAAACAAATAAAAAAATTGAAAAATTTAGACAAAAATGGCAAACTGTGATAGAAAATTATGAACCAAGCACAGAAACATTACTTGACTGGGAAATGTGTGAATGCATTGGAAAAATAATTGCTAAATCGCACGTATTTTACTGCCTGGAACCATGCTGCATGCAGAGATCAGTATGTATGTATGACCTGTATGTATGTATGGCCTGTATGGCATGCTATATGTAGAGCTTTATGTATGACCTGCGTGTCAGAATAAAAACATACTACAAACAGCATGTGGCCTATAGATAGCAGATATACGCTAAGGCATTAAGTACGAAAAGTTCACTTTTCTATCACGAGGTTTCTTCATTAATAAAGAAAAAAAGAATATAGTTTTTGTGTTATCAAGAATGAAAACCATATAGCAATCATGATCTAAAAAAGAATCAAAACCAGAGTTTACAATTGAAAACAATGAACAAACCCAAAAGAATATAAAAATCAAATTTAGACAGAAATGGAAAACTATGATACAAAATAAAAATGTGAAACAAGCACAGGAACATTATTTGACATTAATTGACATTATTAAACGAAAAAGTTATTGCTAAACCGAACGAATAACAGGTTGAAGCCTACTTACTACGACATTGTTCCTTTGTTATCAAGAAAACACTCCTCTGTTATCACCAATGAAAACCTAACCGCAATCATGATCTAAAAAGCATCAAAATCAGAATTTATAAAACAAGGCGTCTTCAGTACAAGAGAAACACAAGAAGAACAAGATGAAAAAAAACAACACCAAAAAATAGACAATTGGCGCAAAATAATCCACGTAGGGAAAAGCACTGAAGTAACTCTAATAGCTGTTTTTCCCTACGTGGATTAGTTCGTCCCAATTGTATATTTTTTTGGTGGTGGTTTCATTTGTTTTTAGTTTTAATTTTGTTTTTTATCTTGTTCTTCTTGTGTTTCTCTAGAGGTGAAGATGCCTTGTTTGGATACAGGGGAAATATCCGCGTTGTTTTACATTTTTCATCTTTTCTTTCCACTGGCCGCAGTCTCGGTTGTTGTCTTTTTTTTCATTGAGATTTTTCTCTTGGTTGTTTTTTTGTCTCAGAAATTCTCTTGTAGCCTAATAACTTCTGACACTAGATACCTAAGAGGCTTAGCGACACCCATGAAGCTTTCTAATCGTTACAACAAACCAATTACGCCTGGTAATTCCATCTTCCTGAACGAACACCCCAAATATGGTAAATGGTTTGGTTTATATAAATATGGTATGGTTTGGGGTGTAAACTTACACCCCAAATATGATAAATCCTTAACTTCATTCTCGTCTCTTCCTTTACACATAGCTTATTCTTTTCCCTTTCTCCTTTTCCAAAAACTTATTTAAATAATTTATTCATATTTAGGACTATTAAATACTTTTCAAATAACTATCAAAAATTCTGATTCATTTTGCAAACACGAAGGCGATTTCACCAGTAACAATATGTCGTCTACAAACAGTAAACAAAACAGCTCAAGGAACATCAATTCCAATGTCGGGACTTTTCTTTTTCTAAAAATCATTCGCCGATATCACCTACCATTACTTTCTGTGATGTAGCTTTTTATTTGAAATTCGGATATGCAACAAACATTTCAATTAAACCTGACGTTGTCGTAAACACATGAAATGACAAAAGAGTAACTTTGAATTTACTTCTGTAGTAATATTTGCAAACAGCAATCTTTAGTGAACAAAATCTGTATCATTTTTATCATTATTATAAGTACCATATTGTACTGAAAGTCTTATTAAGGTAAAAGAGATAGAAAAATTGAAATATATAAAAATGATGCGATTATAAACAGAATAACCTTGCAGTTTCTTCACATCCATTTCCAGTGGAAGTTAACTACGTAACTTCTTTAGTTAACGTAAAGTTACCACAGTTTACAACCTGGAATGCAACCAAAGTCTTATACCGACGCTAAACAAAAACGGCATCAGAAATAACGCAAAAAATAACCGATCGGAAAATTTATCGATAAGTATACCCCTCTTAAGACCTAAAAATGGCAATCAAAATATGCCTTGTGAAACGGCCTTGTGTATTACCACACTAAAAAAGGTAGACAAAAGACTATACAACAGAAACGACATCAGAGCTAATGCTACATTACGTTTGCGAATTTAGGGCTGACTAGTGTAACTACAAGGACTCGTGGCATTTACTAAGGACAATGATAGCCCCAAAAAGGGGTATTACATATAAATATATCAAAGAATAGATGCAACTGCATAAATATTTCTGAACACATCCACAAAGATATAGTTGAAATATATCTATAAATGATAATGTAAAATAAAGCTTACTAGGATCCGTTTTTCACTTAGCTGAAGACGCACACTTAGCATGCTTATATTGTGAGCATCTGGTTTTTGATTCTCTTCAAACACCTTTTCCAACTCTTTTACTTGTTCAGGAGTGAAAGTTGTCCGATTCCTTTGTTTATTCCCATCCCCTGTCCCACCATCATGCATGTGTCTATTCTTAGGGCCTAAGAAAACAAAGATTATATTTAGTCCGGTAGAAACAGAGTTAAATCTATTACATAGGCCTACTTAATTTAAGCTACTTTGGTCGCATCAAACATATTTTTTTTAATAGAAGCAGGTATATTAATCCAACTTAATTTCATTTTTATCGTATAAGGTAAATCCAAAATTCTAATGTTACATAACTGAAGGTATTCTTTTTCGTATAAAAACCAGGATATTTCCTTGCATTCTTTTGATATTCGGAAGAAAAAAAATACTGATTTAACTCCCACTAGAAAAAGATATGCACAAAAAATGCACATAAGGCAAAGGGAGTGTCAAAACAATGACCTTATTTTATACTTACTCCCTTTTCCCCTTAATAAAATTCATAAATTTTGCCTAAGACCACGTGTTATTCTATGCAATTCCTTGCGTTCGAAAAAATAATAACATAGGAAACATAAACTTAAAGTCACTTAATATTAGTCCGGAAGCTGTGGAACGTCTATATCGGTCGATTCAATGCATTGATGATAAAACGTGAATTAAAAGTCAATTCATTGTTACTCCTCATGTCATGCTAGTTATCAGAATCCGCTTAAATATCAATAAAAGCATCTTAAATCCAAATAGGTCTAATTAAACTTGCTCTGTTGTGACTCATATCTATATCAAATTCAAAAAATATAAGACGAAAAATATATCAATATTAAATTTTCAAAAATTTACAAAACTGGCGTCCGGTTCAAGAGGTGTGTCTATTAGAGAAAGCTTAAACATCCTTCACATCATGTTACGTTCATCTTACGTAATTGTCGAAATTAATAGTAAGACAAAAAAATATTTCTTGTCTTTGAAGAAGGAAGTCATGCACCTAATCATAACATTAAGGCTAGCCTGATGAAAATAAGTCTTCCTGAGCAGATTCCTGACTATTGGCTTATATTTGTCTGTAGATCTCTGCCACACAACGGTGATACGCAGTGGGTATACGTATGTTTCAGCAAGCACAGTTGTGCTAATGATTAAAAGACTCAAGTTGTTTTGTTAGATTCCGGATACTAGTACTTTGTCTGAGCCAGTCAATGGCTTGAAGGAACTATTAACTGTTCAGCTCATGAGACATTTTTCGGCCAGTTCTAAGTTTGCCATGCTTTTCTTCAGAAGAGTTAGTTTTTTGGACCTTGTAATTTACGGAAAATGAGTGATACGGAAAAAGATTCAGCTCGTCAGCCCATCTCCTCACTTCTCCAGCGCTTCATTTCCGAGCAAAGGAGTACAGATGAACTCGCTCACATTTAATTACACTCCACATCGTTCCAAACGGACGTCACTCTTACCAAGGCAGGGACTAACTAAAATGCATCACCGATTTTAGATAAAGAAGACGGCATGTTTGCTAAGTTTCTCGACACGAAGGGGCTTCAGATGAACTCTTCAAGTCAAAATGCTAACAATATAAGCACTGCCGACGTAGCATCGAATATTATGGGCATATAAGGAGAGAGTTCCGGCCTTCTTGAGCGAAAAATTTAAGAGTAACTATTTTTCCATTTACCCGGAGTTCAGTGAAATTGCACGCATGCATCTCGCACTGCCTGAAACTTCAGTGCCCTGTGAGAGTGCATTTAGTAGTGCTGGGAACTTTACGAGTTAGCAGTGCTCACAAATGACTGCAAAGTCACTTGAACTTCAAATGCATTACGTGATAGATTTTAGTTTATGTGGTATTTTTATACATTTGGTCTTTTTGTAAATTTGGTCTCTTTTGTTGATCTATATTAGTAAATATTGACTGTACTCTCGTAAGCCTTAAAAATGGAAATATCTGTTAAACAGCCGTTTTTTAGTAAAAAAAAAAGATCGTTTCTGTTTTTCAGTAAAAACAGAAAATTCCCAGTTGTAACCGTTTTTTATCTTGGCCAAACAAAAAAAACAGTGCCGACCCCTAATTAGTAGTAGTATATAGACCTGGACTTTCCTTTCAGATTTTTTTAGTTTTATTTTTGCTTTTGTCATTTAGTTTTGCAAACCCCAATTCAATAGCTGAGATATTGCATCTGTGCTATTTTGAAAACCTAGAAACACCTAAACTCTTTTGATTTAGTTAAAGAGTAGTAGCTTAGTAGTAGTAATCCAAAGAGTTTCAACTTAATTCCCTAAGCTCTTCCTGATATATTTTTGATACCCTTTTGTCTGCATGCAGGTACCGTATTTTGATTTAATTTGACATCCCCGTCAACTTTCCCTGGCAGTTTCAACTTAATACCGTATTCCATTCCTGTGATGTCCCGCATATGTCATTTTGACAACCTGGATAGACTATTACAATTTAGTTCAATAGCAGCAGTAGAAGTGTTAGTGGTAGCAATAGCAGTAGAAGAATTAACGACCCTGAAAGTTTTAGCTTAATAACCTTACCCATAGTAGCAGTAGGAGTAGGCACATAGTGCCTTTTGACTACTTCAGCATCCCCCTAAACAATCCCTGCAAGTTTCACCTTAATGCTCTACGCGGTTACGATGATATTGTTATTATTCTTAATGGCCCTAGCATTAGAAGTAGCAGTAGTAGCAGTAGTAATAGCAGTAGTAGTATGTTAGTTCCTTCTGTTTATTACAACGTCCCCCTGAACACACGATAAAAATTTCAACCTTATAACCTTAGCCCTGGTAGCAGTATCAGTCATAGTAGTTTGGACATAGATCCTCGTGGGTAGTTCAATATCCCCTTACAGACGTCTTGAAAGTTTCAAATTAATACCCTGCGCCGTTCCTTACATATTGTTATCATAGCAGCAGTAGTATTAGTAGATGTAGTAATAGTACACACATAGTGCCTTTTCATCAGTTCAACAACCTCCTCAACATACCCTGTAAGTTTTAACTTAATACTCTAAGCCGTTCCCATGATATTGCTGATACACCCTTTTGACAGCCTGCATGCACATGTATGTGTTTTGATTTAGTTCAATGTCCCCCTAAACATTTACTGGAAGTTTCACCATAACACTCTTAGCCTAAGTTGTAGTAGTAGTAGTAGTCTTAGCAGTAGTAATGGCAGTATGCACATTATGCCTTTTGGTTAAGCGACGAAGACCACACTGCCTTTGCATCATAAACATGAACAACAAGAAGAACAATAGGGAATTTATTTTCCATAAGACAGTGGAATGAATATTTCGATCCTGTGTCCAAGGACCGTCCTTAGAAAAACATAAATATATAAAAGAAACTTACATTAAATACGACCATTAAAACCAAAAAAACGATTCTAAACAGTCCCAGCATCCTTACTTCAACGAAGTTGAACCAGAACTGATAGATAAAGTGAGATGAAATAAGGCAATTCGTTGTGATGAAAGAAAGATAATTAAGAACACGCTTTCAGTCCTAATTTTGCCTTTTTGGCAACTAAACTCGTAGGTCTTTTTGTAACTGGTTCAGTGTTATTGTCTACTATTTTTTTTATATAGCTTGTTAAATCATTTTTAATTAAATTTGCGTATAAAGCATTTAGTGAGTACTTCCTCAAATCCCTATTGACAGGAAATAATGGCTGGGGTTATCAAAACATGGCTCTTTAAAGCAGAATTAAATAAAAAAACAAGTTTTTTTTTAACTGAAAGTAAGGAGTGACATTAGAACTAAAAACGAACAGAAATTATTCCGTCTATGAAAGGGGCTGTCTCCTCCTCAACGCCTCGCTCTTTACGCTAAAGTTTTTTATTGTTTTAAAAAATTAAGTTTTTAAACATAATCAAACTTTAGCGTAAAGAGCGAGGCGTTAGGAGGGGACAGCCCTTCATATACGGGATAATTTCTGTTCGTTTTTAATTTTAATGTCGCTCCTTACTTTCAGTTAAAAAAAAACTTGTTTTTTTTTTTAATTTCTGAACGTTTTTGAATTAATACAGCTTCGATTTTGGCTCACCGTACATGAATAATTAAAACGAAATTTGCATATTAATTTTACTTTTTTTGGCTAAATGGCTTTCTCCAAATTTTGTTTTGACGTAACTTACGAATTAATTTACGTATCGAACTTCTATATACGCATGTTTTATTACGTATATTAGGAAGTTCGCCCCCTAGTCATACCTCAGCCTTTACGCTAAAGTTCGAATTTTGTTCGAATCACAAACCCCTGAATCACAAAGGCCGGTTAATTAGAATAGATAGCTCTTTTGATAGTTCTTAAAAAAAATGTATCGTAAAAAGCAAGGTATTGACATGGGGGCGAGCCCCCTCATATACGTAATAATTTCTGTTCGTTTTAATTTTTAATGTTGCTCCTTACTTTCAGTTGAAAAAAACTTGTTTTTTTTATTTAATTTCTGATCGTTTTTTAAATAATGATGGGAAATCCGGCACCCCCTTCATGGAAAAGTCCTTTCCCCTAAGTATACACCCTCCATAGAAAGATCCTCCCCCGTAACCTTCTACTCCGACTCCCCACCAGAAAAAATCCCTCCTGAAAACGTCTGTATACTTCCCAATAACCAATACTATGTGTAAACAATGGGCAAAGTTCACGACTTGCAGCCCCTCCCCCATGAACTGTGGGGGACTAAGTCATCCTCAAAGACATATTTATTAGATTTTCTACTATGCAGAACAAAATAGCTATCTCAAAATTTTGATTGGGTGATTTCAGGAAAAAATGATCATGGGAGGGGGCCAAGTTGCCCTCCAATTTTTTGGTCACTTAAAAAGGGCACTAGAACTTTTAATTTCCGTGCGAATGAGCCCTCTTACGATATTCTAGGGCAACTGGATCGATACGATCACCCTGGAAAAAAAAATAAAGAGAAAAAAAAATAAACGCACATCCGTGATCTGGCAAAATATACAAAATTCCACATTTTTGCATATAGGAGCTTGAAACTTCTACAGTAGGTTCTCTGATACGCTGAATCTGATGGTGTGAGTTTCATTAAAGTGTTATGACTTTTAGGGGCTGTTTCTCCCTTTTGTCGAAAATAAGGCAAATTTTCTCAGGCGCGTAACTTTGATGGGTAAGACTAAACTTAATGAAACTTATATATTTCAAATCAGCATAAAAACTTAATTCTTTTGATGTATCTATTGGTATCAAATTTCGTTCTTTTTAGAGTTTCGGTTACTATTGAGCCGGGTCTCTCCTTACATACAGTTCGTTACCACGAACTGTTTGATCAAAAGAAATATTAGTTCTATTAGAATTTAAAGCTTTAGTTATGTCATCTGTGTGCTGTTGTAGACGTTTCACAGATTCTGGTGAGTTCTACCAACATAGTAATTACCAGTGTAGGATATTATTTTAAAATTATTAGTAAATAGTACATACAGATTATTTTGTGCGCAAACTTGTTTTTAATTCGTAGTGATTTTTGGGATATATGAGAGAAAGATTATATTTGAAGGCTTATCGGGAGCCTCACATGATAAAAGATCTTTAATTTTAGACGAGTGTCTTTTCAGGTCCAAAAAGTATGTCTCTGATAAAGTTTAGTTCTGCTGTGATATGTGATTCAAAGCAAATATTTAGGACAGGATCAACGAGAGAAGTTACAACAGCTCTTAACTTGTGGGAGGTGATTTGGTTTAAAATAAAGGTATCTCTTGTTACGTGTTGGTATATGTAAATAATAAAATCCAGTTTATCAATACTACGAATAATTAACACATCTAGAAACGGTTTTGTATTTGCAATTTGAATCTCTAAGGTAAACTGTAAATTTCTATCATATGTATTTAGGTGATCTAAAAAGCCCTAATTTAAATTTCCCCATAATTCCAAAGTGATATTACGTCATCCATGTAAAGTCCCCAACAGATATATTTCAAGAAATATGAGCTTAAAGCCCAATTTTCAAGGTGTTCTACATAAATATTCGCCAGTTACCTGGATAGAGGTGCTCCCCTAGGAAGACCCTTTATTTGCTGATAAAAATAATTACAGCACTGAAAATACATTAAATACTTATTACAAACTTTAACTAAGGCCATTAAAACCTCGCGATCTATTCCTGTTGGTCAATCTTTCATTAAAAGATAATTTTCTTCTATTTCATTTTTTTATAATTGATCAGATACTGCCACATCAATATTTGTATAATAGCAACAACGTCAAAACTACAAACTATTGTGTTTTCTGATATACTTAAATTTTTGAGTTTTTCAACTAAATCTACCGAATTACTTATGCAGGACTTTTGTATTTATATTTTGTATTATACAATTTTGTATTTATATTTTGTATTATATTATGTTCCTGTCTAAAATATATTTCACATCATTTTGTGCATAAGGATGCAGTTTTAGTAAAAAGTTGCATTTTATTTTAATACTATCTTTCGTTGCAGTAGATATAGCAAGTGCCTTTAAAATCATGATGTAGCGACGAAAAAAGGAGAAAAAAAAAAAACAGAAAACACGTCACTGCTGTCCATGCAAAAAAAAGGTGATTTTGCTTGTTGCTCAAGATCGGACACTGCATGTCTTCTAAATAGGGTTTTCGGCAATGGAAGTTCCAATGGTGCAGTTTTAATTTCAATGCAACACCCCTTTTGAGAGGCTTCAGGCTAGAGTTTTTTTTTATTTATTTATTTTTTTTTTTTTCAGGAATACTGTATTTATTGCAACAATTTATGGAATGTAGTAAAAACAAATTTTAAAAGACTGAAACTACTTTAGAAATAATATAATTACATTTTTTTTTTTGCAATATTGACACGGCGATATTCAATAAAGGCGGAACTCTGTTTAAAATCACTTTGACTAAATCTTTGTAAAAACTAACCTTTAACAAGCTTTTCTGAACTACCCTGCTTCCGACACTTTTCTCTTCTATCTTGAAACCAAACCTAAAGAAAAAAACTTCGTCAGATTACAACTTAAACTTAAATTGTTGTCATAATATGACAACAATTAGATTGACTAATTTGTTGACATAATATGACAACAAATAATATGACAAACATAAGATTAAAGCTTAAACTCAGTATAATATGACAACAATTAATTGACTACAAGGCGCTTCTATTCAATGGAAAAATAATTGCTAACTAGCACATATTTTAATAGGTTGAAGCATGTTTTATGCAGTCACCAGATCATGTCCGACGTGTCAAAACAAAAACGTACAACAAAAAAGCATGTGGCCAATATACAGATCTATACCAAGACATTATATATTAAAAAAAAGAAAAAAAACTCGCATGAACCGCGATCTAAACAAGAATTAAAACTTGAATATATAACTAAAAACTATGGAAATTTAAAATAATAAAAAAAAAATCAAATTTAGACGGAAAGGGCAAACTTTGATATAAAATCAAAATGCGAAGCAAGCTTCGCATTTTCAAGCAAGCTTCGCATGCTTCAAGCAAGCTTGAAGCATGCTTTCTTCCACATTAGTTTTCTACGGCAATTGCGTCAAAAGAGAAAGTACTACAAAACAACATGTGGCCTTTAGACAGATATATACCATGGTATTACAATGTTCCTTTATTATCAAGAAAAAATCCGATTCTTGTATTAAAAGTGTAAAAAGAATACAAAAATGAATATACAACTGAAAACAATGAAAAGCCAAAAAAAATGTATTTAAATGGAAATGGCAAACTGATAGAACATCCAAATATGAAACAAACACATGAACAGGATTTTAATCCGAAGCGTTTCAACATGTCAGGTTACTGTAATAGTTAAGTACTAGATTAATAGTGAAATACTAGCATAGTTAAGTACCTGTCAGGTTACTGTGAGCATTTGACTGTAAATAGTTAACAGGCATATTAGGGAGGTTTAGTGAAATAAATCCACATCATTTTTATCATCAATATTTGTATCAGATTATATTGAAAGCGTTATTAGGGTCAAAGAGAGATGGAAACAACCGAAACTTATAAAAATTATAAACAGAATAAGCTCTTAATTGCTTCAAAACCGTTCCCACTGGGAGTTAACTAAGTAACTTCTGTAGTTAACGTATAATTACCACAGAATACAACCAGGAATGCACCTAAAGTGTGATTCCGACACTAAACGAAAAGAGATATAAAAAATAACGCAAAAAATAACCGATCGGAAAGTTACCCCTCTTAAAGCCTAAAAATGGCAATCAAAATATGACTCGTGAAACGGCCTTGTGTTTTACCACACTTAAAAAGGTAGATAAAAGACTATACAACAGAGACGGAATCAGAGCTAATGCTACATTACGTTTGCGAATTTAGGGTTGAGTAGTGTAACTACAAGGACTCGTGGCAGAATGGAACGGATATAATGGATATAACAACAGATATGATGGAACGGAAATAACGTAGCAGAAAGGAACGGATCGGGAAAATCGTCACAAAGTTAAGGCAGGCAAAACCCCTCTTAAAGCCTAAAAATAACAATCAAAATACAATTTGTATAGCAGCCTGCGTCTTATAGCACTTAAAAGGGCAGATAAAAGAATCTAAAATAGAAATGACATCAGAGCTAACGCAACATTAAATTTGAAAATTCAGAGATGACTAGTGTAACTACATGGACTCGTGGCATAAATCAAGGACAATTATAGCCCCTAAAAGGGCTACTACATTAAGTATATATAGGAATGATATAAGTGCCAGAATGTATCTAAATACATTAACAAAGATGTAATTGCACTATATATAAAAAACGACTATACAAAATTAATCTTACTTGGATCTGTGTTTCACTTAGCTGAAGACGCAAACTTAGCTCACTTCTAGTTTGGCCATCTGGAAAGTGAGTCTCTTCAAACACCTTCTCCAACTCTTTTACTTGTCGAGGAGTGAAATGTGTCCGAGTCCGTTGGTTATTCCAATTCTCTGCCCCATCCTCATGCATGTCTCTATTCTTACGGCCTAAGAAAAGCAGATTCTATTTAATAGCCAAAAACAGAGTTAAATTTAGTACACAGGCCTGTTGAGGTTGATTTAATTTGGTAGAATCAAAAACAAAATTTCTAGCAAACACATTAATCCAACTTTATCATTTTTTATAGTACAAGATAAATCCAAAATTAAAATTACACATAACTGAAGGCATTCTTTTTACAATTAAAACCTGAATATTTTCTTACATTCTTATAATACTCGTCAGAAAAAAATCTGCTGATTTAACTTGTACTTAAGTGGAACCCAACCCGTAAATGGAACACTTTTTGGGTTCCACAAAAAGTGGAACCCAAGGCACGGGGAGTGTCAAAACAATGGCCTTATTTTACAGTTACTCCATTTTCTTCTTAATAAAAGTCATACATTTTCCGTATCTTAAAATGTTACTCGTCACTATTCATTGTGTGCCAAAAGACATCAAGTTAGGGAGCATGATCTTAAAATCCCTTAGTATTAGTCTAGAAGCTTTGGAACGTCTAAATCATATGATTCAATGTATTGATGATCAAACATGAATTAAAAGTCAATCCATCGTTACTCCTCATGTCCTGCTAGTTACCGTAATCGACTTAAAGGTCACTAAAAGCATCTTATATCAAAACAGGTATAATTAAACTTGCACTGTTTTGACTCATATCTATATCAAATTCAAAAAATGTAAAACAAAAAATATTTTTTGTCTCTGAAGAAGAAAATTTTGCGTTCATTCACAATATTAAGGTCTGTCTTGAGGCCTTACATAAGGCCTGTCCCACATTAAGGAAGTCTTGCGCCTAATCACAACATTAAGGCCTGTCTGATGAAAATAAGTCTTCCTGAGCGCATTCCGGACTATTGGCTTATATTTTTTTTGCAGATACGGTCTTAGGTCAAAATGTGCTCGCCCGCACAATTGCAATAAATACAAGGTCGATTTAACTGTTCACCAGGCTAAAACACAGAAAACAATATGATAACGCAGCCTCTAGAAAAGGTCAAATTGTATAAAAATCTATGAATATTGTGTTTGGACTACTTTTCAGTAATTGGTACTCTTTGCAGACAATACATTAATGCTAGTGTTGAAGTAAATGTTTCTGAGAGTCAGATCGAAAATTGTGCAGTAAAAAAAAATAAAAATAAATGAAATATCTCTAATATTTTGAAAATTTCCATTTTTATAATGATAAAAATACAAATCTGCTGATGTTTCTAGGAACAAATATCCCCAATCAGTCTACTTTATTCATTTCTTTTCAATAATATTGGTATATATGGCAGTTTTCTTTCAATTTTCTGTTGTTTTCGATGTTTGATAAATAAAACCACACTGTTATAAATACAAATCGTCTTCAATGAAATTGCAAATGGCATTCAAGCTGTTCAGAGATTTTCAAAGGGAAGGAAAGGTACAGGTAACATTGCTCTTATCTGTAAACCTGATTAGACTCTACTTTTAACTTTGTTGCTGATGCTGTTGATGCTATGATAAATAATCACACGCTGCTAAAAAACAAAAATCGTCAAAATAATTTGTGCTTGTTTTCATTTCGACTTGATTGTTCATTGTAATTTCTGTTTGTTTTCAGTCTCAACTATTCATACACTTTGATTTCTGTTCGTTTTTAGCGAGAGTTGTTATAAAACTTTATTTCTCCCCGTCTTTGCTTGTAGTTGGGTTTTTACATTATTTTTTTTAAGTTCTTTTTTAGACAAGTTACTTAATTATTTTCTGACCGTTTTTAATTTATATTGTTTTTTATTGATTATTAAAAGGAATGCTTGTAGTTTTTTTTTCGTTTTTCGGCTTAAAAATTAATATTCTGGCTTGCAATTTATGTGTTGGTAAAAAATTTCAGATCTTTTATGTTGATTTAGTTCAGCATTCCCCTTGCCATTCCCTCAAAGTTTCAACTTAAAACCCTTAGCCGTTATCGAGATCTCGCAAATAATCCATTTATCAAAGTTATCAAACACCTTTGGTCCACAGTTTTAGAGATTATCAGCAAGCGTTCGATTCTGTGATAGAAGAGCTTTAACAACGGTCTTATCCTTGTATGGTATACCAGAAAAATACAATAAAGTGATTAGTGCCATGTAAGAGAATAACACTACTGGGGTTAAGGTAAGAAATGAAGTTAGCAGCTGGTTTCCTATTAAATAAGGAGTTAAGAAAGGTTGTGTTCTATCCTCCATGACACAAAATGGATCATTTTGATGGATTTTGTCTTAAGAAGTACACGAATGGCAATGGGAGACATGGAATCAAATGGGGAGGAAAAACTCTCTAGGACTTAGATATGCTGATGATTTATGCATCCTAGATGCAAGTGTGAGCAAACTGAATGAACTTTTAGAGGTTTTGCGAGTTGAGGGTGCTACAATAGGTTTGAAAATAAATGTTAAGAAGATTACATCACTAAGACTAGGAACAAGTGAAGATCAAAAGGTGACGTCGGGTAACAAAAAGATTGATCAGGTGGACAGCTTCACTTACCTTGGTAGTATTATTAGTAAAGATCGTGGGAGCAGTGAAGATGTTAAAAGTAAAATAGCCAAGGCTCCGGGTGTTTTTTCACAGCTAAAAAAAAGTTTGGAAGATAAGTCTGCAAACCAAGATTAGAATATTGCAAGCTACAGTGATGACAGTGGTCAAATATTGCTCTGAAGCTTGGGCGCTCGGAAACGCAGATGAAGATTTGCTAATGTTTTCCAGAGAAATTGCTTACGGATTGTTCTGGGTACCCGGCTGACTGACTATATGAAAAGTGTGGTTTAATCCTTCTTTCTAGGGCTATAATGAAAGAAAGGTTGAGATGGCTAGGGTACGTTCTGCGGTTGAAGGATGAAAGATTGTCAATGATTGTCCATTTCGGCCAACCATCTAAAGCTAAACGGGAAAGCAGGTTATCCGTGGTTGGGGTGGGAGGATGCCATAAACAAAGATTTAAAGAAAATGGGAACTCCCTGGGAGGGTGCAAGGAGGGAGACTTTGAATAGAATGGGATGGAGGAGGAGCGTGCGTAGCTGTGTTGGTCTGAGGCGGCTTGGTGCTGCGGTGTGTTGTTAGTAGTACTACTAGTATCCATTTTGGAACACCTTGAAAGTCATCCCTCGGAACATTTTCAGGCAGTTTCAACTTACTAGCATTAGCCGTTCTTGATATACTTAAGATCCACTATTTTGACAAAGTGGATGCAGATATTGTCTTTTGATTTAGTTCTGCATACCCTGAAAGGTTCAATCTATTCCTATAAAGTTCCCGAGATACCTCAGTAATTTTATTACATTATTCTGCTCTTAGTGCACATGAAGTGATTTTGGGTACATTGTCTTTACTCAGGCTTTTACATAAAAGTACTCATAGAAATAAGCCTCATATCTAAGATTTTATATTTCTGTTTCTTCTTTGATTTGCTGTAAAATTTTTAACAAAAAATCAAGTTCAAATATTTATACAAGCACTCAAAAAATTACAATTAAATGGTTATACGAGTTTTATTTTTTCTTCTGTCAACTAGTTTGTGGATCTTTTATTTACAGACAGGTTAACAGTAAAGTATCCTCCTTTTCAAAACAAACAAAACAAAACTCTCTTTTTTGCATCGGTAGTACTATTGATGTACCCTCTTTTTGCTTTTTCTTCACGGCTAGTGGGACACTACCAGTGATTTCTTGACACAAATAGCATTTTGTTACAAGATGGTACAAGATGGCACACTCATCTTTTGATAAAACATGTTTTAAAACATGCACCTTTTTAAAAGTTACTTTTCCGAGGTCTGATGTGATACTTGAGTGATTCCGTTGCCTCAATACCTGTAGTTTGTTCTTTGCTAGATTCCAACTAAGAAAATGTTAAAGGCGTTTTCCTGTGTGTGATATATAATCCCTAAATACTCGAGATGCATTAGACTTCTATAATTTGGGCTATATATTTGTACATTATTATTTGGATTATTTGGACAACCTACAGTAAATTATTTGGACATGCTGAAGTTAGAAAACAATTCTTACTTCATAATATGCAGAATAATTGTAGTTAATACTTTACTCCCCCTCCTAATGTACAAATATATAGCCCAAATTTTATAAATCCAATGCATTCTGTCACCCGTCACTTCTCTTTGTGGCTAGGCTTTGTTTTGGGGACGTGGAATGACAAATTGCCAAAGATTGTAAAATTTGGCTATCCATGGATTGAGAAGAGGTCATAAGAAAAGCGCGGTTTTGAAGTTAATCAAATAAAAAAAAAAAGTTTTTTTCAACTGAAAGTAAGGAGCAGTATTAAAACTTAAAACGAAAAGAAATTATTACGTATATGAAATAATTGTTACCATTCCTAAATCACCTTCAAATACCTTTTTTTCATTTGACAATTTTTTTCCCAAACGCGTTTATAAGTTTTAAATCTTCTTCATTTGACAAATTTTTTTTTAAACGATTCGAGTTTTCGGTTTCGTTCTTAACTAGGTTGTGGGTGATGAAATTAAACAATAAATTGAATTGTACAAAGTTATACATTTAACACCGACAATTACTTTGCTAAGCAATGCTTCCATAAAAAATGCTGTTATAGCTTAAAATACTCTTACTTAACGTAATTTCCTTCAGACTATTTATAATGTACATGTTGATTTTCTAAACTTATAATATATGATTTTCCAAATTTGTTATTATAAATTAAAAAAAAAACTTAATATATTAAATTATTACTTCTATTATTTATTGTAATTTCTTATAGGTATTTAGGAAAATGAATTTAGAAAGGCTGAAATTACTTTAGAAATAACATTACTCAATTTTTCGTGCAAATTTGACATGGCAAATCAGTCTTCAATAAAGGCACAAATATGTTTAAAAAATTCATTGAATAAATCTTCGTAAAACTAACCGTTAACAAGCTTTTTTGGGCTAGCACGGTTCCGACACTCTTTTCTTCTATTTCGGAGCCAATCCTAAAAAAAAAACTTACAGTTTAAATTATGTACAGTATGAAAGCAATTATTTCACTGAAAACTCTTTCTATTCAACGGAGAAATGACTGTTAACACGCAATGTTTTACTACCTTAAAGCATGTTGTATGTAGGCACCTGATCATGTGTAAAATTTAGAAACAAGAACGCACTGAAAAGCAGCAAGAAGCCTACCCATAGATATATACCAAGGCATTATGTACAAACTAAAAATCAGCTTTCTATCGCACTATTCCTTTATAGTCAAGAAAAAAAAAAAATCTTGTGTTATCAAGAATGTAATTATAACAGTAACTCTGATTTAAACAGAACAAAATCAGAATAAATAACTGAGAAAAATGAAAAGCCAAAGAAAAAAATTAGACAGAAATAGCAATCTGTCATGGACATCAAAATGTGAAGTAAGCATATGAACAGGTTTGGATACTGCAAAAATATTGCTTCTTTACTGTGGCAATATGAACGTGTTTACTGAGTTTAGTTAAGGTCATTGACCCTTCCCTAAAATTGAAGCTCTGTTATGTTGTTCTTGTAGGTTGTATTGGCTAAATATTGATATATTGGATGAACATTCGAAATAACAGCACTAAGATAAGAACACATACTTTCCTTCGGCATCTGGGATATGTAAATTTAATATATTTGTTTATTTTTTGCTGATACCAAAAGAATAACAATATTGTTTCTATCATGTACAGTTTTCATGTGAAATATATCTAAAAAGAGATTTTTTACAAGTGTTAGCGCTTGTTCTTTTGGAGTCAAATTTATAATATCTCTTATTGTTTTCTTTTGATAATGTATAAAATAACATTAGCTTCAATTTTCAAATCTCAACTGCTGGGCCCACGGCCTAATTATTTATTACTCAACTGTCCCGAATGAATGATTATGTTTACGGAAGAAAGTTTATACCATCACGGATCACAACCCTTTACGGTGGCTGAACAAGATGAAACTAAACAACCGATGTTTGGCACGGTGAGCTCTACACCCACAAGAAAATGACTTCGAAATAAAATTAAGATCAGATACTATAATGGTCTTTCCGATGGCAAGTCCCACTTATAACAAAAAAAGAACAGAAAAGGGGAGGAGGTATAACCGGAGGTAGAATTTGAAGGACCACAATGGGTTTCGGAAAAGTTGGGCGATACTGAATATGTGGTTGGAATGAAAAGAGCCTGGGAAGAGGTTTGAGGTACCTTACCAAGACCTAGTCTTTCGAAACTATGGCCCCTGGAAAATAGTCTTTGCCAATACCAATAAGTACCTATTCCCCCCAAACCTATTTCCTATAGCCCTATACACAATTTTGCCCCCGGTTGGTATCGACATATGTTACATCACGCGTCCTTGAGATTTGTTCCCCAATGCCCTGTACTTCAATCATTCCCGCAACACTCCGTATCTTTTACTACGAGTAATTCAACTAAACTATTTGGCAAGTTTTGTTTTGATTCAGATATGGAGGTGTTTTCACTGTGGACGTTAAGAGGCTAGATGAACAAATCCCTCGTGACCCCTGGTACTGTCCCATATACTAGGGCCCCATTCTTTCTTTCTTTCAAATGTAAATTTGAGAGGACTAGAAAGTTTCTTAGTTAATCGTACAACAAATTTCTAATAAGTTAAAAACCGGACCAATAAGATTGTTGTGCACTTTTGTTTTTTTCCGTTTTGCTGGTGGTTGTTGGGTATATGATTTCCCCCCTCAGGCCAAGCCTGACAATTTTATCACTATATTAGCACGATTATTTTTCACTAATCCTAAGGGTTCTCTTGCTCAAAGTCTAAAGCCTGATTGCAATGGCTATACGGCCCATTATTCCAATTGTTCTACATTGAAGACACTCTGGATGGTAATGGATCCTGTAGCTAAGCTGTTCTGTAGCTGGTTTGTATAGATTTGTAGGATTGCAGCAGCAGACGGAAAACAAGAAATCTTATTTCAAATTTTGAAGCTGATGTTTTGTGATTTTATATATATATATATATATATATAATATATATATATATATATATATATATATATATATATATATATATATATATATATATATATATATATATATATATATAGATATATATATATATATATATTATATATATATATATATATATATATATATATATATATATATATATATATATATATATCTATATATATATATATATATATATATATATATATATATATATATATATATATATATATATATATATGTATATATATATATTATATATATATATATATATATATATATATATATATATATATTATATATATATATATATATGTATATATATATATATATATATCTATATATATATATATATATATATATATGTATATATGTATATATATATATATATATATATATATATATATATATATATATATATATATATATATATATATATATATATTTATATATATGTATATATATATATATATATATATATATATATATATATATATATATATATATATATATATATATATATATATATATATGTATATATATATATATATATATATATATATATATATATATATATATATATATATATATATAATATATATATTATATATGTATATATATATATATATATATATATATATATATATATATATATATATATATATATATATATATATATATATATATATATATATATCTATATATATATATATATATATATATATATATATATATATATATATACATATATAAATATATATATATATATATATATATATATATATATATATATATATATATATATATATATATATATATATATATATATATATACATAATTACCCTTTTAGATGTTGTGGTGGCCATTTACCTTAGGTGGGATATGTTGAGCCATTAGCCTAATTATTTATTGAATAAATGTCCTTTTGTTCTTTTATATTTCCCTTTAAGCTAATTCTTTTCTTCTCTTTTTCCCTGCAAGACTATTTTTGCATTGTGCATGAATAAGCTAGCCAATTAAAAAAGGCGGAGAATTTAGCTAGACAGTGGGTTATACGCAAGTCCAGACAAAAAGTGAAACAATGTTGCCTGATCTTCTTGCAGTTCTGTCAACTTGACATTCATCGTGGGGAATTGCACAGTTATGGTTACGGTCAGAATTGTCAAGATCAGTCAGAATTTCAAAGGAGCATGCCCAACTTAGAAGTTACTATTTTTGCTCGTGTCCTGTTTTAATCGGTCAGTTTTTGCAGTTTTTAACACAAAAGTAAGTTTTTTCAGCTTACTGCATCTATATATTTTTTTTTTGGCCCAGGTTCAGCCATTAGAAGTTTCGCCACGATTTTTGCTTTAGGAGGATTACTTCTCCTATGTTAGTATTTGGATATCTCTCAAGGGAAGATATCCAGAATACAGCCCTAACAACTAAACTGTTTTTTTTTTTTTAGTAAAAACAATAGATACCTGTTCGGTTGTACCTGAAGGACACTCATCCCGAGCCTAGCACCAAGCGTGGCGGCTTGACCTGGCGATTGAGCAATATTGCTTCAGACAGACTTCAAGTGTGAGGTTTTCCCCTGGAAGTTTGTCTATAGTTAAAGGAGATATCCAAATAAGTCGTAATTGGTTGAGGTTATTTGTTCATAAGGAATTTAGTGTAAGCCTCACCATCACCCTGGCCCCTTCCTTTGCCCTTCACAACAATATTTCAAAGAATAAAAGCTTCCTTATATATTCTTTTTCTAGTAAGAATTATATGACTGAAAGCATAGATGGATAGACAAATTTTTTTTGGCAAAAAAGCAAAAGGTCCAAGGCAACAAGCAAAATACTACTTTTGACATATAAATCACCAAAACGCAAACAAAATAAAATAGAAAAGGTTTCATATTCTTCTTCTTTGTCTGAAAGTCCGGTAGAAATTGTCCGTTTAAGAGTTAACGCAAAAACCTCGGTCACCCCCATTCCGATTCCAGTGGGCTTTCCCAGAAGGGAGAGCTCATATAATATGAACAATCTCAGTCGTTTACTTGCCTGCAAGTCCTGTGGACATACTCTGTCATCAATATCATTTTTGGTCTCCAATTGCCTTGAACTGCCTCACAAAATTAACTGTCAAATTGAATAACCCTTACTCTATGCCCGTGATTCCCAAGGTGCGACATGACAATGTGTTGGTGGGTCATAAGAAGGACGTACACCCTTCGACTGACTGTACTCTAGATCCAAAGTAAAAAAAAAAAAAACATCTTCAAATTCAAATTCGTTTACAGAGCAAAAAAGATACATGATAGTATTACAATGACGTTATATATTGTATAAAAGGTGCTGTATTCAGACAATATTTTTCATTAGCAGAATTCATACCAAGGGGACAACCGAAAAAAAGATAGCACGTTAATGGCCATTCAAGTTCCCTTCAGGTGAGCATACGTAAAACATTGAATAACAAAATTTAAATATCACGGGGGGGGGGGGCATCAGGATTCTAGAAATGCCTAGGTGGGGTTTGACCCAAATCGAATGGGAATTATTGCTCTATGCCTATCTAACTTAGTTCAGCTTTAGGATGGATGATTGACTATTATTAAGAAATGAAATTAATCATTTTTATACAACTCTCAAAAGTTAAGCTAACTTTGCCTCTCACACAGATTATCTGCCTTGGCTTTACTCTAATTAGCCACGGCTCTCAAGTTTTCCGTCATTTACACATATTTGATAAATTAACCAAGTTGATATTCCTGTAATAAGCTGCGGTAAACTAATAATCTTTCCCTAATATTCTTTTCATTCCAATCTGGGGTTTTACCCTTAATGATAACAATCATAGAAAATCTTTTCGGATCAAACTAATAAGTTTTTCAGCTTAAACCTAATAGTCTCATGGAATGTAATAAATATACTTTTTGAATTGTCTCTCCTTTTACACTCCCCAAACTCCAAACCATACCTCACAAGTGGCTCTATTTTGTCTAAACATCCTCTTAAGTAGTTAATATATGCTACCCCAAAATATCTAAGAGGGCTCCTTGGTGACACCCATGAAGCCAATCGTTACAATAAACCAATTGCACCTGATCACTCCACATTCCTACACTTACAGCCCAAATATATAAGATCCTTAACTTCATTCTTGTTCCTACCTTTACAGCAAAACTTATTCGTTGTCCTTTCTTCTTTTCCAAAAACTAATTGAAATGTTTAATACCCATCTAAAACTATTTTTTACTTTCAAAATAATTACTAATAATTTCTAAATCTTTTACAAATGCGGTGACAATTTCAACCAGTAGTACCATGTCATCCAAAACTACTAAACAAAACAGTACAAGTAAAATTCACTTTAGCCTTGGTCATCTGAAAGTAAGGTCAACATTACAACTTAAAAAGAATAGAAATCATCACGTCTATGGGGGGAGGGGGGTTTCCCCCTCCTAAATACCTCACTCATCACGCTAAACTTTTTTAGTACTTTTAAAAAAGTTTCTTATTGTTAGAATTAAACGGCCTTTGTTTTTCAAAAGTCGTTATGAAAAAATTGGGACATAAGGTCAAACTTTAGAGAAAAGAGTTAGGCATTGAAAAGAAGGAAACCCCCTCACAGCCCCAAAGAATAGTTTCTCTTCTTTTAAGGTTTAATGTTGGTCCTTACTGTCAGTTGAAAGAAGTTGTTTTAATAATTTTGACGTAACTTTTTGCTTCGAGTCTTTCAGTTGAAAGACTAAGCAAAATACTACCACAGAATTAACATGGAACATGAGAGATTGGAAAGTTCCTCATAAAGTTAGGGCAAACGAAACCTCTCTTCAAACCTAAACATGGCAATCAAAATATGATTTGTATAACAACCTTGTGTCTTACCGTACTTTTAAAGGTCGATACAAGACTGTACAATAAAAGTTATCTCAGGGCTAACGTTACATTACGTTTACAAACTTAATGTTGACTAATGTAACTACGAGGAATTGTGGTATACATTAGCGACAATGTTAGCCCCCAAAAAGGCTATTACATCTGAATGAATCTAGTAATAAACAAAATGGCATAGATATATCTAAATACATCCACAAAGATATAATTACAATATATAGAAAAAACATTAATGTAAGACTAAGCTTACTTGGATCCGTGTTTTTCTTAGATGGAGCTGTACACTTAGTTTATTTATAGTTTCGCTATCTGGAAAGCGAGTCTCTTCAAACATCTTCTCCAATTCCTTCACTTGTTCAGGAGTGAGATTTGTCTTTTTCCTTCGGTCAATACGGTTCTCTATCCCACCACCTTGCATGTCTCTGTTCTTAGGGCCTAAGAAATCAAAGATTATACTTGGTCAGAAAGAAACAGAGTTTATTACATATAATTGTTTAATTTATAATTTTTGTTTATTATTGTAAAAATATTAATTCAAATTTTATTTCATTTTTATCATGCCAAGATGGTAAATGTAACAGACATAGAATAGTAACCAAAATAGTACCAAATACCAAAACTAGCACCAAAATAGTACCCAAACTAGAAACGTGAAGGTTTTTTTCTTGTTAGAACCTGGAAGTTTTCTTGCATTTTCAAGATGTTCGTAAGAAAAAAATTTCTGATTTATCCACTTAAAAAAGACTTGCACAAAAAGAATTCTGATAAATAACTACCAACCTGTTATAAAAACACACCGTTCCCGATAAAATTCCAAATGACATTCAAGGCGTTTAGAGATTTTGAAAGGGAGGGAAGGGTACAGGTAACATTGCTCTTATTTGAAACCTGGATTAGCCATGACATTTAATTTTGTTCTCGGTATTATTGATGTAGCGATGACTAAAAACCCACAACTCAAAATTGAACTGTCAAAATAATATCAGTTTGTTTTCATTTCGACTTGATTGTTCACTGTAATTTCTGCTTCTTTCAGTTTCATCTATTCATTCACTTTAATTTGTCCATTTTAAGTATGAGTTGTCATAGGACTTTATACGTATTTGCCCGTCATTGGTTGAAGCTATGTCTTTCCTTTTGTAAAGACACTAATGCTGTTGCTTATCCGTGAAATAATTTTGTTCCTGTTGCTGCTGATGCTATGATAAATAATAATAAAATGCTAAAAACAAAAATTGTAAAAATAATTTGTGTTTGTTTTTCACTTCGACTTGATTGTTCATTGTAATTTCTTTTTGTTTTCAGCCTCAATTATTTTTTCACTTTGAATACTATTCGTTTTTAATGAGAGTTATCACAAAACTTTATTTCTCCTCGTCTTTTCTTTAAGTTGAGTTTTTAAATTTTTTGACAAGCTCTTTTTTAGACAAGTTTCTTAATTATTCTCTGGCCGTTTTTAATTTATGTTGTTTTTTTTATAAGTAAAAGGAATGCTTGTAAAGTTTTTTTTTACCGCTTTTTGACTTAAAAATAAGATTCTGGCTTGCTATTATATGTTCGTCAAAGATTTTAAATTTTTTATGTTGATTTAATTCAACGTTCCCTTTGCCATTCCTTCAAAGTTTCAACTTATAACCCTTAGCTGTTCTTTAGATTTCACGGATAACCCATTTTTCACAACCTTGAAGTATACGGTGTGATCCATCGCAAAGTTTCAAGGCATTTCATCTTAATAGTCTTGGCCGTTCTAGATATATTTAAGATCCGCCATTTTGACAAAGTGGATGCAAATATTGTCTTTTGATTTAGTTCATCATACTTTGAAGGTTTCAACCTATTCGTATAAACATTTCCGAGATACCTCACAAATTCCTCCATATAAAGATAATTTTTGCTGAAAGAAAAGCTGTCAAAACACAAGTTGTACGGCTGCAAAATGGAACTCACTTTATAAGATTCTATAGCACAACTTGTAATCTTTGAATGAGATCAATTTTTGTTATTAACTTTCATTGTAGTCAACAGCAAGAGCAATTTGAGGTAAAATAATTTTAAAAAAAATTAACTCAACTGTTTTCCAACATGACAAAATAGTTATTATTAAGATTTTTGCAGGAGCTAAATTTTTGTCAAACTATAAAAAAATTAAGGAAAACATCAAACATTCTTAATAGTGTTACAGGCAAAAATCAGGTTATCACAGTGAATATTAGAGGCTAAAATATTAAGGGATCCCTTGATGTCTACTTTAACAATAGGGTAAAATTTGATAAATATGGAGCATTTGTATCAGAAAGGGTAAATTCTTGTCTCGACATAAATGGACATAAATGGACCTTCAAATAGATATTTTTTTTTCATTTGAGTTTTTTTAAACACGTTAATAGGTTTTAAAGCTCTTTCATTTGACATTTTTTTTGGTTTTGTTTTTTTTCAAAACGCGTTTTACTTTTTCGATTTCGTTCTTTACTAGGTTGTGGCCGCTGCCATAACCATGAAATTATACTATAAAATAAATTATACAACGCTATATATTTTACAACAACAGTTACTTTAGTATGCAATGCTTCCATAAAGAATGGTATTATAGCTTGAAATACTCTCACTTAACGTAATTTCATTCATATTATTTATAAAGTAAATGTTGATTTTCTAAACTTATAAATTAAGATTTTCCAAATTTGTCATTAGAAATTTATAATCTTTTTTCAAATCAATTAATTTATTATTTCTTTTATTTATTGTAAATTTTTTTATAGGTATTTAGGAAAAACGAACTTAGAAAGGCTGAAATTACTTTAGAGGTAACATTACTCAATTTTTCGAGCAAAATTAACATGGCAAATCAGTCTTCAATAAAGGCAGAAATATGTTTAGAAAACTCATTTAATGAATCTTCGTAAAACTAACCGTTAACAAGCTTTTTTGGGCTAGCATGCTTCCGACACTCTTTTCTTCTATTTCGGAGCCAATCCTAAAGAGAAAAACTTACAGTTTAAATTATGTACAGTATGATAGCAATTATTTCACTGAAAACTCTTTCTATTCAACGGAAAAATGACTGTTAACACGCAGTTTTACTACCTTAAAGCATGTTGTATGTATGCACCTGATAATGTGTAAAATTTCAAAACAGAAACGCAATAACAAACAGCAAGTAGCCTATAGATAGATACATACAAAGGCTTTATGTAAAGACAAAAAATCAGTTTCCCATCACCTTATACTTTTGTCTTTAAGAAAAAAAAAATTCTTGTGTTACCAAGAAAAAGTTTGAGAAAATTCGTGGAGAGCCTTAATTTTGGGGAAAAATACATATGACTGACGTCATGTTTATATACATCAGTATTTTAATGACGTCATCTACTAATATAAAAGACCACATTCATATTACATCCGTAAATGACGTCACGTGAAAATTCACATCAAATCTGTTTCAATGACGTCATTCATAGCATAAAAACAGGCGCTGTCTAGGAAAATCTATCAGTCTATTTTTGAAAAGCAAGTAGTTATATAAATATGCAAAGAACAAGTACAAATATAAACAGCCAGCATTATACCTTTGGTGATATGGCTTTAAGTTTTGGAAACTTTGGGCTTGACCCAGATTCACAGCTTATGAGTGGAGTGACCGACTTTACAAACCAAGAAGACATACAACTGGACTGCAGAAAAAAGTTTCCTTCGAAGCACAGATTGGCTACGCATATGAGAACTCACAATGGAGAAAAACCCTATGAATGTGAAGTATGCAAAAAGACATTTTCTCGGAAGTTCAATTTGGCTGTGCACCTGAAAATTCACAGTGGAGGAAAACCATATGAATGTGAAACGTGCAAAAAGAAATTTTCTACCAAGTCCATTTTGACCGTGCATATCAGAATTCACAGTGGAGAAAAACCATATGAATGCGAAATATGCAAAAAGAAATTTTCTGTCAAGTCCATCTTGGCTAGTCATATGAGAACCCACACTGGTGAAAAACTCACTCTGGTGAAACATGAATGTGACGTGTGCAAAAAGAAATTGTCTTCGAAATTCATTTTGGCTGAGCATAAGAGAACGCACACTGGTGAAAAGCCCTATGGATGTGAAACATGCAAAATGGAATTTTTTATCAAGTCCAGTTTGGCTAAGCATATGAGAACTCACAATGGAGAAAAACCTTATGAATGTGAAGCATGCAAAAAGAAATTCCCTTATCAGAACAGATTGGCTATGCATATGAGAACTCACAATGGAGAAAAACCCTATGAATGTGAAGCATGCAAAAAGAAATTTTCTTTTAAGTCCAGTTTGGCTGTGCATATGGAAATTCACAGTGGAGAAAAACCATACGAATGTGAAACATGTAAAAATAAATTTTCTACCAAGTCCTATTTGGCTAAGCATATGAGAACTCACAATGGAGAAAAACCTTATGAATGTGAAGCATGCAAAAAGAAATTTTCGATCAGGGGCAATTTGACTAGGCATATGAGAACCCACACTGGTGAAAAACCATATTTGATTTTCCCTTATGAATGTGAAGCATGCAAAAAGAAATTTTCGATCAAGAGCAATTTGACTAGGCATATGAGAACTCACAATGGAGAAAAACCTTATGAATGTGAAGCATGCAAAAAGAAATTTTCTGATAAGTACAATTTGGCTGTGCATATGAAAATTCACAGTGGAGGAAAACCATATGAATGTGAAACATGCAAAAAGACATTTCTATGGAGACGGAGCTTGAATCTACATATGAGAACTCACACTGGTGAAAAACTGCATGAATGTGAAGCATGTAAAAAGAAATTCTATTGGGCATTTTCTTTAAATGAGCATATGAGAATGCACACTAGTGAAAAACTACATGAATGTGAAGTGTGCAAAAAGAAATTTCCTTATAAGTACAGATTGGCTATGCATATGAGAATTCACAATGGAGAAAAACCCTATGAATGTGAAGCATGCAAAAAGAAATTTTCTTTTAAGTCCAGTTTGGCTGTGCATTTGAAAATTCACAGTGGAGAAAAACCATACGAATGTGAAACATGTAAAAATAAATTTTCTACCAAGTCCTATTTGGCTAGTCATATGAGAACCCACACTGGTGAAAAACCATATGAATGTGACCAGTGCAATAAGAAACTTTCTTCGAAGTTGGTTTTGGCTCAGCATATGAGAACCCACACTGGTGAAAAACCATATTTGATTTTCCCTTATGAATGTGAAGCATGCAAAAAGAAATTTTCGATCAAGAGCAATTTGACTAGGCATATGAGAACTCACAATGGAGAAAAACCCTATGAATGTGAAGCATGCAAAAAGAAATTTTCTTATAAGTTCAATTTGGCTGTGCATATGAAAATTCACAGTGGAGGAAAAACTATATGAATGTGAAACGTGCAAAAAGAAATTTTCTACCAAGTCCATTTTGACTGTGCATATCAGAATTCACAGTGGAGAAAAACCATATGAATGCGAAACATTCCAAAAGAAATTTTATGTCAAGTCCCACTTGGCTAGTCATATGAGAACCCACACTGGTGAAAAACTCACTCTGGTGAAACATGAATGTGACGTGTGCAAAAAGAAATTGTCTTGAAAAATACATTTTGGTTGAGCATAAGAGAATGCACACTGGTGAAAAACCAAATAAATGTGAAGAATACAAAAGTAATACGGGGTGTTAGCCTTACTCGTTTTTGTGATGATTTCTGTTTTTTTCAAAATTAACATTTTATTCATTTAAATTTCTGTTCGTTTTAAGTTTCAATTAAATTTTATAATTAACCTTCACTCGTCTTTGGTTTTAATGTAGCTCCACTTTTATTTGATTTTTTTTTGTATAATTACTCAATAATATCTATAAGCCTGAAAAATACACCTAATTTTTGAAAAAGGGGGA
>CM051258.1:22239173-22544173 GCA_027921565.1 Artemia sinica
ATAGTTTAGAGTTTTACCTTAGAGTCTTAGCTTAGAGTTCTAGTTAGAGTGGAAGTTCAGTTTAGTTACAGTTAAGAATTTAGAGTTTTAGCTTAGAGTCATAGCCTAGAGTTTTACTTAAAGTTATAGTTTGACTAAGTTTTAGTTAAGAGTTTTGAGTTTTAGCTTAGAGTCTTAGCTTAGAGTTTTTTTGTTAGAGTTCTAGTCTAGTTTAATTTTAGTTAAGAGTTTGATGTTTTACCATTGAGTTTCAGTTAGAGTTCTAGTTTAGTTTAGTTTTAGTTAAGAGTTTAGAGTTTTTAGCTTAGAGTTTTTGTTGAAGTTCTAGTTTAGTTTAGTTTTAGTTAATAGTTTAGAGTTTTAGCTTAGAGTCTTAGCTTAGAGTTTTTGTTAGGGTTCTAGTTTAGTTTAATTTTAGTTAAGAGTTTGATGTTTTACCTTTGAGTTTCAGTTAGAGTTCTAGTTTAGTTTAGTTTTAGTTAAGAATTTAGAGTTTTTAGCTTAGAGTCGTAGCTTAGAGTTTTTGTTGAAGTTCTAGTTTAGTTTAGTTTTAGTTAATAGTTTAGAGTTATAGCTTAGAGTCTTAGCTTAGAGTTTTTGTTAGAGTTCTAGTTTAGTTTAATTCTATTTTAGAGTTTAGAGTTTTAGCTTAGTCTTAGCTTAGAGTTTTTTTTGTTAGAGTTCTAGTTTAGTTTAATTTTAGTTAAGAGTTTAATTTTTTTACCTTTGAGTTTCAGTTAGAGTTTTAGTTTAGTTTTAGTTAAGAGTTTGGTGTTTTACCTTAGAGTTTTAATTTGAGTTCTAGTTTAGTCTAGTTTTAGTTAAGATTTTAGAATTTTAGCTTAGAGTTTTTTTTGTTAGAGTTCTAGTTTAGTTTAATTTTAGCTAAGAGTCTGATTTTTTTACCTCTGAGTTTCAGTTAAAGTTCTAGTTTAGTTTTAGTTACGAGTTTGATGTTTTACCTTAATGTCTTAGCTTAGAGTTTTTAGTTAGAGTTCTAGTTTAGTTTACATGTAGTTAAGAGTTTAGAGTTTTATCTTAGAGACCTAGCTTAGAGTTTTAGTTTAGTTTAGTTTTAGTTAAGATTTTAGAGTTTTAGCTTAGAGTCTTAGCTTAGAGTTTTTGTTAGAGTTCTAGTTTAGTTTAGTTTTAGTTAAGAGTTTAGAGTTTTAGCCTAGAGTCTTATCTCAGAGTTTTTGTTAGAGTTCTAGTTTAGTTTTAGTTAAGAGTTTAGAATTCTAGCTTAGAGTCTTAGCTTAGAGTTTTATGTTAGAGTTCTAGTTTATTTTAGTTTTAGTTAAGAGCTTGGAGTTTTTAGCTGAGAGTCATAACTTAGAGTTTTTATTGAAGTTCTACTTTAGTTTAGTTTTAGTTAATAGTTTAGAGTTTTAGCTTAGAGTCTTAGCTTAGAGTTTTCGTTAGAGTTGAAGTATAGTTTAGTAATAGTTAAGAGTTTGGAGTTTTAGCATAGAGTCTTAGCTTAGAGTTTTTGTTAGAGTTCTAGTTTAGTTTACATGTAGTTAAGAGTTTAGAGTTTTATCTTAGAGACCTAGCTTAGAGTTTTAGTTTAGTTTAGTTTTAGTTAAGATTTTAGAGTTTTAGCTTAGAGTCTTAGCAGAGAGTTTTTGTTAGAGTTCTAGTTTAGTTTAGTTTTAGTTAAGAGTTTAGAGTTTTAGCCTAGAGTCTTATCTCAGAGTTTTTGTTAGAGTTCTAGTTTAGTTTTAGTTAAGAGTTTAGAATTCTAGCTTAGAGTCTTAGCTTAGAGTTTTATGTTAGAGTTCTAGTTTATTTTAGTTTTAGTTAAGAGCTTGGAGTTTTTAGCTGAGAGTCATAACTTAGAGTTTTTATTGAAGTTCTACTTTAGTTTAGTTTTAGTTAATAGTTTAGAGTTTTAGCTTAGAGTCTTAGCTTAGAGTTTTTGTTAGAGTTGAAGTATAGTTTAGTAATAGTTAAGAGTTTGGAGTTTTAGCATAGAGTCTTAGCTTAGAGTTTTTGTTAGAGTTCTAGTTTAGTTTACATATAGTTAAGAGTTTGGAGTTTTACCTTAGAGACCTAGCTTAGAATTTTAGTTTAGTTTAGTTTTAGTTAAGAGTTTAGAGTTTTTTAGCTTAGAGTCTTAGTTTAGAGTTTTTGTTAGAGTTCTAGTTTAGTTTAGTTTTAGTTAAGAGTTTGGAGTTTTACCTTAGAGTTTTTGTTGAAGTTCTAGTTTAGTTTAGTTTTAGATAAGAGTTTATAATTTTAGCTTAGAGTCTTAGCTTAGAGTTTTTTGTTAGAGTTCTAGTTTATTTTAGTTTTAGTTAAGAGTTTAGAGTTTTTAGCTGAGAGTCATAGCCTAGAGTTTTTGTCGAAGTTCTAGTTTAGTTTAGTTTTAGTTAAGAGTTTAGAGTTTTAGCTTAGAGTCTTAGCTTAGATTTTTTATTGAAGTTCTAGTTTAGTTTAGTATTAGTTAAGAGCTTAGAGTTTTTAGCTTAGAGTCTTAGCTTAGAGTTTTTGTTAGAGTTCTAGTTCACTTTAGATATAGTTAAGACTTTGGAGTTTTACCCTAGGGACTTAGCTTAGAGTTTTTGTTAGAGTTGAAGTTTAGTTTAGTAATAGTTAAGAGTTTAGAGTTTTAGCATAGAGTCTTAGCTTAGAGTTTTTGTTAGAGTTCTTGTTTAGTTTACATATAGTTAAGAGTTTGGAGTTTTACCTTAGAGACCTAGCTTAGAATTTTAGTTTAGTTTAGTAATAGTTAAGAGTTTAGAATTTTAGCTTGGAGTCTTAGCTTAGAGTTTTCGTTAGAGTTCTTGTTTAGTTTACATATAGTTAAGAGCTTTAGAGTTTTACCTTAGAGACCTAGCTTAGAGTTCTAGTTTAGTTTAGTTATAGTTAAGAGTTTAGAATTTTAGCTTGGAGTCTTAGCTTAGAGTTTTTGTTAGAGTTCTAGTTTAGTTTAGTTATAGTTAAGAGTTTGGTGTTTTACCATAGAGACTTAGCTTACAGTTTTAGTTTAGTTTAGTTTTAGTTAAGATTTTATAGTTTTAGCTTAGAGTCTTAGCAGAGAGTTTTTGTTAGAGTTCTAGTTTAGTTTAGTTTTAGTTAAGAGTTTAGAGTTTTAGCCTAGAGTCTTATCTCAGAGTTTTTGTTAGAGTTCTAGTTTAGTTTAGTTTTAGTTAAGAGTTTAGTGTTTTAAGCTTAGAGTCTTAGTTTAAAGTTTTTTGTTGAAGTTCTAGTTTAGTTTAGAGTTTTAGCTTAGACTTAGAGTTTTAATTAGAGTTCTAGTTTAGTCTAGTTTTAGTTAAGAGTTTAGAGTTTTAGCTTAGAGTCTTAGCTTAGTGTTTTTGTTAGAGTTCTAGTTTAGTATAGTTTTAGTTAAGAGTTTAGAGTTTTAGCTTAGAGTCATAGCTTAGAGTTTTTGTTATAGTTCTAGTTTAGTTTAGTTATAGTTAAGAGTTTGGTGTTTTACCCTAGAGACTTAGCTTAGAGTTTTAGTCTAGTTTAGTTTTACTTAAGAGTTTAGAGTTTTAGCTTAGGGTCTCAGCTTAGAGTTTTGCTAGAGTTCTAGTTTAGTTTAGTTTTAGTTAGGAGTTTAGTGTTTTTAGCTTAGAGTCTTAGTTTAGAGTTTTTGTTGAAGTTTAGTTTAGTTTTGGTTTAGAGTTTTAGCTTAGACTTAGAGTTTTAATTAGAGTTCTAGTTTAGTTTAGTTAGCTATGAGTTTAGAGTTTTAGCTTAGAGTCATAGCTTAGAGTTTTTGTTAGAGTTCTAGTTTAGTTTAGTTTTAGTTAAGAGTTTAGAGTTTTACCATAGAGTCTTAGCTTAGAGTTTTAGTTAGAGTTGAAGTTTAGTTTAGTTACTTTTATGAATTTAGAGTTTTAGCTTAGAGTCGTAGCTTAGAGTTTTACTTTAAGTTATAGTTTGGTTAAGTTTTAGTTAAGAGTTTCGAGTTTTAGATGAGTCTTAGCTTAGAGTTTTTGCTAGAGTTCTAGTTTAGTTTAATTTTAGTTAAGAGTTTAGAGTTTTACCTTAGAGTCCTAGCTTAGAGTTTTTGTTAGAGTTCTAGTTTAGTTTAATTATAGTTAAGAATTTGATATTTTACCTTTGAGTTTCACTTAGAGTTCTAGTTTAGTTTACTTTTAGTTAAGAGTTTAGCGTTTTACCTTGGAGTCTTAGCTTAGAGTTTTAGTTAGAGTTCTAGTTTCGTTTAGTTTTAGTTAAGAGTTTAGAATTTTAGCTTAGAGTCTTAGCTCAGAGTTTTTGTTAGAGTCCTAGTTTATTTTAGTTTTAGTTAATAGTTTAGAGTTTTACATTTGAGTTTCAGTTAGAGTTCTAGTTTAGTTTAGTTTTAGTTAAGAGTTTAGAGTTTTTAGCTTAGAGTCTTAGCTTAGAGTTTTTGTTGAAGTTCTAGTTTAGTTTAGTTTTAGTTAATAGCTTAGAGTTTTTGTTAGAGTTTTAGTTTAGTTTAATTTTATTTAAGAGTTTAGAGTTTTAGCTTAGAGTTTTTTTGTTAGAGTTCTAGTTTAGTTTAATTTTAGTCAAGAGTTTTATTTTTACCTTTGAGCTTCAATTAGAGTTCTAGTTTAGTTTTAGTTAAGAGTTTGGTGTTTTACCTTAGAGTTTCAGTTAGAGTTCTAGTTTAGTTTTAGTTAAGAGTTTGGTGTTTTACCTTAGAGTCTTAGCTTAGAGTTTTTTGTTGGGGTTCTAGTTTAGTTTAATTTTAGTTAAGAGTTTGATTTTGTACCTCTGAGTTTCAGTTAGAGTTCTAGTTTAGTTTTAGTTAAGAGTTTGATGTTTTACCATAGGGTCTTAGCTTAGAGTTTTTAGTTAGAGTTCTAGTTTACTTTAGTTTTGGTTAAGAATTTAGAATTTCAGCTTAGAGTCTTAGCTTAGAGTTTTTTTAGAGTTCTAGTTTATTTTAGTTTTAGTTAAGAGTTTAGTTTTTACCATAGAGTCTTAGCTTAGAGTTTTGTTAAAGTTTTAGTTTATTTTAGTTTTAGTTAATAGTTTAGAGTTTTAGCTTAGAGTCTTAGCTTAGAGTTTTTGTTAGAGTTGAAGTTTAGTTTAGTAATAGTTAAGAGTTTGGTGTTTTACCATAGAGTCATAGCTTAGAGTTTTAGTTAGAGTTCTAGTTTAGTTTAGTTTTAGTTGAGAGTTTAGAATTTTAGCTTAGACTCTTAGCTTAGAGTTTTTGTTTGATTTCTAGTTTAGTTTAGTTTTCGTCAAGAGTTTAGAGTTTTTAGCTTAGATTCATAGCTTAGAGTTTTTGTTGAAGCTATAGTTTAGTTTAGTTTTAGTTAAGAGTTTATAGTTTTAGCTTAGATTCTTAGCTTAGAGTTTTTGTTAGAGTTTTAGTTTAGTTTAGTTTTAGTTAAGAGTTTAGAGTTTTAGCTTAGAGTATTAGCTTAGAGTTATAGTTAGAGTTGAAGTTTAGTTTAGTTATAGTTAAGAATTTAGAGTTTTTAGCTTAGAGTCGTAGTTTAGAGTTTTTGTTATAGTTCTAGTTTAGTTTAGTTAAGAGTTTAGAGTTTTATCATAGAGTCATAGGTTAGAGTTTTTGTTGAAGTTGAAGTTTAGTTTAGTCATAGTTAAGAATTTAGAGTTTTTATCTTAGAGTCATAGCTTAGAGTTTTTGAAGTTCTAGTTTAGTTTAGTTAAGAGTTTAGAGTTCCACCTTAGAGTCTTAGCTTAGAGTTTTACTTAGAGTTGAAGTTTAGTTTACTTATAGTTAAGGGTTTAGAGTTTTAGCTTGGAGTCTTAGCTTAGAGTTTTAGTTAGAGTTCTAGCTTAGTTTAGTTTTAGTTAAGAGTTTAGAGTTTTACCTTAAAGTCTTAGCTTATTGTTCTATTTAGAGTTCTAGTTTAGTTTAGTTTTAGTTAAGAGTTTTGAGTTTTACCTTAAAGTCTTAGATTAGAGTTTTAGTTAGGGTTGAAGTTTCGTTTAGTTTAGTTATAGTTAAGAGTTTATAGTTTTAGCTTAGAGTCTTAGGTTAGAGTTTTAGTTAGAGTTATTGTTTAGTTTAGTTTTAGTTAAGATTTATAGCTTTAGCATAGAATCTTAGCTTAGAGATTTAGTTAGAGTTGAAGTTTAGTCCAAACTAGCATAACCACAAAATTACACAATATTGCATAGAAATACCAAAACCATAGGTTAGGTTAGGTCAGGTTAGAAGTCTGGTTTCTCCACGTTTAAGTCTAGGTTAGATTAGGTTAGCTTATCATGAGCGCTCATGATAAGCTAACCTAATCTAACCTAACTTAAACGTGGAGAAACCAGACTTCTAACCTGACCTAACCTAACCTATGGTTTTGGTATTTCTATGCAATATTGTGTAATTTTGTGGTTATGCTAGTTTGGACTAAACTTCAACTCTAACTAAATCTCTAAGCTAAGATTCTATGCTAAAGCTATAAATCTTAACTAAAACTAAACTAAACAATAACTCTAACTAAAACTCTAACCTAAGACTCTAAGCTAAAACTATAAACTCTTAACTATAACTAAACTAAACGAAACTTCAACCCTAACTAAAACTCTAATCTAAGACTTTAAGGTAAAACTCAAAACTCTTAACTAAAACTAAACTAAACTAGAACTCTAAATAGAACAATAAGCTAAGACTTTAAGGTAAAACTCTAAACTCTTAACTAAAACTAAACTAAGCTAGAACTCTAACTAAAACTCTAAGCTAAGACTCCAAGCTAAAACTCTAAACCCTTAACTATAAGTAAACTAAACTTCAACTCTAAGTAAAACTCTAAGCTAAGACTCTAAGGTGGAACTCTAAACTCTTAACTAAACTAAACTAGAACTTCAAAAACTCTAAGCTATGACTCTAAGATAAAAACTCTAAATTCTTAACTATGACTAAACTAAACTTCAACTTCAACAAAAACTCTAACCTATGACTCTATGATAAAACTCTAAACTCTTAACTAAACTAAACTAGAACTATAACAAAAACTCTAAACTACGACTCTAAGCTAAAAACTCTAAATTCTTAACTATAACTAAACTAAACTTCAACTCTAACTATAACTCTAAGCTAATACTCTAAGCTAAAACTCTAAACTCTTAACTAAAACTAAACTAAACTAAAACTCTAACAAAAACTCTAAGCTAAGAATCTAAGCTAAAACTATAAACTCTTAACTAAAACTAAACTAAACTATAGCTTCAACAAAAACTCTAAGCTATGAATCTAAGCTAAAAACTCTAAACTCTTGACTAAAACTAAACTAAACTAGAAATCAAACAAAAACTCTAAGCTAAGAGTCTAAGCTAAAATTCTAAACTCTCAACTAAAACTAAACTAAACTAGAACTCTAACTAAAACTCTAAGCTATGACTCTATGGTAAAACACCAAACTCTTAACTATTACTAAACTAAACTTCAACTCTAACAAAAACTCTAAGCTAAGACTCTAAGCTAAAACTCTAAACTATTAACTAAAACTAAAATAAACTAAAACTTTAACAAAACTCTAAGCTAAGACTCTATGGTAAAAACTAAACTCTTAACTAAAACTAAAATAAACTAGAACTCTAAAAAAACTCTAAGCTAAGACTCTAAGCTGAAATTCTAAATTCTTAACCAAAACTAAAGTAAACTAGAACTCTAACTAAAAACTCTAAGCTAAGACCCTATGGTAAAACATCAAACTCTTAACTAAAACTAAACTAGAACTCTAACTGAAACTCAGAGGTACAAAATCAAACTCTTAACTAAAATTAAACTAAACTAGAACCCCAACAAAAAACTCTAAGCTAAGACTCTAAGGTAAAACACCAAACTCTTAACTAAAACTAAACTAGAACTCTAACTGAAACTCTAAGGTAAAACACCAAACTCTTAACTAAAACTAAACTAGAACTCTAATTGAAGCTCAAAGGTAAAAATAAAACTCTTGACTAAAATTAAACTAAACTAGAACTCTAACAAAAAAACTCTAAGCTAAAACTCTAAACTCTTAAATAAAATTAAACTAAACTAGAACTCTAACAAAAACTCTAAGCTATTAACTAAAACTAAACTAAACTAGAACTTTAACAAAACTCTAAGCTAAGACTCTAAGCTAAAAACTCTAAACTCTTAACTAAAACTAAACTAAACTAGAACTCTAACTGAAACTCAAATGTAAAACTCTAAACTATTAACTAAAACTAAAATAAACTAGGACTCTAACAAAAACTCTGAGCTAAGACTCTAAGCTAAAATTCTAAACTCTTAACTAAAACTAAACGAAACTAGAACTCTAACTAAAACTCTAAGCTAAGACTCCAAGGTAAAACGCTAAACTCTTAACTAAAAGTAAACTAAACTAGAACTCTAAGTGAAACTCAAAGGTAAAATATCAAATTCTTAACTATAATTAAACTAAACTAGAACTCTAACAAAAACTCTAAGCTAGGACTCTAAGGTAAAACTCTAAACTCTTAACTAAAATTAAACTAAACTAGAACTCTAGCAAAAACTCTAAGCTAAGACTCATCTAAAACTCGAAACTCTTAACTAAAACTTAACCAAACTATAACTTAAAGTAAAACTCTAAGCTACGACTCTAAGCTAAAACTCTAAATTCATAAAAGTAACTAAACTAAACTTCAACTCTAACTAATACTCTAAGCTAAGACTCTATGGTAAAACTCTAAACTCTTAACTAAAACTAAACTAAACTAGAACTCTAACAAAAACTCTAAGCTATGACTCTAAGCTAAAACTCTAAACTCATAGCTAACTAAACTAAACTAGAACTCTAATTAAAACTCTAAGTCTAAGCTAAAACTCTAAACCAAAACTAAACTAAACTTCAACAAAAACTCTAAACTAAGACTCTAAGCTAAAAACACTAAACTCCTAACTAAAACTAAACTAAACTAGAACTCTAGCGAAACTCTAAGCTGAGACCCTAAGCTAAAACTCTAAACTCTTAAGTAAAACTAAACTAGACTAAAACTCTAAGCTAAGTCTCTAGGGTAAAACACCAAACTCTTAACTATAACTAAACTAAACTAGAACTATAACAAAAACTCTAAGCTATGACTCTAAGCTAAAACTCTAAACTCTTAACTAAAACTATACTAAACTAGAACTCTAACAAAAACACTAAGCTAAGACTCTAAGCTAAAACTCTAAACTCTTAACTAAAACTAGACTAAACTAGAACTCTAATTAAAACTCTAAGTCTAAGCTAAAACTCTAAACTAAACTAGAACTTCAACAAAAAACTTTAAACTAAGACTCTAAGCTTAAAACACTAAACTCTTAACTAAAACTAAACTAAACTAGAACTCTAACAAAAACTCTGAGATAAGACTCTAGGCTAAAACTCTAAACTCTTAACTAAAACTAAACTAAACTAGAACTCTAACAAAAACTCTCTGCTAAGACTCTAAGCTAAAACTATAAAATCTTAACTAAAACTAAACTAAACTAAAACTCTAAGCTAAGTCTCTATGGTAAAACACCAAACTCTTAACTATAACTAAACTAAACTAGAACTCTAACAAAAACTCTAAGCTAAGACTCCAAGCTAAAATTCTAAACTCTTAACTATAACTAAACTAAACTAGAACTCTAAGCTAGGTCTCTAAGGTAAAACTCTAAACTCTTAACTATATGTAAACTAAACAAGAACTCTAACGAAAACTCTAAGCTAAGACTCCAAGCTAAAATTCTAAACTCTTAACTATTACTAAACTAAACTAAAATTCTAAGCTAGGTCTCTAAGGTAAAACTCCAAACTCTTAACTATATGTAAACTAAACAAGAACTCTAACAAAAACTCTAAGCTAAGACTCTATGCTAAAACTCTAAACTCTTAACTATTACTAAACTAAACTTCAACTCTAACAAAAACTCTAAGCTAAGTCCCTAGGGTAAAACTCCAAAGTCTTAACTATATCTAAAGTGAACTAGAACTCTAACAAAAACTCTAAGCTAAGACTCTAAGCTAAAAACTCTAAGCTCTTAACTAATACTAAACTAAACTAGAACTTCAATAAAAAATCTAAGCTAAGACTCTAAGCTAAAACTCTAAACTCTTAACTAAAACTAAACTAAACTAGAACTTCGACAAAAACTCTAGGCTATGACTCTCAGCTAAAAACTCTAAACTCTTAACTAAAACTAAAATAAACTAGAACTCTAACAAAAACTCTAAGCTAAGACTCTAAGCTAAAATTATAAACTCTTATCTAAAACTAAACTAAACTAGAACTTCAACAAAAACTCTAAGGTAAAACTCCAAACTCTTAACTAAAACTAAACTAAACTAGAACTCTAACAAAAACTCTAAGCTAAAAGACTCTAATCTAAAAAACTCTAAACTCTTAACTAAAACTAAACTAAACTAAAATTCTAAGCTAGGTCTCTAAGGTAAAACTCCAAACTCTTAACTATATGTAAACTAAACTAGAACTCTAACAAAAACTCTAAGCTAAGACTCTATGCTAAAACTCCAAACTCTTAACTATTACTAAACTATACTTCAACTCTAACAAAAACTCTAAGCTAAGACTCTAAGCTAAAACTCTAAACTATTAACTAAAACTAAACTAAAGTAGAACTTCAATAAAAACTCTAAGTTATGACTCTCAGCTAAAAACTCCAAGCTCTTAACTAAAACTAAAATAAACTAGAACTCTAACATAAAACTCTAAGCTAAGACTCTAAGCTAGAATTCTAAACTCTTAACTAAAACTAAACTAGAACTCTAACAAAAACTCTGAGATAAGACTCTAGGCTAAAACTCTAAACTCTTAACTAAAACTAAACTAAACTAGAACTCTAACAAAAACTCTCTGCTAAGACTCTAAGCTAAAACTCTAAAATCTTAACTAAAACTAAACTAAACTAAAACTCTAAGCTAGGTCTCTAAGATAAAACTCTAAACTCTTAACTACATGTAAACTAAACTAGAACTCTAACAAAAACTCTAAGCTAAGACTCTATGCTAAAACTCCAAACTCTTAACTATTACTAAACTATACTTCAACTCTAACGAAAACTCTAAGCTAAGACTCTAAGCTAAAACTCTAAACTATTAACTAAAACTAAACTAAAGTAGAACTTCAATAAAAACTCTAAGTTATGACTCTCAGCTAAAAACTCCAAGCTCTTAACTAAAACTAAAATAAACTAGAACTCTAACATAAAACTCTAAGCTAAGACTCTAAGCTAGAATTCTAAACTCTTAACTAAAACTAAACTAGAACTCTAACAAAAACTCTGAGATAAGACTCTAGGCTAAAACTCTAAACTCTTAACTAAAACTAAACTAAACTAGAACTCTAACAAAAACTCTAAGCTAAGACTCTAAGCTAAAACTCTAAAATCTTAACTAAAACTAAACTAAACTAAAACTCTAAGCTAGGTCTCTAAGATAAAACTCTAAACTCTTAACTACATGTAAACTAAACTAGAACTCTAACTAAAAACTCTAAGCTAAGACATTAAGGTAAAACATCAAACTCGTAACTAAAACTAAACTAGAACTTTAACTGAAACTCAGAGGTAAAAAAATCAGACTCTTAGCTAAAATTAAACTAAACTAGAACTCTAACAAAAAAAACTCTAAGCTAAAATTCTAAAATCTTAACTAAAACTAGACTAAACTAGAACTCAAATTAAAACTCTAAGGTAAAACACCAAACTCTTAACTAAAACTAAACTAAAACTCTAACTGAAACTCAAAGGTAAAAAAATTAAACTCTTAACTAAAATTAAACTAAACTAGAACTCTAACAAAAAAAACTCTAAGCTAAGACTAAGCTAAAACTCTAAACTCTAAAATAGAATTAAACTAAACTAGAACTCTAACAAAAACTCTAAGCTAAGACTCTAAGCTATAACTCTAAACTATTAACTAAAACTAAACTAAACTAGAACTTCAAAAAAAACTCTAAGCTACGACTCTAAGCTAAAAACTCTAAATTCTTAACTAAAACTAAACTAAACTAGAACTCTAACTGAAACTCAAAGGTAAAACATCAAACTCTTAACTAAAATTAAACTAAACTAGAACCCTAACAAAAACTCTAAGCTAAGACTCTAAGCTAAAACTCTAAACTATTAACTAAAACTAAACTAAACTAGAACTTCAACAAAAACTCTAAGCTAAAAACTCTAAACTCTTAACTAAAACTAAACTAAACTAGAACTCTAACTGAAACTCAATGGTAAAACATCAAACTCTTAACTAAAATTAAACTAGACTAGAACTCTAACAAAAAAACTCTAAGCTAAGACTCTAAGCTAAAACTCAAAACTCTTAACTAAAACTTAGTCAAACTATAACTTTAAGTAAAACTCTAGGCTATGACTCTAAGCTAAAACTCTAAATTCTTAACTGTAACTAAACTGAACTTCCACTCTAACTAGAACTCTAAGCTAAGACTCTAAGGTAAAACTCTAAACTATTAACTAAAACTAAACTAAACTAAAACTCTAAGCTAAGACTCAAGCTAAAACTACAAACTCTTAACTACATGTAAACCAAACTAAAACTCTAACTGAAACTCAAAGGTAAAACATCAAACTCTTAACTAAAATTACACTAAACTAGAACTTCAAGAAAAACTCTAAGTTATGACTCTAAGCTAAAACACTCTATACTTTTAACTAAAACTAAACCAAGGGCTGGGTGGTCCTTTGGGAGCCCGCAGAGAGCCTTTGTGGGTCTGGAGGCCCTTGAGGACCGATTGGTCCTTTGGGAGCCTGGTGGACCTTTGGGGACCAGGGGGGTCTTTGGGGGTCCGGGGGCCAGTTGGGAGCCTGGGGGACATTTGGGGGCCGGGTGATGGCCTTTGGGACCCCGCTGGTCTTTTGGGAGCTCGATGGGCCTTTGGGGGCCCGGGGAGGGCCTTTGGGGGTCTAGGAGGGCCTTTGGGGGCGTCGGGGACCCTTTGGAAGCCCAGTGAACCTTTGAGGACCGGGGGCTTCCTTCGGGGTTAGGGTAGGAGGATCGGAACCCTTTGGGGTTGGGGTAGAGGACCTCACAACACTGTTCAAATGAAACTTATGTATTATAACGACCATAGAGTTTCACCATTAATTTCTCTTCTAAAATCTCTTCAAAAATCAACTTTTAAAATGTCTCTATCTGTTTCGCCGAAATAGTTCCATAACCTGTCTAAAACAGTTTCGCCCAAATAATCCCTAAACGTAATTCAGCGTGTTCCTTTTGTTTGGCATCCCTGCGCTGGCTTATTTCAATTATTTGGAAACCTTTTCGCGCGCTAAGATCAAAACATTTGCTCGGAAACGATTCTTCTGGAAGAACTCCAGACATTAATAAACTTCGCGCCGGAGACAATTCAAACAAACATGACATCATGTGTGATCTAACTGTTTCTCGGAAACATTTCTCTTTGGAAATGCAAGGACATTAATTAACTTGACGTCATCTGTCAGACATTAATTAACTGTTTCCCGGGAACTCGTAACATTTGGCTCGGAAACAATAACAAATACTATTTCCGGATCATAACATCCGCCTCGAACAGGAAGGAAATGTCATTAACTGTTTCCGGGAACCTCATAACATCTGGCTCGAATAACAACAACAAATACTATTTCCGGATCATAACATCTGCCTCGAACAGGAAGGAAATGTCATTAACTTTGCTTCGAACGACAACAACATTGACCCCATTAACCACGTGTTCTCTCTAATTACTCTGTTCAAAACAATAACAACAACATTCGCTGAGGGCGTGCCAAAAACACACCTGGAGAAAGAGGTCATTGACCGATTACGCAATCGTTCTCCCTAGGGAGGCTATGCCCATTTATGGTGTGCTGATCGGAGTAGCACCCCCATCTCTACTAATATTAAGTATGAGTATAAAGATTAAGCATAAATATAAGTATAAAGATCATAAAGAGTAAGTATAAAGTATAAAACAAAGAAAGCCAAGTATAAAATATCAAGTGTAGGACAAATGAACCACCTACACCATCAAATATGACAAGACCAATCCGAGCAGCTAAGGTAAATGGTATTGAAAAAATAAAGTAATGATAAACCAAAATGAAAAACAAAAAAAAATCAGTTAAAATACCCGCGTCATCAACAATTACAACATGTCAAAACAATGTGAAGAACAAAGAAATATCCGGCCCAAAGATAAGCGGCATCAAGAATTAAATCGAGTAAAAAAAAAAGTGAAGAACAAAGAAATACGCGGTTAAAAGAAATACCATAGCAAAAACAAAGAAATATACGGTTCAAAGATAAATGGCAGCAAGACCTAGAAGCGATAGCGAGAATGCGAGTATCAAAACGTGTCAAAAATGAAGTGAAGAACAAAAAATTATGCCGTTAGAAGACAAGCGAAAGCGAAAATCAAAATGAGTCAAAAATCAAGAAGAAGAAAAAAAAAATATTAAGGTAGAAGAACAACGACATCAAAACGTGAAGCAAAATGCAGCACAAACCTACAAGGATGCCATACACTACATAGCTGTTATTTACAAATCATTGGGACCCTTCAACGCTGCATGTATTCTCTATGGAGCCCTCATATTCCCTAGGAAAGAGTAGTAAACAAAATTAAATCATTTGGAGGTTGCTACTTACAACGAGAATCAATACATATAAGCTTGCCAATGCTTAGTTAGGGGGCCCGGCTTCAAAATCGGCTGCATAGTTCTTTTTCTTAAAACTGAGATATTGACAATTTCTGGCCATAAAACGATTTAAAATGGTTACTACTTTAAGAAAGAATTTATATTTTCCTCAGGATGGTTTTATTGAACCTATGGTGACGCCATGACATCAAGAAGAGGCTCATATTGTCTGAGGTTAGAAGACAAGTGACAATGAGAATCAATATATACAAGCCTGCTGTGTAGCCGTGCCTGGGCGTGGCCTCGAAACCAGCTAAATAGTTTTTTTGTTTTTTTTTAACTGGCATATAGACATTTCTGGGCACAAAGTCGAATTAAGTAGGTCACAACTTTAGGGAAGAATTAGGATTTTTTCTAGGGTCGTTGTATCGAACCTATGGTAACGTAATGACACCACGAAGAGGTTGCGGTTACAAGACAAGTGACAATCAGAATCAATAAGTAAAGATTGATGAGGGCACAATATATTACCTTTCTTTCTTTTTTCTTTTTTTGTAGACCAGGGCACTTCGTATAGAAAGAATTGTCGTAGAAACTTCAAAAGGGGCTCATTCGATTGGAAATTGAACGGGCTAGTGCCCTTTTTAATAGTCGAATGTGATTAGAGGGCACCCCCCACCCACGCCCATCACTTCCCCAAACACATCTAATCAAAATTCATCCATCACACCATAACATAATTTCCGCTTTACTAAAAGAAAAAAAAAACGAATGACCGTGGATTGTCAGTTTAATTGACCTATTGGCCAACTGATATTTATTCCTTAAAGTTTTGATATTTTTTTATTTATGAAAGTAAAAATTTGATAATTTGTATTTATCAAATTATTTTCTGGTCTTGAGAAGGCATGGGGGTTATCAGCCGTACTAATGCTAATTTTTGCTCGTTTTGAGTTTGACTCAGCTATTTATTGTAATTTCTGTTCGTTTTGAATTTCATTTATTTATTGATAGTGATTTGTGGTAGTTTTACGCTTGGAAGATTATTTGACTTTATTTCCGCTCATTTTTGGCTTAATCGAGCTCTTTACTTTTCTTTGAAAAACTTGCTTTGAGAAAAAGTTTTTTAAATTAATTTCTGTTCGTTTTTTATTGACACAGTCTTTTTCATGGAAAAAATTGTATTTATATCTTTTCAGTTTTTTTTCTATAATAATCCATAGTTTGGGTTGCTGTTTGTATGTTGGAGAAACTTCGTCAACGATTTTTATTCCTGACACAAACAGTATTTTTAATTTAATTTTATAACTCCTGAAGTTGACCTGAAAAGTAAAACTTAATATCATTCCCTAAAGATTCTATCTATGCTCTTTGACAACCTGGATACACTTATACTCTTTTTATTTATTTAAATTATAAGAGCAGAAGTAGTTATAGCATTAGCCTCAAAAGTCTTAACTTAATGCTCCCACTCGTTATCAATATAATGTTGAAGTGTCTACTTGGCAACCATAAACACAATACCTTTTGATTTAGTTTAAAGCAACATTTAGTTTTAAAGCATAATGGGCCAATTACATGATTGTGGGGGGTTGGCATACCCAATTTCCCTAAAGACATAGTTGCTGGACCGCTCTACTATGCTGAACAAAATAGCTGACTCGAAATTTTGAGTGGATGCGTTTGGAAAATGAATGGGCTTAAGAGAAGGGCTGCTTGCCCTTAAATACCTCTTTAGTTACAGTGTGTAGTGGTAGTATTATAAGTATTCACATTGTGCCTTCTGGCTAGTTCAAAATCCCCCACAACTTACCCTTAAAGGGCTAACTTAATAATATAAGTTGTTCTTCAGATATTACTTTGTCACCTTTTTGAAAATCCACATGCTCATAAGTTGTTCTTATTTAGTTCAGCATCCGCCTAAATATTCCTTAAAAGCTTCACCTTAATACCCTTAGATTGCACAGTAACATTAGTTGTAGCAGCATTAGTAGCAATATGCACATATGACCTTTGGTTTCTTCAACATCCCCTTCAACACACGCTTAGAGTTTCAGTTTAATACCATCAACCGTTCCGGAAGCATTTCCCCTTGACAACCTGAATGGGCACAGTGTGTTTCAAATTAGTTACATTTAGTTTCTATATATCCCAAGTTTTTCACCTTAATATCCTTAGCTTTAATAGCAGTAGAAGTAGTATTAATAGTAGAATTAATTGTAGTAGCCTAAGCTTTAGTTGCAGTAGTAGTAATAATAGTAAAATTATTAGTAGTAAGAGTAGAAGCAGTAACATTAGGATGAAAATACTTTCTTTTGGTTAGTTCAACATCCCTCACCACAAGGCCTGTTAGTTTCAACTTTACACACCAAACTGTTCCTAAGATATTGTTGTTGCACCCTTTTGACAACCTGCATACAGATGGCATGTTGTGATTCAGTTCACCTTGAAAATTCCTTGAAAATTTCACCTTCATACCCTTGGGCATAGTTGTAATAGTAGCCACAGTAGTAGTATTGGTATTACTAGTAATAGTATTAACATATTGCCTTTCGATCAGTGGAACATCCCTTTTATCAAGTCCAAGAAGTGTCTACTTAATACAATTAGCCGTTGCTGTGACATTGCTGATGTGTCCTTTTGATAACCTGTATGTTATCAAATTTTCTTCTCAGTGCTCTTAGCCTTACAAGTAGTATCAATTGAAGTAGTTGTAGTAGTAGTAAATGCAGCAGTAACAGTAGTATTAGCAGTAGTGTGCACATATTGCCTTTTGGTGAGATGATCTTCCCCTTTGAGCAATCTCTGAAAGTTCCAACGTAAGGTTTATGTTCCCAATACGATTTTCCGTATATCATTTTTCTTCTCTCCCACGGTTTTAATATATCAACAGAAGAAGATTATCTTGCTATCACTCCATAGCTGGGATTCAGCTCTATAAATCTACCGAAATATGATTTGAAATTTGGCCACATACTTTTTTAGACTGAAAATATGCTGAGTATAAGTTGAAAATTGTTGAAAAAATGGCAATTTTCCTTATTTTTTTATGCGAGTTTAGATCCTCATCCAATAAAAAATTTAAGTAATATCATAACTCTGGCTCGGTGAATATACAGATCTGATACTAATAAATCCAAAGATATTAGTATCTTAAGCTTTTTATGTAACTTACAGCTGAAAGCTTGTCGTAAAATCGCTTGTTTCGGAGGGAGCATATATCTTAACACCCAAATCAATTCTTGAGATACACTATTTTGACAGTTTGTATGCACATAGTGCCTTTTGATTTAGCTCCAATTTTCCCTCAATACTGTAAATAGAGTAGTCTGGTAGCAGTAGTGGTGATAGTTGGTAGCATGCAAATATTGCCTTTTTGATCATATCCCTTATCATTTCCTGAATTTTCCAAATTAATATACTCAGCTATTCCTGTGTTACACCCTTTTGACAATCCCTATGTATATAACGTGTTTTGATTTAGTTCATCACTCCCCTCAACATTCTTTGAAAGGCTCACCTGAATACCCTTCGTCTTCTTGGAAAGTAAAGTTCAAACATGCATACTTTTCTCAATAATATATCCTGTGTTTTAACACTGAACAAATTGCCTAGCTTACAGCTAGGCAATTACTGGATCTTTCAACAAGGCTGGACAAAATCGATCTCTTAAAATTTCGATCGGATGCGTTTTGGGAAATGATAGGCTTTGGGGGGGGGGGATTGCCCTCCATTCATTTTTTACTCTTAAAAAGGGCACTAAAACTTTGGACTTCCAATCAAATGAGCTCCATCCAATCCAAAGCTTATACGACCACTGGTTCCATAAAAACCTTATATGCCCGGGGGCATAATTTACAACCCTTGTCCATGGGCTCTGGGGGATTGTGTCCACCGTAAAGACATTGTTATATAATTTTTGGACCATTGGTAACTATATAGCTATTTCACAATTTCAATTGAGTGCGTTTTGGGAAAAGAGGATGTCAGGGTGGAGGGCTAGTTGCTCTCCGTCCGTCATGTTTGACTCTTAGAAGGGAACTAGGGCTGTTAATTTCAAATAAATGGTCCTCTTCTGAAGTTTACAAGACCACTCCTTCCATAAAAAGCTCATATACCCCTGGGGCATAGCTTACAACCCTTACCCCAAGACTCTGGGGGATTCTGTCCACCCCAAAAGACTTATTATATGATCTTTGGATGTTTTTTGAACAAAAGGCTATCTCAAAATTTCTTTTGGATACATTTGTGGAAAATACGACGTGGGGGGGGATGCCCCCGATCACTTTGACTCTTTAAAAAGAGCTACAACATCTGATTTCCAATCCCATGAACTCCCTCCGGCGTCAGCCTTCAACTTTTTTCCCAGTTTTGATTACCTTACCAAGGCCTATCCTTCCCAAATTATGGCTTCTGGGAGAGGGTCTTTGTCATTACCAATTAGTACCTGTTCCCCCAAAACTATTTCCTATAGACAATTTGGCTCCCAGTTGGTGTCAATACTTGTTCCTAATTTGACTATCCCAAGGGGTAGCACCCTAAAAAAGTTACTTGACGCGGCCTTGAAATTTGTTCCCCAACCCCTGTGCTTCAATCATTCTCGCAACACTCCCTATCTTTTACCACGAGTAGTTCAAACGATGCCATTTGACAAATTATGTTTTGATTCAAATATGGACATCTTATCACTGCAGGAGGTTAAGAGGCTAGATTAATGATATACTAGGGCCCTATTCTTTGTTTCTCTTAAATGTAAATTTGAGAGGACTAGAAAGTTTCTTAGTTAATCGTGCTACAATTACTAATAAGTTATGAGCTGGGACCCCTAAGATTGCTGTACTCCTTTGGGCCTTCCGTTTTGTTGGTGGTTGTTGGGTATATGAATTCTCCCCTCAAGCCAAGTCCAACCATTTTTTCACTAAATTAGCACGATTATTTTCCACTGATCCTAAAGATTCGCTTGCTGAAAGTCCAAAACCTGATTGCAAAACCTGATTGATTACCGCCCATTATTCCAATTGTTCTACATTGAAGACACTTTTGATGGTAGTGGACCATGTAGCTAAGCTGATCTGTAGCTGCAATATGGATCTGTAGCAACAGACGGAAAACTAAAAATTTTATTTCAAATTTTGAAGCTGCTGTTTTGTGAATATATACTTTTTTGGGTTTGATTACCCTTTTAGATGTTGTGGTGGCCATTTACCTTAGATGGATATGTTTGGCCACTGGCCCAATTATTTATCAGACAAGTGTTCATTGTTCTTTTATATTTCCCTCTAAGCTTATTCATATCTTTTCCTCTTTTTTTTCAAGAACCTTTTTGCATTCCGTATGAATAAGCCAGCAAATTAAGATAGACTGAAAATTTAGATAAACAGTGAGCTATAAAGTCCAGACACAAAGTGAGACATTGTTGCCTGATCTTCTTGCAGTTCTGTTAGCTTGACATTCATTATAGGGAATTGCAGAGTTATAGTTATGGTGAGAATTGTCAAGATCAGTCAGAATTTCAAAGAGACACACCTCGCTTAGAAGTTACCGGACTCTTTTTGTTCGTGTCCTGTTTGAGTCGGTCAGTTTTGTGGTTTGAACACAATAATAATTTTTTTCACTACCTGCATCTTAACTTGTTTTTTTCATAACTGCATCTATTTTTTTTCTAGCCTAGGTTCAGGAATTGGAAGTTTGCCACGATTTTTGCTTTAAGAGGGTTACTTCTCCTATTTTATTATTGGGATGTCTCTCAAGAAAAGATATCCAGGATACCGATCTAACAACTAACCTGTTTTTTAGTAAAACAACAGATACCCGCACGGTTGTACCAGTGGGACACCCGTCCCATGACTAGCAACGAGCGTAGCGGCTTGACGTGGCGATCAAGCAATGTCGCTTCAGTGAGATTTCAAGTGTAAGGTTTTTCCCTGGATGTTTGCCTATAGTTTAAAGGAGATAACCAAATAAGTCGTAATTCGTTGAGGTTATTTGTTCATTAGAAACATAGTGTAAGTCTCACCATCACCGTGGTCCCCTTTACCCTCCAAAACAATATTTAAAAGAATAAATATAAGAAGTTTACATTGTGAAATTAAAAAAAAAACAAAAACAAGCAAAGGTTCTTGGGACAAACAACCACTATTAGTGCTTGCTTAAAAAAAAGCTGGCTTCTACTAAGAATAAAATGACTGAAAGTATAGATAGATTTTTTGGCAAAAAGCAAAAGGGCCATGGCAACATAAACCATCAATATACAAAATATGAAATACAAATCATAAAAAATAAAACAGAAAAGATTGCAACTTTTTCTTCTGTGCCTAGATGTCCAGTAGACATTGTCCTTCCAGTGTTAACCCGAAAACCTCGGTCACCGCAATTACAAGTTAAGTGCCGGTAAGGCTTCCCAGTAGGAAAAGCTCATATCACATGATTAATATCAATCGCCCACTTGCCTGCACGTCCTGTGGACATGGTTGGTCATAAATCTTTGAATCATTTTTGGTCTCCAATCGCCTTCAAATGGCTCAAATAACTGAGAGACAATTTGAATTATCCTTACTCCATGCCCATGATTCCCAACATAGAGCAGAGGCCCCGGCCATGGGGCATGGCAATGTTTTGGCGGGTCAAGGGCAGTATGTGCATCCTTCGGCTGACTGTATTTTAGAGCCATAATAATTTCCATGTTTTCATCACATTTTTATGTGAGTGATTTCACATTTAAATTCATCTACAGAGCAAAAAAGAGACATGAGAGTGTTGCAACGACATTATATCATAGGCAGCGCAATAGCGCTGCCTAAGTAAAGAACGATGTTGGCACAATGTATTTTTTTTGGTGGTCTTAGACCAGGGCACTTCGTATCGAAGGAGTTGTCGTAGGAACTTCGAAAAAGGCTCATTCGATTGGAAATTGGAGTGGCTAGTGCCCTTTTTAATAGTCAAAAGTGATTGGAGGGCAACTAACCCTCCCCCCCCCCCACGCCCATCATTCCCCTGAACACATCCAATCAAAATTTTGAGATAGCCATTTTGTTCAGCGTAGTTGATTTCCAGATAGAAAATATAGTTTTGAGGAGGAAACTCCCCCACAACCTTTAGGGCAATGGATTTAAGTTATGCCCTGGGGGCATATAAGAACGATGTTGGCACAATGTATTATTTATTATTATTTTTTCCTTTAGAGCAGGGCACTTCGTATCGAAGAAGTTGTAGTAGAAACTTCGAAAAGGGTTCATTCAATTGGAAATTGGAGTGGCTTGTGCCCTTTTTAATAGTCGAAAGTGATTGGAAGGCAATTAACACCCCTTCCACGCCCACCATTTTCCGAAACACATCCAATCAAAATTTTGAGATACCCATTTTGTTCAGCGTAGTTGATATCCATATAGAAATTATGTTTTTGAGGAGGAAACTCCCCCACAGCCTTCAGGGCAAGGGTTGTAAGTTATGCCCTGGGGGCATATAAGGTTTTTATAGAATGTGTTGTCGTAGAAACCCCAAAAAAGCTCATTCGATTGAAAATTCAAAGGGCTAGTGCCCTTTTTAATAGTCGAAAGTGATTGGACGGCAACTAACCCCCCTCTCACGCCCACCTTTTCCCCAAACACATCCAATCAAAATTTTGATTGGAAATTTTGCCATTTTATTCAACGTAGTTTTAAGATATGGAAATTAATTCTTTTAGGGTGACAGCCCCCCCCCCCCCACAGCCCTCAGGACAAGGGTTGCAAGTTATGCCCTGGGGGCATATAAGGTTTTTATAGAACGCGTTGTCGTAGAAACTTCAAAAAGGGCTCATTCGATTGGAAATTGAAATGGCTAGTGCCCTTTTTAATAGTCGAAAGTGATTGGAAGGCAACTAACACCCCTCAAAAGTTCACCATTTCCCTAAACACATCCAATCAAAATTTTGAGATATCCATTTTATTCAACGTAGTTTTAAGTTCTGGAAATTAGGTCCTTGAGGATGACAACCGCCCCACAGCCCTCAGGGCAAGGGTTGCAAGTTATGCCCTGGGGGCATATAAGGTTTTTATAGAACGCGTTGTCGTAGAAACTTCAAAAAGGGCTCATACGATTGGAAACTGAAATGGATAGTGCCCTTTTTCATAGTCGAAAGTGATTGGAAGGCAACTAACAAACCTCAAAAGTTCACCATTTCCCCAAACACATCCAATCAAAATTTTTAGATAGCCATTTTGTTCCACGCTGTTTAAAGTTAAGGAAATTATACCTTTGAGCAGGATATTCCCCCACAGTCTTAAGGGCAAGGGCTATAAGTTACGCCCTTGGGGCATATAAGGCTTTTATTGAAATCTTTGTCGTTGAAACTTGAGACAGGACTCATTCGATTGGAATTTCAAAGGGCTAGTGCCCTTTTTAGTAGTCGAAAGTGATTTGAGGGCAACTAACCCCCCTCTCACGCCCACCTTTTCCCCAAACACATCAATAAAAATTTTAGATAGCCATTTTATTCACCGTAGTAGAAAGTTCTGGAAATTAGGTCTTTAAGGATGACAACCCCTCCCCCCCCCCAACAGCCCTTAGGGCAAGGGTTGTAAGTTATGCCCTGGGGACATATGAGGTTTTTATTGAAAGCATTGTCGTAGAAACATCCAAAAGGGCTCATTCAATTGGAAATTGAAAGCGCTAGTGCCTTTTTATAGTCGAAAGTGATTGAAGGGCAACTAACCCCCCTCTCACGCTCACCATTTTTCCAAACACATCCAATTAAAATTGTGATATGTCCATTTTCTTCAACGTAGTTGAAAGTTCTGGAAATTAGGTCTTTTAGGATGATAACCCCCTCAAAGCCCTCAGTGCAAGGGTTGTAAGTTATGCCCTGGGGGCATATATAGTTTATATAGAAAGTTGTTGTAGAAATTTCAAAAGGGCTCATTTGATTCGAAATTGAAATTGCCTTTTTTAATAGTCGAAAGTGAGTGGAGAGTAATTAACCCCCCTCTCACGCCCATCACTTCCCCAAAAACATTTAATCAAAGTTTATAGATTGCCATTTTGTTCAACGTAGTTGAAAGTTCTGAAAATTATGTGTTTAAGGATGAGAAACCCCCAGAGCCCCCAAGGCAAAGGTTGTAAGTTATGCCCTGGGGGCATATAAGGTTTTTATAGATAGAATTGTCGTAATAACTTCAAAAGGGGCTCATTCAATTGGAAATTGAGAGGGCTAGTGTCCTTCTTAATAGTCAAAAGTGATTGGAGGGTAACTAACTCCCCTCTCACGCCCACCATTCCCCCAAACAAATCCAATCAAAATTTTCAGATAGCCATTTTGTTCAACGTAGTAGAAAGTCCTGGAAATTAAGTCTTTAAGGATGATAACCCCCCCAGTCCTCAGGGCAAGGGTTGTAAGTTATGCCCTGCGGGCATATAAGGTTTTTATAGAAAGCGTTGTTGTGGAAACTTCAAAAAGGGCTCATTTGATTGGAAATTGAAAGGGCTAGTGCCTTTTTTAATAGTTGAAAGTGATTGGAGAGCGACTAACGCCCCTCTCACGCCCACCATTTCCCCAAACACATCCAATCAAAATTTTGAGACAGTCATTTTGTTTAACGTAGTTGAATGTTCTGGAAATTAGGTCTTAGATGATGACAACCACCCTAGCAGCCCTTAGGGTAAGGATTGTAATTTATGCCCTGGGGTCATATAAGGCGTTTTTAGAAACGGTTGTCGTAAAAACTCAAAAAGGGCTCATTCGATTGGAAATCGAAAGGCTTAGTGCCTTTCGAAAGTGACTGGAAGGCTTGAAATTTTTATTTATAGTAAAGATCGATGTATGTACAATGTACTATTTTTTTTATTTTTTTGTTGTTTAGACCAGGGCACTTCGTATCGAAGGAGTTGTCGTAGGAACTTCGAAAAGGGCCCATTCGATTGAAAATAGAAAAGGCTGATGCCCTTTTGAACAGTCGTAAGTGTTTGGAGGGCATATAATACCCCTCCCAGGCCCACCCTCCCATTTACCCATTATGTTTAAAAACTAAATGTTGCCTTAAGATTAAATCAAAATGCACTGTGTTAATGCTAATTCCCAATAAGGCATCTCAGCAGTATCCCAAAAACGACTGAGGGTATTATGTTCAAACTTTTGGGGCTACTTCTGCTCTTAAAATTTAACCAAATCAAAATAGCGTAAGTGTATCCAAGCTATCAAAGAAAGTAAACAGATTTTTTGCGAACGGTATCAAGTTTTACATTTGAGGTCATCTAGAGGAGGTATGAAACTAGATTAAACACTACTATTTGTGTCCAGATTTTTAAAAGTGTGCATGTTGTTAAAAATTGCTGAAAATTTTTCTCCAGCATACAAATAGCAGGCCAAACTATGAAGTCTTAAAAAACGAAAAGATTTAAAGTATTATTTTCTTTTTCCCTGAAAAGACTATGTCAATATAAAACGAACAGAAATTAATTAAAAAAAAACTTTTTTCACAAAATAAGTTTTTCAAAGAAAAGTAAAGAACTCCATTAAACAAAAAATGCGCAAAAATAAAATCAAATAATCTACCAAGCGTGAAACTACAACAAATAAGCATCGATAAATAAATGAAACCCAAAACGAACAGAAATTACAATAAAGAACCGAGTCAAACCCAAAACGAGCAGAAATTAAAATAAGTTGGGCTCAAAATCCCTATGCCTTCCCAAGGCCAGATCATAACTTGCATTTTACTGAAAAAATACAAATGAATGTGCATTGTCAGTTTAATATACATATACTGATATTTAGTAATCAAAATGTTAATATTGTTTGATTTATTAAAGAAGGCCTCGACCGAGTCCGTTGATTTTGAATTGAAGTTATCAAGTATTTTGCAATAGGTTGCATCAAGACGCTGGGTAATTGTATACAGAGAAAAGCCAAGACAGATAGTCCAAGTAATTGAGAGGCAAATGTTTAAATGGCTGGGGCACGGGTAAATGGCAGGAGTATGAATGACTCTCTTATTGGACACATACTTGTCAGGTTAGTTTTTGGAAAGGCATGCCTGCCTAGAGTCTTAGGCATGCTGATCAAGAATTTAAAAAAGAGGCAAACAAGGCACACCCGCCTATGGTCTTAAGAAGGTTGACCAAGAATTTAAAATTGACATAGGACCATAAATTTGCTTGAAATAACAGGCAAAACAATCGTTTAAAAGCCATCTTTATCTTTCAAATAGTACCTATTCGTTGCCTAAGCTTAGCCCCACATTCTGAAAAAAAATTGAATTTTTCACACATTTCTTAAATTTCTGGGTCACTTGCCCGAGACTCTGGGCGGGTGGGCGCCCCCAAATATTGTCCCAATAAATCAAAACATTTATACTTTTTTCAGTAAAGTGCAAATTATGTTCTGGCCTTGGGAAGGCATAGGGGTTTTGAGCCCAAATTATGTTAATTTCTGCTCGTTCTGAGTTTGACTCGATTATTTATTGCAATTTCTGTTCGTTTTGGGATTCATTTATTTATCGATGATTATTTGTTGTAGTTTCACGCTTGGTAGATTATTTGATTTTATTTTTGCTCATTTTTCGTTTAATGGAGTTCTTTACTTTTCTTTGAAAAGCTTATTTTGTGGAAAAAATATTTTTAATTAGTAAAAATTATGCCTAGGGGACGACCCCAAAAAAGATAGCGAGTTAAAGCCTTTTAAGCTCCCTTCAGGTGAACATGCGTAAAAGTTTGAATATCAAACTTTAAATATCACGAGGGGGCATCAGGGTCGTAGAAATGCCTAGGTGGGCCATGGCCCGAAATCGTTTGGCCTTAGTTTTGCCCTAGGATGGATGATAGACTATAATCAAGAAGTTAAATTAATCATTTTTATACAACTCTGAAAAAGGTAAGCTAGCTTTGCCTCTGGCAGAGACTATCTACCTTGGCTTTACTCTAATTAGCCACGGCTCATAAGTTTTTCGTCACTTACACAGAATTGATAATTTAACCAAGTTGATAATCCTGTAATAAGCTGCCGTAAACTGATAATCTTTCCCTAATGTATTTTCATTCCAATCTGGGTTTTTACCCTTAATGATAACAATCATCGAAAACCTTTTCGGATCAAACTAATAAATTTTACAGCTTAAACCTAATAGTCTCATGGAATGTTCTAAATACACTCTTTGAATTGTCTCTCCTTCTACACTCCCTAAAACTCCAAACCATAACTCACAACTGGCCTTATTTTTGTCTAAAAATCCTCTCAAGACTTAAGTAGCCTAATATCTGCAGCCCCAAAATATCTAAGAGGACTTCTTGGTGACACCCATAAAGCCGATCGTTACAATAAACCAATTGTGCCTGATCACTCCACATTCCTACACTTACAGCCCAAATATATAAGATCCTTAAGTTCATTCTTGTCCCTCCCTTTACAGCAAAACTTATTCTTTTCCCTTTCTTCTTTTCCAAAAACTAATTGAACTTATTAATACCTACTTAAATTTTTTTTTTTTTTTTTTATTTCGAAATAACTACCTATAATTTCTAAATCTTTTGCAATGCGGTGGCAACTTCAATCAGTAGTACCATGTCATCTTAAAGTCCTAAACAAAACTGTGCAAGTATCATTAACTTTAGCCTTGGACATCTTAAAGTAAGAATCAACATTAAAACTTAAAAAGAACAAAAATTATTACGTGTATGAGAGGGGTTTATCCCTCCTGAATACCTCATTCTTCACGCTAAAGTTTTTTAGTACTTTTAAAAAGTTTCTTATTGTTCTAATTAAACGGCGCTTGTGTTTCAGGAGTCGTTCTTAAAGAAATGGGACATGTGGTCAAACTTTAGCGTAAAGAGTTAGGTATTGGTAAGGGGGAAACTCCTTTACATACGTAACAATTTCTGTTCCTTTAAGTTTTAATGTTGGTCCTTGCTTTCAGTTGAAAGCCGTGAAGCAATAAATACCTCAGAATTAACGTGGCACAGATTGGACAGATTGGAAAGTTCCTCACAAAGATGGAGCAAACAAAACCCCTCTTAAAGCCTAAAAATGGCAATCAAAATATGACTTGTATAACCAACTTGTCTCTTGCCGCACTTCTAAAGGTGCAGCAAGATGTGCGACAAGACTTAAAATGTTGACTAAAATAACTACAAGGAATTTTGGTACAAATTAAGGACAATGCTGGCCCCAAAAGAGGCTATTACATCTGAATGAATCCGGTAATAAACAAAATGGCATAGATATATCCAAATACATCCACAAAGATATAGTTACAATATATCTCAAAAACAGTAATATAAAATTAAGCTTACTTGGATCCGTGTTTTACTTAGATGAAGCTGCACACTCAGTTCATTTATAGTTTCGCCATCTGGAAAGCGTGTCTCTTCAAAGACCTTCTCCAATTCCTTCACTTGTTCAGGAGTGAGATTTATCCGACTCCTTCGTTTAATACAATTCTCCGTCCCAACATCTTGCATATTGCTCTATTTTTAGGGCCTAAAAAATCAAAGACTAAATTTAGTCAGGAAGAAAAAGTTTATTACATATGTCTGTTTAATTTATATTTATTGTTTATTCTTGTAAAAATATTAATCTAACTTTTGTGAATTTTTTATCATGCCAAGAAGGTAAATGTAACAGACATAAAATAGTACCAAAACAAGTACCAAAATAGTACCAAATACCAAAACTAGTACCAAAACAGTACCAAAACTAGAAACATGAAGGCTTCTTTTCCTGTTAGAACCTGGAAGTTTTCTAGAATTTTCGAGATGCTCGTAAGAAAAAAATGGCTGATTTAACTTCCATTTAAAAAAGATTTGCACAAAAAGTGTAATAGGAGGCACGGGGAATGTCAACACAAGGGTCTTAATTCACACATACTCCATTTTCCTCTTAATAAAAGTCATACATCCACAGCTTAAGCTATCATTCTGTACCATTCAATGCGTGCGAAAAGATATTAAGTTAAGAGGAATGTTCCTAAAATCCCTTATTATTAATCTGGAAGCTGTGGAACGCCTATATCCAAGTGAATTAAAAGTCAGTCCATCGTTGCACCTTATGTCCTATTAGTTGCCGGAGTCTACTTCAAGATCAATAATTTTGACTCACATCGATATAAATTCTCAAAAATGTACAAAACTAGGGCAAGATTCAAAAAATGCATCTATTAGGGAAAGCTTGAACAACCTTCACATGATCTTACATAGTAGTTCGATAATTCTTGAAATTGACAACAAGACAGGAAATGTTTCTTTTGTTTCATAGGCAGCGCGCTAGCGCTGCCTAAGTAAAGAACGATGTGGCCACAATGTGCTTTTTTTTCTTCTTTCTTCGACAGCCACTTCGTATCGAAGGAGTTGTCGTAGAAACTTCGAAAAGGGCTCATTCGATTGAAAATTGGGGTGGCTAGGCTAGTGCCCTTTTTAATAGTCGAAAGTGACTGGAGGGCAAATAGCCCCCCCCCCCACGCCCATCATTCCCACAAACACATCCAATCAAAATTTTGAGATAGCCATTTTGTTCAGCGTAGTGGATTTCCAGATAGAAAATATCATTTTGAGGAGGATACTCCCCCACAACCCTCGGGGCAAGGGTTTTAAGTTATGCCCTGAGGGCATATAAGAAAAAAGTTGGCACAATGTACCATATATTATGTTTTTACTTTAGAGCAGGGCACTTCATATGGAAGGGGTCGTCGTAGAGACTTCAAAGGGGCTCATTCGATTGGAAATCGAGAGTTCTAGGGCCCTTTTTAATAGTCGAAAGTGATTCGAGGACTAGCCCCCCCCCCCCCACGCCCATCATTCCCCCAAACACATCCAATCAAAACTTCGAGATAGCCATTTTGTTCAGCGTAGTTGATTTCCAGATAGAAAATGCGTTTTTGAGGAAGACACTCCCCCTCAACCCTCAGGGCAAGGGTTTTAAGTTATGCCCTGGGGGCATATAAGGTTTTTGTAGAAGGCATTGTTGTAGAAACTTCAAAACAGGCTCATTTGATTGGAAATTCGAAGGGATAGTACCCTTTTTAATAGTCAAAAGTAATTGGAGGGCAACTAGCCCCCCATGCCCATCATTCCCCCAAACACATCCAATTAAAATTTTGATATGCCATTTTGTTCAGCGTAGTTGATTTCCAGATAGAAAATGCGTTTTTGAGGAAGACACTCCCCCTCAACCCTCAGGGCAAGGGTTTTAAGTTATGCCCTGGGGGCATATAAGGTTTTTATATAAGGCGTTGTTGTAGAAACTTCAAAAAAGGCTCATTCGATTGGAGCTAGTACCCTTTTTAATAGTCGAAAGTGATTGGAGGGCAAGTAGCCCCCCCCCGCACGCCCATCATTTCCCCAAACATATCCAATCAAAATTTTGAGATAGCCGTTTTGTTCAGCGTAATTGATTTCCAGATAGAAAATATGTTTTTGAGGAGGACACTCCCCCACAACCCTCGGGGCAAGGGTTTTAAGTTAAGCCCTGAGGGCATATAAGAATGATGTTGGCACAATGTACTATTTTTTCCTTTAGAGCTAGGCGCTTCATATGGAAGTGGTCATCGAAGAAACTTCAAAAGTGACTCATTCAATTGGAAATTGTGAGTTCTAGTGCCCTTTTTAATAGTCGAAAGTGATTGGAGGGCAACTAGCCCCCCCCCCCCCCCCCCCACACCCATTATTCCCCCAAACACATCCAATCAAAGTTTGAGATAGCCATTTTGTTCAGCATAGTCGATTTCCAGATAGAAAATATGTTTTGAGGATGACAGTCCCCTACAACCCCCAGGGCAAGGGTTTTAAGTTAAGCCCTGAGGGCATATAGGAACGATGTTGGCACAATGTACTATTTGTTTGTTTTTTTTTTCCTTTAGAGCTGGGCACTTCATATGGAAGTGGTCGTTGTAGAAACTTCAAAAGGGACTCATTCAATTGGAAATTGTGAGTTCTAGTGCCCTTTTTAATAGTCGAAAGTGATTGGAGGGCAACTAGCACCCCCCCCCCACACCCATTATTCCCCCAAACACATCCAATCAAAATTTTGAGACACGCCCATCATTCCCCCAAAACATATAGAATCAAAATTTTGAGATAGCCATTTTGTTCAGCGTAATCGATTTCTAGATAGAAAATATAATTTTGAGGAGGACTGTCCCCCAAAACCCTCCGGGCAAGGGTTTTAAGTTATGCCCTGGGGGCATATAAGGTTTTTATAGAAGGAGTTGTCGTAAAAACTTCAAAACAGGCTCATTCGATTGGAAATTCGAAGGGCTAGTACCCTTTTTATTAGTCGCAAGTGATTTGAGGGCAACAAGCCCCCCCCCATGCCCATCATTCCCCCAAACACATCCAATCAAAATTTTGAGATAGCCGTTTTGTTCAACGTAGTTGATTTCCAAATAGAAAACATGTTTTTGAGGAGAACACTCCCACACAACCCTCAGGGCAAGGGTTTTAAGTTATGCCCTTGGGTCATGTAAGGTTTTTTATAGAAGGCGTTGTCGTAGAAACTTCGAAAAGGGCTCAATTGATTTTAAATTGCAGTGGCTAGTGCCATTTTTAAGTCGAAAGTGATTGGAGGGCAACTAGCCCCCCTCCACGCCCATCATTCCCCCAAACACATCAAATCAAAATTTTGAGAAAGCCATTTTGTTCAGCGTAGTTGATTTCCACATAGAAAATGTGTTTTTGAGGAGGACACTCCCCCAAAACCCTCGGGGCAAGGGTTTTAAGTTAAGCCTGAGGGCATATAAGAATGATGTTGGCACAATGTACTATTTTTTCCTTTAGAGCTAGGCGCTTCATATGGAAGTGGTCATCGAAGAAACTTCAAAAGTGACTCATTCAATTGGAAATTGTGAGTTCTAGTGCCCTTTTTAATAGTCGAAAGTGATTGGAGGGCAACTAGCCCCCCCCCCCACACCCATTATTCCCCCAAACACATCCAATCAAAGTTTGAGATAGCCATTTTGTTCAGCATAGTCGATTTCCAGATAGAAAATATGTTTTGAGGATGACAGTCTCCTACAACCCCCAGGGCAAGGGTTTTAAGTTATGTCCTGAGGGCACAAAAGAACAATGTTGGCACAACGTCCTATGTTTTTTTTTCCTTTAGAGCAGGGCACTTCATATGGAAGGGGTCGTCGTAGAAACTTCAAAAGGGGCTCATTCGATTGGAAATTGAAAGTTCTAGTGCCCTTTTTAATAGTCGAAAGTGATTGGAGGGCAATTAGACCCACCCCCACCCATAATTCCCCCAAACACATCCAATCAAAATTTTGAGATAGCCATTTTGTTCAGCGTAATTGATTTCCAGATAGAAAATGTTTTTGAGGAGGACACTCCCCCACAACCTTCAGGGCAAGGGTTTTAAGTTATGCCCTGGGAGCATATAAGGTTTTTATAGAAGGTGTTGTCGTAAAAACTTCAAAACAGGCTCATTCGATTAGAAATTCGAAGGGCTAGTACCCTTTTTAATAGTCGAAAGTGATTGGAGGGCAACTAGCCCCCCCACGCCCATCATTCCCCCAAACACATATAATCAAAATTTTGAGATAACCATTTTGTTCAACGTTGTTGAAAGTTCTGGAGCTTATGTCTTAGAGGATGACAAACCTCCCCCCCCCACCCCTCAGGGCAACGGCTTTAAGTTATGCCCTGGGGCCATATAAGGTTTTTATAGATGGCGTTGTCGTAGAAACTTCGAAAAGGGCTCAATTGACTTGAAATTGGAGTGGCTAGTGCCATTTTTAAGTCGAAAGTGATTGGAGGGCAACTAGCCCCCCCCCCACACCCCTAATTCCCCCAAACACATCCAATAAAATTTTTAGATAGCCATTTTGTTCAGCATAGTTGATTTCCAGATAGAAAATATGTTTTTGAGGAGGACACTCCCCCACAACCCTCGGGGCAAGGGTTTTAAGTTATGCCCTGAGGGCATATAAGAACAATGTTGGCACAATGTACTATGTATTATTTATACATAGAAAATATGTTTTTGAGGAGGAAACTCCCCCACAACCCTCAGGGCAAGGGTTTTAAGTTATGCCCTGGGGACATATAAGATTTTTATATAAGGCGTTGTCGTAGAAACTTCAAAAAAGGCTCATTCGATTGGAAATTCAAAGGGCTAGTGCCCTTTTTAATAGTCGAAAGTGATTGGAGGGCAACTAGCCCCCCCCCCAAACCCATCATTTCCCCAAACATATCCAATCAAAATTTTGAGATAGCCATTTTCTTCAGCATAGTTGGTTTCCAAATAGAAAATATGTTTTTGAGGAGGACAATCACCCACAACCCTCGGGGCAAGGGTTTTAACTTTAGCCCTGAGGGCATATAAGAACAATGTTGGCACAATGTACTATTTATTATTTTTTTTCCTTTAGAGCTGGACACTTCATATGGAAGTGGTCACCGTAGAAACTTCAAAAGGAACTCATTCGATTGGAAATTGTGAGTTCTAGTGCCCTTTTAATAGTCGACAGTGATTGGAGGGCAACTAGTACCCCCCCGTACCCATTATTCCCCAAAACATATCCAATCAAAATTTTGAGATAGCCATTTTGTTCAGCGTAGTTGATTTCCAGATAGAAAATATGTTTTGAGGATGATACTCCCCTACAACCCTCTGGGCAAGGGTTTTAAGTTATGCCCTGAGGGCATATAAGAACAATGTTGGCACAATGTACTATATATTATTTTTTTTTCCTTTAGAACAGGGCACTTCATATGAAAGGGGTCGTCGTAGAAACTTCAAAAGGGGCTCATTCGATTGGAAAGTGAGAGTTCTAGTGCCCTTTTTAATAATCGAAAGTGATTGAAGGGCAACTAGCCCCCCCCCCACGCCCATCATTCCCCCAAACACATCCAATAAAAATTTTGAGATAGCCATTTTGTTCAGCGTAATTGATTTCCAGATAGAAAATATGTTTTGAGGAGGACACTCCCCCAAAACCCTCAGGGCAAGGGTTTTAAGTTATGCCCTGGGGGCATATAAGGTTTTTATAGAAGGCGTTGTTGTAGAAACTTCGAAAGGGGCTCAATTGATTTGAAATTGGAGTGGCTAGTGCCATTTTTAAGTCAAAAGTGATTGGAGGGCAACTAGCCCCCCCCCCCGCCCATCGTTCCCCCAAACACATCCAATCAAAATTTTGAGATAGCCATTTTGTTCAGCATAGTTGATTTCCAGATAAAAAATATATTTTTGAGGAGGACACTTCCCCACAACCCTCGGGGCAAGGGTTTTAAGTTATTACCTGAGGGCATATAAGAACAATGTTGGCACAATGTACTATGAATTATTTATACACATAAAATATGTTTTTGAGGAGGACACTCCCCCACAACCCTCAGGGCAAGGGTTTTAAGTTATGCCCTGGGAACATATAAGGTTTTTATATAAGGGGTTGTCGTAGAAACTTCAAAAAAGGTTCATTCGATTGGAAATTCAAAGGGCTAGTGCCCTTTTTAATAGTCGAAAATGATTGGAGGGCAACTAGCCCCCCCCCCCAACGCCCATCATTTCCCCAAACATATCCAATCAAAATTTTGAGATAGATATCTTGTTCAGCATAGTTGGTTTCCAGATAGAAAATATGTTTTTGGGGAGGACACTCACCCACAACCCTCGGGGCAAGGGTTTTAAGTTAAGCCCTGAGGGCATATAGGAACGATGTTGGCACAATGTACTATTTGTTTGTTTTTTTTTTTCCTTTAGAGCTGGGCACTTCATATGGAAGTGGTCGTTGTAGAAACTTCAAAAGGGACTCATTCAATTGGAAATTGTGAGTTCTAGTGCCCTTTTTAATAGTCGAAAGTGATTGGAGGGCAACTAGCACCCCCCCCACACTCATTATTCCCCCAAACACATCCAATCAAAATTTTGAGACACGCCCATCATTCCCCCAAAACATATCCAATCAAAATTTTGAGATAGCCATTTTGTTCAGCGTAATCGATTTCTAGATAGAAAATATAATTTTGAGGAGGACTGTCCCCCAAAACCCTCCGGGCAAGGGTTTTAAGTTATGCCCTGGGGGCATATAAGGTTTTTATAGAAGGAGTTGTCGTAAAAGCTTCAAAACAGGCTCATTCGATTGGAAATTCGAAGGGCTAGTACCCTTTTTATTAGTCGCAAGTGATTTGAGGGCAACAAGCCCCCCCCCATGCCCATCATTCCCCCAAACACATCCAATCAAAATTTTGAGATAGCCGTTTTGTTCAACGTAGTTGATTTCCAAATAGAAAACATGTTTTTGAGGAGAACACTCCCACACAACCCTCAGGGCAAGGGTTTTAAGTTATGCCCTTGGGTCATGTAAGGTTTTTTATAGAAGGCGTTGTCGTAGAAACTTCGAAAAGGGCTCAATTGATTTTAAATTGCAGTGGCTAGTGCCATTTTTAAGTCGAAAGTGATTGGAGGGCAACTAGCCCCCCTCCACGCCCATCATTCCCCCAAACACATCAAATCAAAATTTTGAGATAGCCATTTTGTTCAACGTAGTTGATTTCCAAATAGAAAATATGTTTTTGAGGAGGACACTCCCCCAAAACCCTCAGGGCAAGGGTTTTAAGTTATGCCCTGAGGGCATATAAGAACAATGTTGGCACAATGTACTATGTATTATTTATACATAGAAAATATGTTTTTGAGGAGGACACTCTCCCACAACCCTCAGGGCAAGGGTTTTAAGTTATGCCCTGGGGGCATATAAGGTTTTTATAGAGGGCATTGTCATAGAAACTTTGAAACAGGTTCATTTGATTGGAAATTCGAAGGGCTAGTACCTTTTTTAATAGTCGAAAGTGACTGGAGGGCAACTAGCCCCCCCCCAAGCCCATCATTCCCCCAAACACATCCAATCAAAATTTTGAGATAGCCATTTTGTTCAGCATAGTTGATTTCCAGATAGAAAATATGTTTTTGAATAGGACACTCCCCCACAACCCTCAGGGGAAGGGTTTTAAGTTATGCACAGATTTCTAACAATAGGCACAGATTTTTTTTGCAAATGGTATCAAGTTTTCCTTTTCAGGTCAACTAGAGGAGATATGAAAGTAAATTAAGCACTACTATTTGTGTCTAGATTTTTAAGAGGGTGTATGTTGTTAAAAATTGTTGAAAATTTTTCTCCAACATCCAAATAGCAGGCCAAACTATAAATTCTTTAAAAAACGAAAAGATTTAAAGTATTATTTTCTTTTTCTCTGAAAAGATTATGTAAATATAAAAGAAACAGAAATTAATCAAAAACTTTTTCCACAAAACAAGTTTTTAAAAGAAAGTAAAGAACTCCATTAAACAAAAAATGAGTAAAAATAAAATCAAATAATCTACCAAGCGTGAAACTACCACAAATCAGCATCGATAAATAAATGAAACCCAAAACGAACAGAAATTAAAATAAATAACCAAGTCAAACTCAGAACGGGCAGAAATTAACATAAGTTGGGCTCAAAACCCATATGCCTTCCCAAGGCCAGAACATAATTTGCTCTTTCCTGAAAAAAATACAAATGAATGTGCATTGTCAGTTTAGTATACTTATACTGAAATTTAGTAATCAAAATGTTAATATTATTTGACTTATTAAAGTTATAAAAGCAAAAACATTTATATTTTTAAGAGTAAAGTGCAAATTATGTTCTGGCCTTGGGAAGGCATAGGGGTTTTGAGCCCAACTTATGTTAGTTTCTGCTCGTTTTGAGTTTACTCAGTTATTTATTTTAAATTCTGTTCGTTTTGGGTTTCATTTATTTATCGATGCTGATTTGTGGTAGTTTCACACTTGGTAGATTATTTGATTTTATTTTGCTCATTTTTTGCTTAATGGAGTTCTTTACTTTTCTTTGAAAAACTTGTTTTGTGGAAAAAGTTTTTTTTAATTAATCTGAAGAAAGAAGACTTGAACTTTATTTGGGTTAATTGTTTTTAAAAAACTTTTCCAAATAAATCCTTTTTGCGTTATTTGGAATCCACAGTGAATTATTGAGGCTGTGTGTAATAGACCAGGGATAAATATGTGAGCATTAATATGGGCCGAGGATGCAGGGTTTAAACATTAGATAAGGTTTTTTTTACCCCGAGGGGAATTTATCGGCAAATTATATTGGTATCATATCAATATATCAGTTATCGGACCCAAAAATCAAGTTTGGGTCCTAAAATATATATATATATATATATATATATATATATATATATATATATATATATATATATATATAATATATATATATATATAATATATATATATATATATATATATATATATATATATATATACATATATATATATATATATATATATATTATATATATATATATATATATATATATATATATATATATATATATATATATATATATATATATATATATATACTATCTTTATAAGTATCTATCTTTATAACTTCTTTGTTATCTTTATAAGTGACCAATAATTGTATATGTGTGTATGTATTTACGTATGTATTTATTTATTTTTTCTCGAAAATGGCTCAAATATTTTTTAGGGAAAATTGGAATCCTCGGATATTCTGGCCTAAAAAGCGATCTAGATAGGTCAGAAGTTGAGAAAATTTGTTAATAATTTCCTCAAACTTCTGACCTGTCTAGATTTAATTTTTTGATTTCCTTTTGATGTTTAATTTTCAATTTTAATGTTTTAATTTAAACTAGAAAAATACCAGAAAATTTTACAATTAGTTTTTTTTTTTGTTTAGTAGAAATCGTTGTTAGCTTAGTAGAAATCATTGCTAGAAATCGGATTTGCTGTAATAATGAAATATCTTTGAAAAGACAGCAGTATGAAAAGACAGCAAATTGTCTCAAATTGTTTGCAACTTGCTTTAATAATCAAATATCTTTGAAAAGACTGTAGTATGAAAAGACCGCAAATTGTCTCAAATTGTCTGTGGTTAGAATCTTATCTGACCTTTGAACTATTTTTACAAAATAGCTATCTCCAAATTTTATTGGATGGGTTTAGGGAAAAAAGGGTGTACGGGGTAGCTGCCATCTGATCTCTTTTGACTCTTAAGAAGTGAACTAAAACTTTTATTTTTCAATCAAATACGCCCTCTCTGAAGTTCATACAAGCATCCTTTCCATAAGAAACCAAACATGCCCCAGGGCATAACTTAACTTACAATGCCTGCCGCCAGGACCTAGGGATTTGGGTCAACACTGGAGTTTTTGTTATCTGACCTTTGAACTATTTTTAACAAAATGGCTATCTCAAATTGGTATTGGATGCGATTGGGGAAAAGGGGCGTGGGGGGGGCTAGTTGCCCTCTGATCTCTTTTGACTCTTAAAAAGTGAATTAGATCTTTCAATTTCAAATCAAATATGCCCTCTATGAAGTTTATACAAGCATTCCTTCCATAAGAACAATCTATTCCACCAGGGCATAACTTAAACACCTGCCGCCAGGCCCTGGGGGGGGGGGGCTGTATCAATACTGGAGTTTTTCTTACCTCACTCTTGAACTATTTTTAACAAAATGGTTATCTAAAAATTTTTATTGGATGGGTTTGGGGAAAAAAGGTGTGGGGGGGGGGGGGGGGGGCTAGTTGCCCTCAGATCTCTTTTGCCTTTTAAAAAGTGAACTAGAACTTTTGATTTCCAATCAAATGAGCCCTCTCTGAAGTTTATATGAGCATCTCTCATAAAACCATATATGCTCCCAGGGCATAACTTACAACACCTGCCCCTGGGCTCTAGGGGATTGTGTTGACATCTGAGTTCTTGTTATCTGATCTTAGAACTATTCTGAACAGCTATCTCAAAGTTCTTATCAGATTTTTTTTAGGAAAAAGAGTGTGGAGGGGAGGGGGTAGTTGCCCCCCAATCTCTTTTGACTCTTAAAAAGTGAACTATAACTTTCAATTTCCAATAAAATGAGCCCTCTCTGAAGTTTTTACAAGCATCCCTTCCATAAGAACCATATATACCCTTAGGGTATAACTTACGCCTTTCCCCAGGCCCTGGAAGGGAGGGGGGGTATCAACACTGGAGTTTTTTTACATGATATTTGAAGTATTTTAAACAAAATGGCTATCTCAAAATTTGTATTGCATGCATTTGGGGAACAAAGGGCATAAAGGTGGGCTAGTTGCCCTCCAATCAATTTTGACTCTTAAAAAGGGCACTAGAACTTCTGATTTCTAATCAAATGAGCCCCTTCTGAAGTTTATGCGACGACCCCTTCCATATGAAGTGCCTCTGCAAAAACATTTAAATAAATAATAAAACATTGGAGCCATATGGCCTTTACTATAGGCAATGCTATAGCATTTTCTCTGACAATATACAAATGATTATCAAATATTTCACCAGCCAGAGAAGAGTGGGCAAATGGAGCAGTTAGATTACAGTCAAAATTTCCAACAATTAGATATGCAGAATTACAAGAAATAATGCCTGAAACTGGTCTCCATAACTTTTCAGAGGCAAGAGAAAAAAGGCACTCAGATGTATCATTATTATAATCAGTCCACAAATCAACATAATAGAAAAACACATTATCAACTCTAACAGCACATAATCCCTGGATTCTACAAGCACCAAACGTAAAGTGAAATTCACATAAGTCACAAGACTTTCTGATGGTTTACCACCAGCACTATTTGGATTAGCAGGAGTTGCATAGCATGTAAACTTGTCCCTGGTATCCAAATGACTAAAGCTTAACTGACTTAAAAGATGCTGTTGCAAGCAGATCGCATCATGTTTTGACACAAGCTTGTCAAGAACTGAAGACTTTTTAACAAACCCAAAATTAATGTTTAGAGTTAAGCACCTCATATATACATTATGGCCGACTGTTGGCACTTGACCAAGTGGATTAGGCTGAGCAATTATTCAAACATTTCACTATTTAACAAGCATGGCCAGCACCCTTGAATAACACACAGAACATATTTACTGTTCAGCATTTAAATGGTCAGATGCATGATAGGTGGAACCACACAGGCCACAATAGCACTTGTTGGCAAATCAATGCTAGGTGACCTACCTCATGACACTTAGAGCATTGACAGGGAAGCAAGAGAAATTCCTAAAAAGGCAGATATTGATAACCAATACATACTAATTCTTTTAGGAAAAATTCAATGTCATTAAAAGTCTCAAGCTGCACTTTAAAGGTGCAGTGTCACACTGGCTTATGTGTGTCCTTTTGGGGATGAGTTGCTAAATGTCAGAAGATTCTAAGGATTGGGGATTTGTTCATCAACAACTGCAAAGACTAGCTTTTTCATAGAAGCATTTGTAGATGGCTGAGCAGCTTTCATACTCAACTATTTCATTAACTGCTGCTTTGGAGTGTAAAACCATTTTCCAGTTGCTATTCCATTGGCTCCATAATATTACTTGAAGCTTCTTTGCATATGCAAAACTGTTTATAGTTATGAAGACACCTAACATCTTGTGGACAATTTTTTAGTGTTACAGCATATAATGGATTATGCTTTGAGAATTGTAAGTAGTAGAGATTGATGCATTGTTAGCTTTTCAGCATTCAAAGAGTTCACATTTAAGAGTGCAGGTTGTGATGTCAATAAATCCATCTAACTTTTGGAAAATCTCATTTACTTCTGTAGCCAGTGTAGCAAAAACAGGATTGCTGACAACATATTGTTTTTGACATGACTGTTGATTTGGCCTTGCATATTCAGTACAGAAAAAAGAAGTCTGTTTGCTAATAAGATCGCATTGTGCAGTTTTCAGTACTAGTCATGCTCTTCTATCAACAAGAGTCAAAATCCAGCATAGAATATTTCCAGTCCATTACCTCAGACTCATTATATATTCATGCCTACAAATATTAGGCTACTATGAGGAAGCAACCTAAAGCAGATAAATTAGTAAGGAAGAGGTTTTTGGACCAAAAACAGACCAAGCCAAGAATAATTATCCATTAATCAGAATTATCCATGTGGGAGCTGAGTTGTTTACTAGGCTATAATTTCCTTGAGGGGTGCCACTCCTCAAGTAGGAATAGATTTGACTAAAAGGTACTCCAACAGGGTTGAGGCAGCCCTTTAAAGGCTGTTGTCCATAGATCTGGATCTTATGCCCTGGTGCAGTTGTCCTTCTATAGAAAATCCTCCCATAATGCTGTTTTGCATCACCATTCAATTCAACCCATTGCTGGGAGAAAATATGTAATTCACAGGACATGTCCATATGCTGGTAGGTCTTTCTGTGTGTACATTTGAAGAGCCTCACTCCTCCTCTATCTGTATTTACAGCCCCCTGGGCAAAGGTGCTTCAATTTCTACTATGGACCCCCAGGAACAAGGTCCCCCCATTTGTCCTTGCCTCCTAGTGAAGTACACTACATATGTTTAGGGCATTTCTCTATCTGCCATCATAGCACTGCAACATAATAGTTTTTTAAGAGCTCATTTAGAAGCTAATTTTTATATCTAATTAGCTTTTGACACTTCATGATAGTCTAAAAACTATTGAAAATGCAACAAGTTACCTTTTAGGGCTCAAAATGGAATTTTCCCTAGAAGGAATCATTATATTTAGAGAGCTTAAAAAAGGCATGAAGTGATGTATTTACTTTCTTCCTAGCTAGACAATATGAAAAAATAATTTACCAAAAATGAAACCAGTATATTTTCAAACTGTTAAAAGTCTGATAACTGCAGTTTTCAGTAATATTAAAATTGCAAGGCTAAAATTGGATAATAAATGAGGTGATTGAAGGTATTGACATAGTCTGAGGTAAGTTTTAGTGCACCAGAAAAGGGAGGTTTGCATTTGTATGAGAATTGATTAGTACCAATAATTGGGGCATTTGAGAAAAAAACATGTTAAGAAAAACAATTCTTACTTCATAATATGTAGACAATTTGTAGTTAACACATTTTGACTGCAACTCTAGTTTGCTTTTCTCCCAGCCCCCCTAATGTGCAAACATATAGCCAAAATTATATATTTCCAATGCATTTTGTCATGCATTACTCTTGTTTTAGCCTGTGTAACTGTAAATTGAATCAGCTATGGTGAAATCAAGAAACCAAAAAAAATAGGAAATATGTATTTTGGGCTATAGGCTATATTTGCACATTAGGGGGGTTGGGGGCAAAGCATAGCATAATTGCAATAAAAATGTGTTAACAGCAATTAGTCTCTTCTGCATATGCTATGTCTATTATAATGTTAGAATTATGTTATCTAAGCAGTGGTGTAATTTTGTCAAAACCCTGGGGGGAGGAGCAAAATTGGGTAAATATTTCACTGTTCATATTATTGACTTATGGATAAAGCAAATATAGGCTACCATTGAAGCCTTTTTTATGCTGTTTACAAACATAATAATTGATTCTCTTGCTAATTCCAATTTAAGTCCTTTTTGAACCTTGAAAATGACCAACAAACTCTAGTTTTTTGGTATGAAAAAAGCTTAAACCAAGGATTTCAAACTTACTATTTGATTATAAATCCATTTTTTAAAGTTATATAGTCCACCAGCATTGATTTATCAAAATTAACTGGGATAAAATATCTAAAACAATTTCTCCATTTTCCTATCCACCGTGTTTCTTCTGTCAGCTTGGATATTTTTCAACATATAAGGTGAAACAGCAGTTTTTAAGTGGCCTACACAGAACAAGAAGAAAACATGGCAGATTTGTTTTGCTTTTTTTTTTTTTTTAATCAACTTAATTTTAACAGATCAATAATTGTGAATTATAAGACTTCTACAAAATGGATTTATAATGAAATAATAAGTTCAAAACAAATGTTGTAACCTATTTTTATATCCAAAAAACATAGAATAACATTATTATTTCAAGGATCCTAAAAGTACTGTACTTAAAATTCAACTTTAAAGAAAAGCAATTATTATTATATTCAGAAAGAGCATAAAAAATGGCATCTAGTGGTATGTTTGGTAAAATTCTACTTTAGCTACTTTTGACTATCTTGGAAAGGGGTTAGGTTAGGAAAATGAAAACTTTCAGGGAAGGGTCTATAGGCTAAAGTATGTCCCTGGAAAGTATTTTGAAGCAGCTACCTCTACTCCTTCTCTTTAGAGGATCCTGACCTTTCAAAATCTGTCTGTCATAAAAGTGAAACCTTGCAAAATAGATCATCTGCTTAGAATAATTACAACAAAATTGTTTCAGCTTCACAGATTTTCTCAATCCCAATTTATAAGGTTTTAAAGATATGCAAATACATTTCCTAAATTTTGAAAAAAAAAAATTTTTTTTTAATTTAAAAGTGAAACAAGGTTTCACTTTTGAAATATATAGATTTTTAAAGGTCATCAAAGGTCAGGACTCTCTAGAGGGAGAAGAAGTGGAGATATGTATTTTAAAATACCTTCCCAGGACATACTTTAGCCTGTAGACCCATCCCTGATAATAATATGAACAACAAAATATTTGCCCAAAATTACAGACAATTCTCTCAAATCAAGCGAAAACGATAGTGAAAACTGAAAAATTAGCCATATAGTGCCCTAAAGGTTTCTATGGATGCTTGAATTATGCAGGCTCATCTTAGTTTTGACAAGATTTTTGAAGAAACGAAGTTTCAGCTGGGGCATACTGGGGTCTGGGCAAACCAATGCCTGGAAGGGGAAATTGCCCCCTAACTCACAGCAAATTAAGCCCCTACATTTGAGAAATATCATTAGCTATATATTTACCTGTGCTACGTTAGGCCGACCTTTGAGCCAGGAAGCAACTAAAATGCGTGTTGTCGGTTTGATTTTTTTTGCCATACAAAATCTGAAAAACCTATATTCTAAAAACTATAGGCATCACGTACTCCTAAGGTTTTCCCTATGAAATTTTTAGACGTTATTAAATTTGAAAAACCTTTATTTCTCATATATGAATTTAATTTCCTATTTGGCTCATGCGTTAGAGCCTTTTTATTGAATAGAAGATACATGGTCAGTCGATTTGGTCATTTCCGTTAATAAATGAATTTTCGGCAACACTGAAACTTCTGAATTTAATAGGAGAGTGCTGTGTTTCACATGAAAGAGTATAATATTCTATAACTTATTTGCAGGATTTCCTTATTCAAGTCTGTTTTTATATGGCATTTTAGATAGACTTATTGTTTATTTCAATGTACTCAGTGTCAAGGGCTAAGAAATATTGATATAGATCAATTAACACCGTTGCCAATGGTGTTTGTCTAATCTGTCAGATATTGAAGCAAAATGTTTCATCTGACTAGTCAATGAGACTGAGTACGTCTGGGCTCCATACCTTGTATTATGTTACATAAAATGTCTGAGAAAGTACGTTGAGTAGCTGGTAAGTTAACAAAATGAATCTAATGTCAATTTAATGACTATATGGGCCATGTAGAATGTATTCTTACCCCAAAAAGTTTACCGATTATGTGATTTCCAATTGACTAATTTTTTGAGTTTTTGGTTAATTTGAAGACTGAAAGATAAACACTCTATTTGATTTGCCAATCAACTGTCGTTCCAAATTTAATTGCTTCTATTGTCAGGAATTACATCCCTGCTTCCTTCCTACAATTTGCGGATACAGGCTTAGGCTATACACAGAATTTTGCCAGTTTTTTTTTTCTTTTTTAATTGGCATTGTTTTGCAGTGCAACTGCACAACAAGCTTTTGTTGGGAAATTAGTACAAAAATAGTGTAAAAATATAGGTGCTGCCAAGCTGATGTTGTTTTTTGGGGGGTTTGAAGAAAGGTTAAGTGATTACAACATTAACAGTTATTATATTTAGGAGTGTTAAGCAGCAGATCAATGTTATGCAGCAGTTAAAATTCAGGTAAATTTTTCGTTATTCATAATATTGACTTACAAATAAAGTAAATATACCACTCAATGCCTTTTTTTATGCTCTTTTCAAATGTGATAATCATTTTTGTCGGAAATGAATTTTATCCCCCACCCCCTATATATACCAATTCAGGGTATATATTTGCACATTAGGGAGGTGGGGAAAGTTTAAACTTACCTCTCATTTACATCAGAAATAAAATTTACCCCCACCCCCCTAATGTAAAAATATATAACCTGGATTGGTATATATAGGGGTGGGGGTAAAATTCATTTCGAACAAAATGATTATTATGTTTGGAAAGATCATTAAAAAGGCATCGAGTGGTATGTTTACTTTATTCGTAAGTCAATAATATGAATAACAAAAAAATTACCAAAATTCATTGAGTTTTCCTTTTCATGATTTGAAGCAAGGCATAACCACTACAAGCTTTTAATCCTAAAACAATGATACTACTTTAGCCCAGGTATATTATTTAGGGATTTGCCCCTACTATAGGATGCATAAATTGACATAACTTTGTCTGCAGTTGGACACATAAAGTTTTCAACTTTGCTGGTGCCTGGAAGGGTATAAAAATATTTTACATAAGTAATAATTATTTACTCAAAGATTTAAAAAAACCTAAAAAAATGTATCCATTGTGGTTTTGTTTTTGAGGTTTAAGCTATTAATTACAAGTATGTAAAAGAATGTACATCTTGCAGAAAAGGCTTATATTTTTTCCCACAGCTTCTATCAAAAAATTGTATTTTTTTTATTGATTAACTAAAAAAAGTTTTTCAGACAAAAGTAAAGAGCCATATTAAATGTAAGACCAGCTGAAATAAATTTGTATAATAGCCTAATTTAAACTTGAACTAGCAGAAATTTCTATTAAAGAATACATGAAACCTAAAACAAATATAAATTAAATAAACAATCATAGCAAACACAGATAACAGGTAGTCTACTAATATAAATGAATAGATAAATCTTGAAACAAGTAAAATTTGAATTGAATCTTAAAGTCAAATTTAAAACAAACAAAAATTACTACAAACAAGAGTTGGGCAACTTTCCCCCTCCCCTTCCCTTGAAAGTGAAAGTTTAAAGCTTATTGAGTCATTAGTGTTTTATTCAAAACTATAATTATTAAATGACCCTGGGAAAGAACTAATAAAATAAACTGAATATTAGATATGCAATGCTATTAATTGCGGAAAGCTCAGCAATTCATGATTTTATTTCACTATTCATCTTATAATTTTGATATTTTCACATTCGCATTGAGTTTCCGAGTTTTATTTTATTGGTTTTTTCTTTGGCACTCTCAATGAATATATTTTTTCGTTTTGCGCTGAAGAAGAGAGGTGTTTGTCCCCTCAAAATATTCGCTTTGTGGTCAGTATTTTCTTTTGGCCTTTAAAAAACCCATTTTTGCTCGTTTTTCTTTCTTGTTATGTCAGGCCAATGTGGTTTAAGAAATTATCTTAGGAAGGTGAAAATTTTCGAAATCCTGTTTGTTGTCATTTTTGTTCGTTTTAAGTTTGACTTCAATATTCATTTTAATTTTTGAGCATTTAACTTTAGATGTACATAGTATCAACCTGAATGCATATGGTGTTTTTTGATTTAGCTAAGTATTCCATCCCATTTCCTAATTTATTCAACTTATTAATCTTAGCTGTTCCTGAAATATTGCAGCTACGCCCATCAAACAGTTCGTGGTAACGAACTTTGTTAGTAAGGAGCGACCCGGCTCAATAGTAACCGAACTCTAAAATATGGAATTTTGATACCAAAAGATACATCAAAATAATCAGATTTTAAAGCTGATTTCAAATATATAAGTTTCATCTTACTTACAAATTGCCCTTATTCCGTATATGAAAGGGGCTATCCCCTCGTCAACGCCTCGCTCTTGACGCTAACGTTAGACTCTTTCTCAAAACTCTATTTTTAAAACAATAAAAAACTTTAACGTAAAGAGCGAGGCGTTGAGGAGGGGACAGCCCCTTTCATACACGGAATGAGGGCGATTTGTAAGTAAGGGTAAACCCCCTCATATACGTAATAATTTCTGTTTGTTTTAAGTTTTAATGTTGCTCCTTACTTTCAGTTGAAAAAGCTTGTTTTTTTTTTATTTAATTACCAACAGGGATACACATAGTGTCTTTAAGTTTAACATCCATCTCAACAATCTCTGACCTAACCAAATTTAATCTGTCTCTTAGGTTAGGTTGTTAGAATCTTTGTTTACAACCACCATATTTCAAAAACTCATTTACAACGCTATGAATGCCTAATTTCTAATTATTTGTCAATCCTTGTTTTATTTTACAATTTTTTTCCAACTCGTTCAGGCAAAGTAAATTTTCCTTCACTTTCACATTGTCAGATATTTTTCACTCTTGTTTATATAATTTTTTGTAATATTATCGCGGTTATCACTTAATGCTATTTTTTCCTAATTTACCACTGAACTAATTTCTTTCTTACATATCAGATGAATTGTTAGAGCAGCAGAAGATTATTAGCCCACAGAGGCTTAATTGTTAATTGTGGATCATGACCAGACTCCCTGGTGAGACCCAGCTCGTGACAGTGGAAGTTGACGATGGTGCCGTAAAGATCGCAAAAGATGCTTTGATAATATCACCATTTTTTTCTGCTATGCTTTCTGGTGATTGGCTTGAAGCAACTACAGGAACAGTAAAACTCAAAGGGTAAAAGTGTCTTTTTTTACTACGTCGTCTAAATTGCAGTAAACTGCTAGTTTTGTATTCTTACTGACAGTTATGATGCAAACATTATTGAAATATACTACGTCCTCTGTTGACATTTATTTGTCTATTTGCGATTTGCTCCTGCGTTGTTGCTTAGAGCACATTGGGTAGATGCCAAACCTGATGAAAGCTAGGCAGAGAGTGCTTTGTCCTCCTCCTCCTTTAGGACGGAAACTATTGTTAGTCATCGTAAATGCAGTAGAACTTTTTCTTCTCTACTTAAGGATTTTATAAGAGCATTTTCATCTAAGACAGTGTCGTTGTGTGTGGGGCTATTGAAGAGTGAATCATGTCTTACAAATCTAGCGATTTTGCATAACTGACAAATTGTTAGAACTAAGAATAATTGGCTTAATTAGGCATTCTAAATATAACTTTAGCTTGACAATACCTTTTAGAAAAAGGCTTTTCATTGTTTGTTTGCAAATTAACTACTCAGTTTCTATTGTTTATTCCTATATTTTTGGATATTGTCTAGATTCAGTGATAGTGTAAGAATTATCCTTCATTAAGTCTAAAACTTTGAAACTACTAATGAAATTAAATTGAAAACATTTTTTTTCTACCTGGCTCCATTTTACGTCTATCCATACCTGAGAACGAGGATTTTTCATGTTTTTTTTTAACATATGTAGAATATAATAGTTTAGTTTTCATTCAGAAAAAGTTTCACCGGTGTTTCCTAACCAAGCCATGAAGAACAACATAAAGAAACTAATTCAGTAAATTTGATAGTCATTTTCACACCTAAAAATTGGAAGATGTTGCAATAAACCTGAAATAAACTATTTAAAAGCGTGTCTTGAGTCTCCAATTACGCAATATTTCATACTTATTCTCCATTGAGGACTGTAATTATTTACGAGTATTATTTTTTTTTTATTATTATTTAAAAAATTATTTTAATTATTTTTTTCGTATATTGTACCTTCTGCTAGCCAAAGGGGGATTTCAACCTTTCTTTGTCACACTTAATATGTCATGTATTTACTTCGTCCATTGCTTTCTAACGTGAAACAATAAATAAAATATTTGTCCCTTATGTGATACAGGTTCATCAATAAAAGTGATACTTTTGGAAAAAATATTTGGAAGGGATAAATATGGCAAAATAGGATATTTGGTGTTTCCAAAAAGATGCTCTTATAGGAAAGTCAACACCTAATAATTTGAGCATTGAATAATTTTAAAAATCAACACATTAATGCCTAGTTTAGAGTTTTAGCTATTCCATGATACGTAAGCTTCGTTTCAATTTCTATTTGTTAACAAGATTTTGGAATTATCCTTTAGTAATCATCCAAATCACTGTATTTTTCCTAGTTTACTGCTAAAAAATGGCTATGTTTTCCTTCTGCTGCGGCAATCGGGAAAGTTATGTCTAAAGCTCCTTGACGACATAATTTTGGTTCATTTTCTGTTGATTTTTAACACAATTTCTTTGTTTTTAAAATTGACAGGCGCTTGTAAAAACGCAAAATTAAAAATGTTCTCTATTAGAAATTGAATTCTCGGTTTTTAATATTTGTCTAAGAGGTTTATGATTGTGCAAGTTTCCACTTAACCAATTTAACGAATTGGTTTTCATTATTGGTGTCCATGGCTAGTTAAATCTTCTTTTCCCGACTTTCTGACCCGATAGAGCTCATCAAAATCAACTTTCAAAATTTTCTAGTTGTCTAGTTTTTTGGAAAGCATTTACGATAGGAAAACCTTTTCTTTGATGCAAATCATTTAAAGAACTTTTTCCGTAAAAGAAGTTTTTCAAAGAAAGGTAAAGAGCTACATTAACCCAAAAGTGAGCATAAACAAAGGCAATTAATTTTTCAAGCATAAAACTACCACAAATCACCAACAGTAAGTAAATTGAGCTCAACACGAACAGAAATAACAATAAATAACCAAATCTAACTCAAAATCAGCAGAAACTAAGATGATCAGGACTGACGCTCCCTTTGCCTTCTAAACACTAGAACATGATTTGGAATTTACTGAAAACAATCCTAATTTTGAGCTGAATGTTTCTATTTTTTATTAATATTGAAAGAGAACACCATCATAACCAAGATCACGAAAAAATAAGCAAATAAATGTGCTTAAACTCTCAATAATTTCGGATAGCTCAAAGTTAAGAAGAGGAAAAATTTTAAATCTCTCTTGTTTTCAGTAAAGTGCAAGTTATGGTCTGATTTTAGAAGGCAAGGGAAATGCCAGCCCTACTCATCTTAGTTGTTGCTCGTTTTGAGTTTAACTCCGTTACCTATTGTAATTTCTGTTTGTTTTTGGTTTCGTTTATTTAATGTTTTGATTTATGGTAGTTTTACACTTGAAAAATTAATTGACTTTGTTTTTGATCTTTTTTGGGTTTAATTTAGCTCTTCAACCATATGATTAGTCATATCAAGAAACAGTATTTTTCAACTAGGACAAGAGGATGTGCGTTGCAATGTTTTGAGTTGGTTAGAGCTAATGCAATCACTGATGATAGACGGCACAGGTTAATAGACGCTTTTAAAACCAATTTAATCAACCAAGTGAATCGGAAAAGCTTAAAAGGGAGGTAATTACTTATAATTCTTCCATGAGTATTCGCAAATGTTTTTAAAATTTGCAGATCTGCATGCTCGCAGCTAGGTAAAAGCAGAGCCGGGGAAACAATCCAAAAAGTTCAATTGCAAGCATTTACGCATGGGTTGCCTAAAAAGTCCGTTAGGTTAATACCCTTAGGAAAACCTTAAACTATAAGGGAAGGCATAGTCCTTGTAGAGATGGAAATTCAAATCGACGAAGCAGTAAACAAAATTCGAGCAGCTATCAATAAATATCATTGAAACCAAAATAATACCAAAGGCGGTAAAGGGAAAAGTGTTTTAGATTTTTTATTATTATTATTATTTTTTATTATTATTATTATTGTGGAGGTTTCAAGCTCCTGTCTGCAAAAATCTGGAATTTTGCATTTTTTGCCAGAATAAAGATCACGGATGCGTGTTTATTTGTTTGTTTTTTTGTGTGTGTGTTTTTTTTTTCAGGGGTGATCATATCGATCTGATGGTCCTAGAATATCGCGAGAGGCTCAATCGAACGGAAATTAAACGTTCCTAGTGCCCTTTCTAAGTGACCAAAAAAATTTGAGGGCAACTAGGCTCCCTCCCACGCTCATTTTTTTCCCGAAGTCACCCGATCAAAATTTCGAGATGGCCATTTTGTTCAGCATAGTCGAAAATCTAATAAATAGGTCTTTGAGGATGACTTATCCCGCACAGCTCCAAGGGGAAGGGCTGCAAGTTATGAACTTTGCCCATTGTTTACATATAGTATTGGTTATTGGGAAGTATACAGACGTTTTCAGGAGGGATTTTTTCTGGTGGGGGAGGGTCGGAGGAGGGAGTTACGTGGGAGGATCTTTCCATGGAGGATGTTTTCATTAGGGAAGGGACATTTCTATGAAGTGGGCACCGAATTTCGCAGCATTATTTAAAAAATTATCAGAAATTAAATATAAAAAAAACACATTTTTTCAACTGAAAGTAAGAAGCAACATTAAAACTTAAAACAAACAAAAATTTTTACGTATATGAGGGGGTCCGCCCCTAGTCAATACCTCGCTCTTTGCGCTGAAGTTTTTTTAGTACTTTCAAAAGAGCTATCTATTCTAATTAAACGGCCTTTGGGATTCAGGGGTCATTCTTAAAGAATTGGAACAAAATTCGAACTTTAGCGTAAAGAGCGAGGTATTGACTAGGGGTCCGATAAACAATAGATTACAATTACTAAACCTAGTTCTAACTCTAGAGCAGTTTTCTTAGTATCACAAGAGAGTATTCAAGCATCAAGTACCTACGCGCTGAAGGATTCAAGCTATTTCCGTACACAGTTTTTGGGGCATTGCTGATACGTCCATTTGACAATCTGCATGCATAACGTGTGTTTTGATTTAGTTCAACATTGTCTCAACATTCCCTGAACTTTTCACCTTAAAACCCTTAGCTTTGGTAGCAACATTAGTAGTAGCAGTAATAATGATAGAAGAGCAGGTCGTCCTCGGTTGGGATTGGAAGATGTCTTAAAGAAAGATTTAAGGGAATTGGAATTGGGAGTGAAGAGGAGAGTGCGTAGATGTGTTGGCCTCAAGTGGCATGGTGCTGCGGTGAGTTGTTAGTAGTAGTAGTAGTAACAATGGGAAGAACGGAGGCTAGTTTTGAAGTATGTAGAAACTGTTTTACTTTGATTAAATGACAGCAAAAATTGAAAAACAGACACTAAAGATTCTTTCATTGAAGCTTTTTTATAATCAACTTAGTTATTTTTGCGGGTATTGTGAGATAACGTTCTTTATTTTTATTTTATTTTTTTATTTTGTCTTTGTTTTTTGTTTTTCAGCAATGAACAAATTTGAGTTTCTTCCCATATCTGTTTTCTGCGCATATCTCCATAGGGCATCTGAATGTTTACGTTTTGAGGTATTTGAAGATCAATGACAAAGAAGGAAATAGTGGTTCAAGCTGGTATTTACGTTCTGCTCTTAGAGCTTTACGATAAAGTTTATTTGAAAAGATTACAATCAAGAAAAAATGTGTCGAGTAATTTTTTTTTCTATTAAACATAATTTTTTTTTTTAAACTAAAGAAAAAAAATCCCTAATTATATATATCATTTAGCCAAGTCGGAAGAAAAAAAAAATAGTAAAAACAACTCAAAAAAGTAATCACGAATAGGTTTGTCAATGACACGAGAAAAACTAAATGACCTGGCAAATTTTTCAAAAATATACTAGAAAAAAAAATTGAAACAGGAACTTATTAAAGTCATGTCCCCATTTGACTTTTGTCGTAAAACAAGCAAACATTTGACTTCTTTTTTTAGTTGCCTCAACTGTAACTTTCTAATGGATTTTGAATATTTAAAAGACAAAATATCCAACTCTGACTGAATTGAGAAGGGAAAAATCTGCAGAAAGAACTACAAATCCTACAGTGAAAAAAATCTTTAAGGCCTGCGCTACTTTTTAACTGTTGCGAAGATCATTTTTTCTTTTTGTATTAATAATTGAAGATGTTATCTAGAGGATGGGTGGGGGGGGGGGGTGTAAATTCGTCAAAAGTGCAAAAAAAGAATTTTTTCTCTAATGTAAATCATTAGAAAATTGACGGAAAAATGGAACTAGTTGTAAAACCCAAAGATTTAGCCAGTGATAAGGTAGAATGAGCATTAACGTATTTAAAGTCGAAACACTAACAGCTACTTTTTCCTTTAGATTTTCGTCAAAGACACTGTCGATTTACGCATCCTTTCTATCAGGAGGGAAACAGCTGGAAATTTCCTATGAAAGCTTCACGGAACTGATGCTTTTTACCGACCTTGTAGGAGATGACAAATTTGAAGCGTATATAGAAGCATTTATTGTTCGCAAAATATTTCATGGATTTCACAAGGTATTTCACACTGGTAAAACTAATGTCGACTCTTCGGCACTTGGGTTGTCTCTCTTTGGATTTGAAGTCGGGGCAGCAGCTTCCTAATTCTGCTTCCCAATATATTTAAATGTATTTAAAACCGATCGTGCTGATCATTAATTTCGGTGCTTTTGATAATCGACAAAGTAATATAGATGATGGATTTGCTAATAAATAAAATGCATATGCTTGAGGTACTATTCCATTTATCCAGGTTACCAGTAGGACTGTTGAAAAACTGATACTCTACTAACATATAAGTTAGCAGTATAAACGGAATAAAACTTCCTTTATATGCCATTAGCTCCCAAAATTAGCTCCTCAGTTTCAGATCTGTAAGAGAACCGGCCCGGAGACTGAAGACCCTATTTTCGTGACAACCATCTCCACCCTTTTCTACATACACGTATAGCATGCTCATGAACCTGCCCAAATTTATTTTCGTTGGGGGGGGGGGGGTTAGATCATTCGGGAGAGTTTAATAGGCAAAAGAAACATCATGGTATAACCATTGTTTGTCCACACCGAACGCTGCTAAATATAATCGGTGTTAAATATAACAGACATCATTGGGTGTTAAAGTCCTTTAAACCCTTTTTCTCGGTTTCCTTCGGGCACCCAAATGATCATGCTTAAGGTAATCAATGTTATTTGACCTTTGGTTTTTGTAAACCTATGAACTTTTAAGAAATTTCTGGGCCTTAAAAAGGAAATCAAGCAAAAAAAAGCTCTTAAATAAGCTCCATGACGTGTTTTTCTGCTGTACAACAAAGAGAAATCGAATCACGATATGATCAACAAGTCGATTCTTTGGGCTTCGTCAATCGATCTTCTTCTCATAAGTAAAGCATACTAGTCAGTAAAGTCAGTCAGTCTCATCAGTAAAGCCAACGAAAATCCGTTTGTCAACAATTGCTGGTCAAATTGATAAATTGGGGAATACTATTGGTTAAAAATTTATGGTCAGTTTAAATTGAAATCATGCAAGCAGAAAAAAATTGTTGTTTTTAATCAGTAAACTATGAAGAAAAGAAACTTGAGTTTCTTAATGAAATGCCTCTTACTCTTCAAGTTTGTGTGTTGCTCTAATCACATTAGTAATCACATTGTGTCATTATCTAATCACATTAAGCATACTTCACAATATGCCTATTTCAGAGTTAATTATTAAAAAGAAAAAGAAATCGTACTTCAAGTGAAACAGTCCAACTCACCAGAGACGATTTGGAAAATGAATCTTTGGGGACACGAACACACGAGAGTCTAGGATTTTTTTTTTTTTTTTTTTTTTTTTTTTTTTTTTTTTTGGTCTGAAAGATTAAGAAAAAAATTATTTGTCATAATCTCAGAGGAATATTTTTCCTTTGGAATTTAATGGAAAAAAACTAAAAAAAAAATAAGTTTTTGTTGAAAGCTTTTCCATAAAAATACCAAAGATATTTTTTTTTTCAAAACTTAGGGGCACTTTTCCCCGCACTTACCGTTTCCGCAGCAATTTTCTATTTCACGAAAAATTTTGGTCAGCAAGAAATGTTTCCATGACGCAGGAGAATTTTGCTACAATTCGCAATTGTGTCTTGCAAGAGGGACGTCGGACAAATTCCTGCAATAGGAAGCTGCTGAGCCATATGATATAAGCTGATATTAGCTATTATTTAGTTTTTAATGATTTTTTTTTACTTTTTTTTGTTAAAAGTCCGAGTATCAAAAGTTTTATCTTACTTTTTTTAGCTTTGAATTTTTGAATGAAATTCTTTTTTTATTTGTCAATGTGTACTGATTGTTTTTGAACAATAGTGGTTACAGTAGTCCTCTAGCAGTGTTTTAATTTTTTAGATTATTTATGCCAATTTTTTTTTTTTTTTTTTTTTTTTTTTTTAAGAGAAAGCCACAAGAAAATAACATAATACTTTGTGGGCAAACAACTAATTTTAAAGCCTATATGATGATATCCAGTAAATTAAAGATGAATCATTGTTGCAGCGATAGCTGCAACCTAGTAAAGGACGAACCATGGTCCTCAGTAACCGAAAATAAGTTTTAAAAACTGTCTAGTGAGAGAAATTGCCATTTGTCTTTTATATCAATCAAGTGCAATGCCTGTACTATTTTTTTGTTTTTCCATAAGTGTGCACAGGTCAAAAACCTTGAGGGAAAGTTGGGGGCTGTCAGAAATTTTGGCTGTGATAACTTTTTTATGTTACATAACATATTTCTAGGAGACGGAAATATTATAGGAAAAACAGAAACAGAAAAACAAAATATGTTTTTATTATTATTAATCAGAATTGGTTCCTTACACAGGATATGTTTTAATGTTTTCTAGACATGGCTAACCAATTTTGACGTCAAAAGCTTCATCCTCCTACTGTTTCATGGGTAATAACAGATGGATTTTTGAATAAAAATGAACTGGTAAATATCATGAAAACCAAATAAGGTAGGTATTAGATAAATTATCTTATAACCAAAAGTTATAAGATAAAATAGCTGAACCAAGCGATATAGTTTGCTTAGATTTCGCAGGTAAGCTGTAAATCTCAGTTTTTTTTGTCAAATAATATCGCATAACTAAAGGGTATGATCAGTTAAAAATGTTACTTTGAGAACTCTTTAGACTAATTTCAGAGGGATGTCTCACTCTATCAAAGCCTAGTATCTGGACTTTAAAAAAAAATGCTAAATAGTGATTTGTTTTTTCCTTTTTGGAACGGAAGAAATAAATGAAGATGCGTAACTTTGCCAACAGGTATTGTGAACTCCATTATCTTCCCGCTGTTGCCACTCTCTTTTCTGCTAGATGTAGATGCTAGGTTTTGTAATTATAGTATGTCCGTGATAGGTTTTGGGTGAAAAAACCAATAAAATTTGTTCTACCACTGTGGTTATTAGGTTATACAGAAAAATTCTGATTATGCTAATACGTTCCCCGTGTCTGGTTAAGGGGGGGGGGTATATTCCTTATTCAAAATCAAACTTTTTTATGGATAGTAGGTTTTTGGCAAATATCGACATCTAATGTCATTAAATATAATAGAGTAAATTTGATGAAGATGATTTTGATGAAATCTTGATTTTGATGAAATCTGAAGATGATTTGATGAAACTGAAGAAAAAAAAAATGATGAAGTGAATTTGATGTTTCAGCCTTGCTCTGATTGTAGTACTGCTGGTCTACAATGCATCCCTTTAGTTTTCACATTTGACATGAAAGGGCTACAAAACCGATGTGTAATGTGGGTTGTGAAGAATCTAGGGAAATTAGCTGTGTCGAAACACTTTGCTTCTTTGCCTGAGGAGATTAAACTGAAAATTAAAGAAGATATAAGTTCAAACCTGGTAAGTTTTTTTCTTTCTTTTACAAATATTATGATATGTTACCATATCTTACCATATACAAATATTATGATATGTTACCATATGTTATTTTCTTTCTCTCCCTTTAAAAGTTCTCCAAATTCCTGAAAAATGACGTTGAGGAAAATTAATGATTTGTATTTCCTGTTAACATTTGTGTATTTATGAGCGTTTAGTTTAGGGAAAATTTCGGGAAACTAATTTTTCTTGCGGAGGTATTAGGAGAATCCCCGAATTTTTGTGCTCAACTGGAAGCACCGATATCACTCAATGATCGGCACTCCTGGATATACCATCCCTAGTGACAGGCAGGGTGGATCCACTATCCCCAGATTTTCCGTACGTGGCTTTATCCATTGTGCTCTCACAAGATTCCTACAGATAAGAAGTAATTGTGATTACTATTTTCTTCAATAATTAGGCAAGATTATAGTCACATGTGGACATAATTGGAATTACTCTTGACTTCAGCACCAATTATGTCAAATTTAACCAATCAAAGTTAAACCAATCAATCATCTTTACCAATCAAAATTGAGATTTAAAGAAAAATTTTTTGAAAATAGAAAATCTGGAAGCTTCGAACAGTAGTTTTGATATCTATTAGATGAACCTGGAAAAAGATGCAAATGCCTAGTATTCGTAAGCACTACTACTACTTCTACTGACAACACTGCAGCACCAAGCCGCCTGAGGCCAACACAGCTAGGCATGCTCCCCCTCCATCCCACTCTATTCAAAGCCTCCCTCTTTACACCCTCTTAGGAAGTTTCCTTTTCCCTTAAATCTTTCCTTGCGACATCCTCTTAACCCAACCGGGGACGACCTGTTTTTCGTGCCACCCTAGACGGTTGGCTGACAAAGACAATCTTTGGTAATCCGTCGTCCTTCATCCTCAGAACGTGCCCTAGCCATCTCAACCTTTCTCTCATTATAACCTTAGAAAGTGGTGTTTGAGATATGGGCTGCCAGTCAGGTACCCAAAATGATACATAGGCAATTTCTCTGGAAAACATTTAGCAAAACTTCCTCCGTTTTCGGAGCACCCAGGCTTCAGAACAACACCTGACCACAGTCATCACTGCAGCTTCCAATATTCTAATCTTGGTTCAAATACTTATATTCCTATTTTTCCAAACTTTTTTCAACTATGACACAACGTCTTTACTAATAATTAATTTTAAACCTTTTTCCACAAAACAAGTTTTCAAAGAAAACTAAAGAGGTTCATCAAACTAAAAATGAGCAGAAACAAAGTCAAATGATCTTGCAAGTATAAAACGACCACAAATCACCATCAATAAATAAATGAAACCCGAAACCAAAAGAAATCACAGTAAATAACCAAGTCGAACTCAAACTAAAAATAATCGATTCAAACTAAAAAAAAAAAAAGAAAATTGCAACAAATGACCATGGATTGACAGTTTAATATACATATACTGATATTTATTCCTTAAAGTCTTATTAATTTTTATTTATTATAGTCAAAAAAGTGAAAACATTTAAAATGTATTTGGTTTTAAGTAAAGTGCAAATTATATTCTGGCCTTCAGAAGGCGTAAAGGTTATCAGCCCTACTCATGTTAATTTTTGCTCGTTTTGAGTTTGAGTCGCTTATTTATTGTGATTTCTGTTCGTTTTGGGTTTCATTTATTTATTGATAGTGATTTGTGGTAGTTTTACGCTTGGAAGATTATTTGACTTCATTTCTACTCATTTTTGGCTTAATGGAGCTCTTTACTTTTGAAAAACTTGTTTTGTGGGAAACGTTTTTCAAAATTATTTCTGTTCGTTTTTGTCGACATGGTCATTTTCATGGAATTTTTTCTTATCTTTTTGATTTTTTTTTTCTATAAGACCCCATAGTTTGGCTTCCTATTTGTATGTTGGAGAAACTTTTTCAACGATTTTGAATCCTGACACAAATAGTATTGTTTAATTTAGTTTTATGCCTCAAGTTGACCTGATAAAATAACACTAAATATCATTCCCAAAAAATTCTATCTATGCTCTTTGACAACCTGGATAAACTTACGCTCTTTTGATTTATTTAAATTATAAGAGCATAAGTAGTAATAATAGTAGCCCCATAGTTTTCAACTTAATACCCCAGTCGTTCTTGATATATTTCTTATTGGCAACCATACACACAGTGCCTTTTGATATGGTTTTTAAGCAACATTTAGTTTCAACATAATGGTCCCATTGCATAATTGCGGGGGGTTGACGTACCCAATATCCCTAGAGACATAGTTACTGGACCGTTCTACTCTTCTGAACAAAATGGCTGTCTCAAAATTTTTACTGGATGTGTTTGGAAAATGAATGGGCTTGGGAGGAGGGTTGTTTGTTCTCCAATCTCTTTTGATTCTTAAAAAGGGTGCTAGAACTTTTATTTTCCAATCGAGTAAGCTGCTTTAAAATTTGCAACGATATTTCTAGCGATTATATAGCGGTGCTGCCTATGATATTGCTTATATGCCTTTTTGAAAACCTGCATGCATATGGTTTCTTTGTTTAATTGAAACTCCCCCTAAACGTTCCCGAAAATTCACCTTAATACTCTTAGCGTCATTAGATACAGTAATTGTAGCGGTAGTATTAAAAGTATACACATAGTGCCTTCTGGCTAGTTCAAAACCCACCACAACTTACCCTTAAATGTCTAACTTAATAATGTAAGCCGTTCTTGAGATATTTCTTTGTCGCCTTTTTGAAAATCTACATGCTCATGATTCGTTTTGATTTAGTTCAACATCCACCTAAATATTCCTAAATATAGATAGTTAAGCTGTAATAGGGAGCATATTAGTGTCGGTACAAGCTTTTCACACCAGTCTTTTTCTATTTTAATTTTCAGCTTCTTTAGTGCAAATTTGCCGTAAGCAATGCTAGTAATGACATTAACAATTCATAGGCAATAATAAGGACCATATTGGTGGTAGTACAATCTGTTCAAACCAATCTTTTTCCATTTTAGTTTTTCGCTTCTTTAGTGTAAATACGACGTAAGCAATGGTAGTAATGACGTTAACAATTCATAAGTAATAATAAAGAGCATATTGGTGGTGGTACAAGCTTTTCAAACCAGTCTTTTTCCATTTTAGTTTTTCGCTGCTTTGTTGTAAATCTGACGTAAGCAATGGTAGTAATGACGTTAAAAATTCATAAGTAATAATAAAGAGCATATTGGTGGTGGTACTAGCTTTTCAAACCAATCTTTTTTCATTTTAGTTTTTCGCTTCTTTAGTGTAAATATGACGTAAGCAGTGGTAGTAATGACGTTAACAATTCATAAGTAATAATAAAGAGCATATTGGTGGTGGTACAAGCTTTTCAAACCAGTCTTTTTCCATTTTAGTTTTTCGCTTCTTTAGTGTAAATATGACGTAAGCAATAGTAATGACGTATAATGACGTAAACATTTTGTGAACAATACTGAGGAGGATATTGGTGTTGCCACAAGCTTTTCACGCAAATATTGTTCCATTTTTGTTTTCCAGTTTAGCTTCTTCAGTGCGTATATGACGTAAGCAATGGTAGTAATGAAGTAAAAATCTCGTAAGCAATAGTAAGAAGCATACTGATTTTAGTACAACCTTTTCACACCATTCTTTTTCCGTTTTAATTCTTCACTCCTTTAATTTAAGTTTGCATTGCGTCAAAATCAAGATCTTAACTTTCTATTAATAAGTGTAATCGTGGTGGGGCTGTGACATAGCATAGAAGTAAAAGGCTATTATGGATCGTCCCTAAAACAATAAGTTCACGGATGCGAAGGCGCACCTGGATCAGAAATGAAAAGCCGTGAGATCTCATACAATTAATCCTCCTAGCAGTTAATTCTGTAAGTCACCAGAATGAAATCCAACAAGTCCCTGAGTGGATGCAGATGAAAGGATGCAGTAATTAAGCTCGTCTCTCATATAATTCTCATATGAGGCTGTTGTATTTATTTCATTTAGAATTGGTTGCAAGTCATTTTATAATTCATCCATGCGAGAGTACAGAATTTGAAGTGGACCTGATTTTACCTTATTTGACCTGATGGGGACCTCTGTCAAGGGACCTGATTTGGCTTCTTTTTTAGTGTAATGAGGTCTTGCTGTAATCTAAGTAAACGTTGTAGTTTTTCAGAAACATTAAAAATATTCACAAGCAACTGTATTTGAGGGATGTTTCTAACCCCAACCCTTTAATTCTGTCCCTGTGTCTATGGTATGATGTAGAAGTAATAGATTCTCTTTGAAGACTTTTGGGAGCGTCTTTGATGTCGTCAGGTCATGTAACATAATCGAAACAAGTCTACCCACTACTTCTTGGACCGACTCAGTGCGACATCTCGTGAAAGGTATTGAATGTGACTGTCATGAATTTTTGAGCAAAAACTTCGTGGAGTTTTTGGCATCTCCCAAGTGAGTTTTTTATTTCTTTTTTTTACAGTCGTCTATATTCATTATTTGTCTGACTTCCTAATAGATATATTGATGATTATATTAGATGACAATGCCCTTTTTTCAAAATATCTTTTGTTAAGGGCATTGAAATTGAATACCGTAAGTTTTGTGCAAGTCTTCTGATTTTGAATCTCCCAAGGAGTTTTTTTTTATTGGGAGGGGGGAGGTTAAGTGGTCAATATTCATTATTAATCTGAATTTCAAACAGGTTTAGGGCATAGCAGTAGTACAATAATTCATTTGATTAAACGTACAAAAATTAGTCACCAGCGTATAGAAACCAAGCTATAGGACGTGCTGTGAAAACAACAAATTTTTAAATTGTTTTAAGAACTAGCAATTAGGGAGGTGAAGCGATTAAATGAATTAAAAACAAACAACCAAGCATATACAAAACATTACATTTCATGAACCCAATTTAATAGTTTTGTTTTATTTTTTCAATAACAATTAAGTTAAATTTCTCACACAACACAAAGAAAACAAAATTATGTTCAAATAATATTTGGGCTGCTGGTGTATTATTTAAACAAACGAAATTATATCTAAATAATATTTGGGCTGCTGGTGTATTATTTAAACAAACAAAATTATATTTAAATAATATTTGGGCTGCTAGTGTATTATTTAAACAAACAAAATTATATTTAAATAATATTTGGGCTGCTGGAGTATTATTTAAACAAACAAAATTATATTTAAATAATATTTGTGCTGCTGGTGCTGAGCTCCATATGCAAGTCAAATTTAAATTGATCAAAATTATCTAATCCCTGTATGCATGGAATAAGCTCGCCAAGCTTGAACTTTGGAATCTGAAGTTTAGACGCTCCATAAATATTGAGAGAGCGCTCTTGCTTGAAGACAGATGATGAACCTCAGTTATGTCTCTAAATCTGTCGAACAGTATTTTATCATATGTCAAAAAGTAAAAAAACAATCATTTACATAGCAAAGACTGAGCAAGCAAGGTTGTGCTACTAAACAAGGACTAATAAAAGAATGAAGTGAACAAAATTTATTTAGCTTCATCAATAGGAACTTTGCACTGTTTGGATTTTAGGTCTTCTGTCCCCTTTTCTATTTCCTTTGCAAAGAAAATTCAAGATCAGATTTTGTTTAAGGCAGAAAAAATGATACAAAAAGAAGGAAAAATGAATGTTATTTGTACCTTATCTGTTATATAATTCAGTAGCCAATAGTAACATCAGTTTGGATGAACTAAAATTGAAACCTTGTTTTGGCTGTATATAAGGGAGGTATTTGGTATGTAGGGTACCCAGGGTGCTAATTTATAAAGATGTATGGGAGTAGGGAGTTTGAATTTTTTTTTTAATCTGGGGGAGGGGGGTAATTTTGTTATTTTTCAGTTTTTCATAGAAAATGCTTTACTCTTTTTCAATTGAAAAAAGGTTATTTTCAATTGAAAATACCGGAAAGGGTATTTTTCGAAAACTAGGAGAGGGCTATTGCCCGTCTCCTCTACTTGGTGCCTCTGGGATGATGATGCTTATCGTAAGTGTAACAGTTTATCACACTATTCTTTTAAGTTTAAGAATTAAAATTAAAAGTTTCCAAAAAGAGCTGAATTAGGCAATACTCTTTTATATTTCAACTGTCGGTCTCCTAGACTGTGATGTTCATCCCGTTATAAAATCTTCTTGTCAGGAAACAAATTAACGTTCTGAAATTTATTTATAATGTCTTTTAACGATAAAATTTGCAGTATATTGGGAATCTTTACAGGTTTTTGGGCGTAAGTTGTTGTGACGCTGTTTGTGACGTAGTATATTGTGAATCCTTACAGGTTTGCGGACATAAGCTGTTGTGATGCATGGAACTTTGATGAAGTAACCACAAGCTTGGAAAAAGCAGTCCAGCTATTTAATGGAGAAAAAAGTTGTCAAGTTTATCTTATTTTAAAAAAGATAGAAAGTCAAGAAGAACAAGAAAATACTCAAAGTGATGGCGCTAAAGAGGTATTTATACTCACTGATAGGATTAAGAGGATTGTGCCACAGAAAGCATTGAGCTTTATTTGCATGCTCTAGAATAGGTTACCTTGCCCACAAAGGAAATCACAAGATATCATGTGCACTCATTTTTCGGAGTCATGATGACGATGTAAGCCTTTTTTACATTAAACAGTTCGTGGTAACGAGCTCTGTAAGTAAGGAGCGATCCGGCTCAATAGTAACCGAAAATCTAAAAAACAGAATTTTTTCAGGTGGGGAGGGGAGGATGAATTTTTATGTTGGGGTGATTTTACACGGGGAATATTTTCGATGGGAGGGAGGTTTCTAGAGCTTGAACTTTTCAGGAGAAATTTTATACTGGGAAATTTGCCAGAATTCCTATACGAAATTCTTCTTATGTTTTGCTTTCTCTTTGCCAACTCAATTTTACGCGTAGACATGTTAAGGGTTATTGTTCGTGATAAATTTTCACCAGGATTGAATTGTATAGGGGATATTTTCGTGGGGAGTAGGGATTTTTCCCTGGAGGTTGAGCCAGATCTCCTGGCGTAATTTGAAAAAACGATCAGAAATGAAATAAAAAACACATTTTTTTCAACTGAAAGTAAAGAGTAACATTAAAACTTAAACGAAAAGAAATTATTACGTATATGAGGGGGTTCGCCCCCTCGTGAATAACTGGCTCTATACGCGACAAATGGACAGAAATTATTACTTATGTGAAGGGGGTTACCTCCTCCTCAACTCCTCGCTCTTTACGATAAATTTCGAATTTTGTCCCAATTCTTTAAGAACAACTCCTAAAACACAAGGTTTGTTTAATTAGAATAATAAGAAGCTTTTTTTAGTACTGAAAAACTTTAGCGCGAAGAGCGAGGTTTTGAGGAGGGGGCAACCCCTCCCCCCCTCATATAAGTAATAATTTCTATTCGTTTTAACTTTTAATGTTGCTCCTCACTTTCAGTTGAAAAAAAAACTTACTTTTTTATTCAACCCTGAGCAAACACTACGATACTTCATCACCCCTTCATCACGGGTCTTTAGAGGATAAGATGGTGCTGTGAGTTGACCTTAGAATCTTAATAGCTCTTCCCATACCTCTGCATGTAATGCATACATTTTTGTACTACAAATCTTAATAAACATGTGATAACCACGCTTGAACTGGATGATTAACATACTAGATCTTACGATATCACCCGTTCTACCGTTAGCCAAATAATAAGCTACACAGATGGATGCCAACATCTTTGGAAGTAACATTTTTTTTAGTTTTTCTTCGATCTTATATTATACTAAATTAATTTATAACTTGTTTTTTTTTATTTATTATAACATATTGTATGAATGCAATGGAAATCTTTTTTTAAATCCCGTGTTGAAAATACACTGAAACATAAACGTTGAAATATACTCTGAAAAAGTAATATTTTTTTAGTTTGAAATTTCCTCTGTAAGAAATTAAGATTTAATTTTTCTTCCTTTTTAGTTCTTGATTGATTTTTTTATGGTAAAGTAATTTATAACTTGGCTATTCTTTTTACATTTATTACAAGACATTGTTACGAAATACAATGGGAAAAAAATAACGCAGTTAAAATATACTGAAAAATAAACAATTCATTGAGAGCACTTATTTACTGTAGCTTTTAAAAATTTATAATTAAAATAATTTGAAACTAAAAACGGCTAAAACTTGACAGCTTAAAATAAGCAAACTTAAAATAAACTGGACGACAATTATAAGTCTTTTTTCTATTCTTGGGATATATATATATATATATATAGATATATATAATATGTATGTATGTATGTGCGTTCTCGAAAATTGTTCCATATTTTTTCGGAAAAATTGGTATCTTGGTATATTCTCGCATAAAAAAACGATCTAGATAGGTTAGAAGTCTGAGAAAATTCGTTAAGAGCCTTTGTTTTGGTTTTTGCAAATGACGTTTTGTACTGTGTTAGTACATCGTATAAGCATTTCTTATGACATCATATAAGCGTTTTCTTATATGATGTGATGCATAGCATAAATAAGATTGCTGAGTTTCCAATGCATCAATTATTTATATAATATAATATCTGTTGAAAGGCCCAAAAAACGAAAATTTGCAGTTGCAGTTACTATAAATGGTGATTTTTTGGAACCAACATCTGAACTATCAAACGTGATAAGATGTGAAAATCGACAACCTAGACCGTCAATTGCAACAAAACCAATGCGTGCAGCTAAAGCAAAAGTTATAGCTAAATTGTCTGATGTAATCAAAATCCAAAAATGTGTCAAAAACGGAAATGAAGAGCAAAGATACGGGCGGTTAGAAGATATGCGAAAGGGACAATTAGAGCTTGTCAAAAATGAAAGGGAGAGAAAAGCCATACGCAGTTAGAAGTCATGCGATACCGAGCAAGTGAACGAGTCAATAAAATCAACCTGGACAGCGAGAATCACAACGTGTCAAAATTGATAATGATAGCGACCATGATTAGGTTTGGAATTTTAACATGCATAAGCTCATCAATGACTACCATAACTTTGTTAAAAAAAAGTTTCGGCGATATGTATTTCATAATGACAAAAGAAAAGTCGAGGTAAAACGAACCAAACAAATTGAAAATGATAGTGGTAATTATTAGGTTTTGGATTTTGACATGGATAAGGTCATCAATGCCTACCATACATTCGAAAATCGAAAACCTGGACTAGATAAATCGTTGGAAGAAAAAGAAGTTTTGTCCCATCACCTGAAAAATTAAAAGAAATAAAGGTTCGGTGATATATCTTTCATAATGACAAAAGACAAGCCGAGGCAAAAGAATAAGTTTTTGTCCCACCACCTGAACAATTAAAAGAAACGAAAATTCGGCGATATGTCTTTCATAATGACAAAAGATAAGCCGAGGCAAAAGTTAAAGGTCCAATAAAAAAAAATAATTTTACGAAGGCACTACTTCTAATTTAAGGTCCATTTCAAGGCCGTATCCAGGGGTTAGTTACCCGGTTTGAACCCCCCCCCCCCCGAAATTTTTGACTTAGTCGAAAATTAGTAAAACCCAGGTAAAAATCAGTATAATTAGTCGAAAACCGAGTCAAAAATTAGTAACCCCCCCCCCCGAAAAAGTCAAAAAATTAGTACCCCCCCCCCCCCCGAAAAAAACCTGGATCCGCCCTACTCCATTTGGATGTCATTACATCAAGAAAAGGCTCAAATTGTCTGCTTTAAGAAGACAAGTGACAATGAGAATCCATATATAGAAGCCTGCCGCGTACCGAGTGCTGGGACCCATAATTGTGTGCAATAATTGTGTATTTATGTATGCATGTATTTATTTTTTCTTGAAAACGACTCCATATTTTTCGGGAAAATTTGTATCCTGAGATATTCTGTTCTAAATATACATATCTACTACTTTTTGGGGGGAGGAAGGGTAGATCTTATATAGATTTTAAACAGTTTTTAAGCCAATTGGTTGTCTCATTTTTTTTTCTGTCCCTCCGTTTCGGTACTAATTGGCCAAAATTGTTGGGTCGTGGCAGAAAATGTTAGTCTGTTGAGGCACAATCTCTTTCTTGACTTTAGGGTAGTAGAATGTTTAATTTCGGTTCAAGTGAGATCCCTTATGATTATCTACGAACTCTTTTATAGTACAATCACCCCAGAGGAAAAAAGATTTATGCTACCTGTGATAAAATAAGGATTTTCCTCGATTATTAAAACTGAGAACTATAAACCTTTCGTTAAAGGTTTTAGTCTGTGATTAATCGATTGGATGTCTCAGAATTTACTTTTTCGAACATTTATCCAAGTTTTGGTCAAAATTTGGTCACATTTGACCAAATTTTGGTCACAATTTATGTATTGTAGCGAAAATTGGTTGATAACTCACTTTTTTGTGACGGGGTTTCTTTCGTTACTTAAGAAGGACACTGGATATTTTGATTTTCGTCCAAATGATGGTTGTCATTTTCTTTCAAATATTCTATGACAAATGATACCAATTCTTGTGTACTATTTTAAATATATTTATTACGTTAATTTCCAATGCATTGATTTATTTAATCACTTATTGAGATTTTTTATTTTAGCAGTTTGTTAGGTTTGGTGACCCAAAATAAAAAAGTCAGTTCTTAAATTGTGAAAGTTGTTCTGCCAAAAAAAAGTTCTGTCTAAGTTTAACAAACCACGTGTTTACAAATATAAACTATTTAAAATATTGTTTTTTTTTTTTTTGAAATGGCGATCTACTCGGGTTTTAATTAGTTTTAATTCTGATTTTAGAAGACTTAGGTATTTTTCATGCTCTTTTGTGTAATTGATTGTTCTTATTGATTTGTTTTTTGTTTTCAGAGCAAGCAGAGATTGGTTAAAAATTTGCTTCAACAAGTAAAAAAAGCCGCCATAAAGGATTTTGGGAAAACAATCAAGTCTCAACACTGGAAATTATTAGAAAAACATGACCAAGCTTCAATTTTTCAAGATGCGGGTTTCATTCCAATAGAAGAGGAAGGCTCGTCAAAAGTTGCATCACAAACTATTGAGGCATAGTTTCATTATAATCTAAAATATTTTTATACCAATAGGCTTAGTAACCCCAGTAGTTACGTGACTATATTTTGTTTATGATAATTGTTATGCACCCTTCATATTAGAACGTTCCCACTTATGTCGGATCTTTGGTACCCGGCCTGGCACTCCCTTCTAAGGAGCCACACGGTACACGATAAGGGGCCACACAATGGCCACCTGGAACTAATAAAATCCCCTGTCATCATTGGTGATAAATGTATTGCGAGGCCATTCAAGTGCGGCAGTGTAGTCCTGTGGTAGTTGTTGCTCCTTTGTAAGACGTCCCATGATGCACGATAAGGTGTCACAGAATGGCCAACTGAAACTAAGAAATTCCCCTGTCATCATTGGTAACTGATGTTGCGAGACCATTCAAGCGTGATAGCGTAATGTTATGGTGGCGTACTAACGCCTAGTTCGATAGTGTCGTTGCATCCTTTCCTTGTTCTCTTCAGAAAAAGTCTAAGGTATTCCAATCTAAGCTAAGGTAAAGTAACTATTCTTAGAATGTCCTAGTATGGGTCTGATCGTCTGGGTCTCTGGTCTTCTGGAATTTCATAAAACTCGTATTCTGCCTTAAAGTAATTTTGGGCAGTTGGAATAGACATTGAGAAAATGGAATAGATTATTCGATTGTTATTTATCATTAAAGGTTTGATAAATAGATGAGGGGCTAATCCATTTTGTATTAAAGTAAAAAAAAATATAGACGTTCTAAACCGTTCCGGTTGGTGACTTGTAACTTTGTTGAGAATTCAAAACCTGATTGGGATGTAAAATCTGTGGTTTCCCATAGTGTCTTTTTATTCAACTCACTTCTAATCTTCTCAATATTGATTTACTCCGAATTTATAGAAGTCAAATGGGACTTTTTTACTAATTCACGCATGGTGGGTCCTACAAGAAGGTAGTCAAGAATATAAGGGCATATGGTGGACATTAAAACAATCAAAAAGATCGAAATCCTGAACCCTTGCAATATCTAAAAGTTAGATGCAACCATTTCCTTTTGAAAATGTAAGGTGTTCAACTGAAAAGAGCCCCCCTCCCCTAATTAATGTTTATTGTGATGTAAACCCCTTCTTTCTCTTCTAATCTTCCCATTAATGAACTTCGTAAAAGTCAAGTGTGTCGTGGGTGTTTGAGGACAGTCTCCCCATAATATTACACCCTCCGTAGGCTTGAAGGGTGGGACTTCTTCACTAAGTCACGCATGCCGTCCCCTAGAAGAAGGCGACGGGGACCATTTGGGTCCTGTTTATCCCATCTTTGACGTTGGGAAGCCCCAACGGTGTCAGAACTAGTGATGCTATGGGAGCCTACTACAGCCTGTTAACTGTATTTAAGAAGGGGGCTCAATACTTGCTGAAAGAATTGTTGGTAGTTTTTTTTTTTTTTTTTTTTTTTTTTTTTTTCATCTTTTAGTTTCTTAATTGGCCACTTCTCTATAAAGAAAGTATGCAAATAGACAGGAATAAGGGGTTCGAGCTTCTAATGAAAATAATTACAAGGGATCTGCTTTTTAAACCCAGTTATCTAATTTAGAGTCCCTTCAGAGTAGCAACATGAAATGCTAGGGAACTTAGTTAAGACTGGGCCTTTTCAATCAAGAAATCTCAGGTGTGTAGAGAAAGACGTTGGTCTTTGCACACCGGAAAGCTTAAAGCTCGCCAAAGTTTTTCGTCTGATTGTCACTAATAAAGAATCCCCCCCCTCTCTTCTCTCAGAGGTGATCTTTAAAATCATTTCCACTTGCCATTTGATGATCTTGTTCTGGTCTTTTTATGTCTGCTCTACAAGTCTTCAGTTATAGCTTTGTCTTACTTTTGTCTAAAGAAATATGTAAAATACACCTGACCTTGCTATTTATAGTTTGTATTTTTACGTTTTAAGTCTTAACGACATAATATTAAATCTATAATTTCCCCGTTGAGTAATTTTTGGACACAGAACTAAGTCTTGACGGAGACCTCACCCCTGCATTGAATAATTTTAAGTATAATACTAGTACTGCTACTGAAAACTCCGGGCAGCATCAAGCCACCTGATACCAACATAGCTAAGCACGCTCCTCCTCCATCCTCTATTTTAGGTATAGATTCTCAGCAAAACTACTTACTTGAATTTTAATTTGCTGATCCTTTGCTTCAAGGTTCAAATTCACGGTTTTTTACCCAGCTGCACTTTCAAAGTCAAGACACATTATTGTATTTGCGTTGAATACGCAAGGGAAATGAAACAAGTACTTAAAAACAAAAATACTTGCTATGAAGAGAATTACGTGTGGGCTAAATGCTGGGCTAATCTGGGCTAATTAATGAGCTTGGATGGCTAAATTGTGTTGCAGTTCCTTCATTTTGTTTATGCTGGAACAAAATGGATTTAAAACCCGTCCCCTATTAAATTAGCCTATAATTCAGGCCAAAAGGCAACAGTTTAGAATATGAGGGCCCTTTGGTTGACATTAAAAAATAATCAGATGGTCAAAATCTTGGCCCCTGACAATAACTAAAACAATTAAAGGCAGTTATTTACTTTTTGAATATGTAGGGTGTTCATCTGGAAAGACATCCCCCCTCCCCTATTTAGTCTTTATTGGGATATAATCTCATCATATATTAAACACTGCTTTTTAGTGCACTCCTGGCTCAATGATTATGCAATTTTTGGGATGTTTCAGCAGTTGCTGAAATAGTCCAAAAACATTTTCAATCTAAACTGACTCAGTTGCGCTCGTTGCTCCAGCTTTTATTGGAAAAGTATTGCGTTTATTAAACCAAATTGGGCGTATAATACTTTACTGGTCGTGCACAATTGTAGCCAAAGTTAATGGCCTTATTTTCTCAACTATCTATAAAACTAGAGACGATTGAGGCTTCATGGCATAACATGGTTCAAAAGTAGCACAAGCCACATAGCACTCATTTTAGAAGGAGGGCCGGAACAAAATAGAAGTATTTTTTCGCTACTCTTCCAATTTTCCCGTGAATTAGAGAAGGCGTTTTGAAAAACCTTGGGCGTGTACCCATGTTAATGGCTTTATTTTCTACAATTATTTAGAAAACGTGAGATGATTGAGGCTTCATGGCTTAACATGGCTCAAAGTAGCAACACAAGCTATATACCATCCATAGGTCCACCAAACCAAAATTTTGAAAGCTTTTTTAAGTCTTTGGCATTCGATTTGTGCTGAATACTGTTCAGGCAAGAATTTAGTGGTGGGAACCAATACTATATTCAGCTAAGTTTGGCAAAGTTCATGAAGTGTGATATTTTGCTGCGAAAATTTTTGCAGCAGCTCTTGTTCCAGGAATTTTGTTGATAATTGTGGGACGTTCAACAAAGATCAATGCTTGCTTCTGTCCCTAAGTTGGTGGAAATATTAAATTGGGATTGGGCTAATTTGCTGTTTTTTTTTTTTTTTTTTTTTTTTTTTTTTTTTTTTTTTTTTTTTTTTTTTTTTTTTTTTTTTTTTTTTTTTTTTTATTCTCTGTTGTTTAAAATTGTCCAATTTCCTAATCCTTTTTATATATAGAAAAACCTAAAAACCTTAGGCATGTAATTTTTGCTGGATTCTGTTACAGCAAGGATTTAGCGGTGAGAACCTACACTCTTTTTAGCTAAGTTTTGAAAAATTCACGAGGTGTGATGTTTTGCTGCGGAAATTTTTGCAGCAGCTCTTGTTCCAGGAATTCTGTTGATACTTGTGGGACTTTCAGCGAAGACGAATCTTTGATTTTGTCACTAAGCTGGTGGAAATTTTGGAATAAGGCTAATTTGCTAGAATACTTTCTTTTAATTTCTATCGTTGAAAATCGTCAAGTGTCCCCCTCCCTTTTTATCAATAGCCGTAGAGCCTCTCTAAGAGGCTGTTTAACCTTTGATTTTTTCAATTTGAATTTATTTATTTCAGTCGCTATTCATTTCACTTCATTATTCATTATCAAGTCGACCATGATCATTCCGTTTTATTCATTTCAGGTTCGAAAAGCTTTAACCACCCAAGAACGTTATAAGTCTTACAGGCAAGCAAGGACTTGCAAAGAACCGGAAGTTGATAATAATCGAGATGGTAGAGGTGAGCACAAGGTAATAAGTAAAAATTGTATGATAAGTAAATCACCAGAAACTAAAAAAGGATTTTTTAAACCAGTTATACCACCAAAATCAACATTGCTTGAACGGAGGCAAAGGACTATTAATCCTCATAGCAAAACGAAGGAAAATTTAATCGAACTCAAGAAAAACAAAAGCTTCTCAAAGACACAAAAGGTCTCAAATTTCAAAGGCGGGGCTAATATTCAATCTGCCCACAACCTGGATCCCCAGGGGGTAATCTTTGGTGAAGCTGGATCAAGTGTCAGTCATGATGATGCATTGCTTGACACGGTCAGTGACGCAAAATTTAAAGAACTAGAAATTGCCCAAGCTACCCCATCTGTTTCTTATGACTGTGAGCCTTGGTATAAAGCTGAAGAGGAGGGCACTAGTGAGTGCACCAAAGATCAGTCTTCTAGCTATCATTCAAGCAATTTGCAACATGTATCTGACCCTAAAGAAAACGATTTAGATGTAGCTGGCTCTTTAAAAGACCTTGAAAATGAGGTGTCAGACGACGAAATTAAAGAGGAGTGATGAGATTGGTTTGTTTAACTATTATCAGTGAGTGGCAACGCACAACTAAAGAGCAAAAGCTGAAATATTTTGGACAGCAAGCCGCAACATTTAACTGTAAATGCTACATAGTTAGTCACAGAGTAGTTGATCATCTCAGCGTATTCTATGATAGTGTAGTTTAAAGGCGATCTGGTACGAGCTACCAACAATGTTTTTAGAAAGCATATTATTATAAATGTATTCTAGTCATTTCAAGTAGCATTTGAAACGGTGTCTGGTATCCAGTTAGGCTATAATCTTACCCTTGAATTCCTAAGTTTTTTTCGGAAACGGGTGGATATTTCTTTAAAAGAATTTGATAGTAAGAATGTATTAAAATCTCTATCTTCCCCTCGGAAAATCTTTTGACTCTTGTCTCGGACCCCCCCCCCCCCACCTCCCTTAAAAATAGTAAAACTGGTATATCTGTGGGTAATATCATATGTACGCGGGCTGGTTTAGTTTCAAATTTGTCTGATAAGCGGATCAAATTGTCCCTTTTATGTGATTTCTGCTTAAAAATAGTTAGAATAAATTGCACATTTTTAGAAAGGGGCCTGGTTTAGTATTACCCCTGATAAATATCGTCTACTTGAAGGAAGTCAACTGAAGGAAAATCTGTTATCTTGTCTTGTATGTTAGTTTTTTAAAACTGTCATGTCGCTTATGTTTCTTATATTTATTTTGCAACAATAAAGTAAAAGTGACAGAAAATGTTTTGTTTTTTTACGCAAAAATCAGTGTTGAACAGGTTAAAACCGAGCCCTCTAAGGAAGGGGCCCTAAAACGGGCCAGAATATTGTTTTTAGATTAGCTTGTATTTGATCCAAGGAGACCCCAATACACAAAAAACTGATAAGAAACATTGATTAGTCTTAAAATAGGGCCCAAAAACCAAAATTCAGTTTTATCTTGATGGATTTAAACTTAAATCTCAAGTATTTGGGCCCAGGAGACCCTAATATATGAAAAAAAATTAGATTGGGGTCATTGGGCTCCCAAAACTGGGTCTGAAAAGGGACTAAAAAATTTCTTTTATGTTTGACTCCAAATTTCTATCTTTCAGTACTTGGCCCATGGGGACTAAAATGCTCTGTAAATAATTAATTGGTTCCTCTTTCCCCAAAATGGGACCCGAAGAAGGGTCAAAATACCTTTTTCCATATCGCTTGAAACTTGCACCTACAAGCTATTGGTCGAAGAGAGCCCTAAAGCATAGCAAATGGGTTGGGAACATGCTCTCTCCAGAACTGTTGTTGTATTATTTTTACTATGAAGGATAGGGGGCTTGCCCCCTCCAAAATATTTTTTGATTGGCTTAAAGCTTGTAAACACAAATCTTAGGCCTACATGAAAAAAAGTATTTGGTTCGCCAAGAAAAGGGGCCCAAAAAGGGTTAAAAAACCTTTTTCCAAATGGCTTCAAAACTATATTCACAAGTCCCTGAGCTAAGGGCCCCTAATATGAAAAAAAAAAAAATAATTAGGATGGGCTACTAAAACGTCCTTAAGAGCCAATGGTGAAAAGAAATAAAGAAAAAGCATTGGTTTACTGAAAATGAAGCCCATAAATAGGGTAATCTTTTCCAGGCGGCTTGAAACACGCAAACAAAATCTCTAGAGCAATGTGATTCTTCTTGTTGTTTTGTAAAACCCCACGGAATCAGAGGCAACGCTGTAGCGTTGCCTATAGTAAAGGCCATACGGCTCCAATGTTTACTATGTATATATATATATATATTTATTTATTCCCGCTTACAATGGAGAAATGGAGAAAAAAAAAGCGGAGTACAAAATGAAACAAAGAAAGAAGAAAAACATGTTCAACACTAAAAATTAAATACAGGTATTTCATTCACAGAAACAGTTGAGTCAGCGGTGAGTCGTAGAGTTTACTTAGGGATCGTCTTGAGGCTCTCCGTTCTAGATCAATCACCTTGGTTGATGGATCAAGGATTCCATATATAGATGAGATCTCTGTGTTAGAAAATCTTAGTGGAAGACCCAGCAAAAATTTTGCAAATCTGTAGTACGTGGTTCGTATTTTTCGACGCTCGGTGAGGGACAACATTTCCCACAAGGGTGATATATACCAGATGGCAGGAGAGACGACGGCGTTAAATAGTTTTGACTTAATAAATCGATTAAATGACCACTTGCATTTGACAGCTTTTCCATATGCTGAGCGGATAGATTTACAGACTGATTCAGCCAACAAGCCTCTAGTTGACCTAGGTGTCTGGCCATACGTGATACCAAGGTAATTTAGGGACTGGGACTGCTGAATTCTGATACCGTCAAGGACAAGATTGGAATTGGTCGAGTTGGTGCCGCTAAAAACGATAAATCCGATTTTCTCTATGTTGACTCGTAGTCCTATTCTTCTGTATAGGGTCACTAAAAGACGAAGATTCTCTTGTAGACCCCTCAGCGTGCTGCTTAGGAGCAACAAGTCATCTGCATAAGAAATAAAACTTAGATCCAAGCCCTCCAAAAAGAAGGTCCCACGAACGAATCTAGTTACAGAGTAAATCGCAGAATTAAAGATGATAGGGCTTAGAGCAGATCCTTGCCGAACTCCTTTGAAGAGCCGAATGGGTTCAGAAAGCTTTTGCTTGCGGTGACCGGCGATTGTTTCCCATCCCAAAGCTAGACGAATATGCGTGTGGGAGTACCAGTCATGGAGAACAAGGACAATGCGGGGGTCGACTCCTGAATCTAAGAGGCACCACAGTGCCTGCGATTGGACGACAGAATCGAACGCAGCGGAAATGTCGACACTGCAGGCAAAGAGTGACTTTTTAACTAAAGATGTAGACCTCATTATTCTTCTTAGTAGCCGATGGGCGTGTCCACAGCCCAACCCATTTCCGAATCCAAGTTGTTTGTCTCCCATTAGAGCGTGTGACGTAATATGGGGCAACAGTACCTTCTAAAATACTTTGCTGATAACCGATGAAACTGTGATTGGTCTGTAGCTTTTACAATTTTTTTTTTCCCAGAGGCACTTCATATGGAAGGGGTCTCGCAGAAGCTTCAAAGGGGGCTCATTCGATTGGAAATCGAGAGTTCTAGTACCCTTTTTAATAGTCGAAAATGATTTGAGGGCAACTAGCCCCCCCACGCCCATCATTCCCCCAAACACATCCAATGAAAATTTTGAGATAGCCATTTTGTTCAGCGTAGTTGATTTTCACATAGAAAATATGTTTTTGAGGAGGATACTCCTCCACAACCCTCAGGGCAAGGGTTTTAAGTTATGCCCTGGGGGCATATAAGGTTTTTATAGAAGGCGTTGTCGTAGAAACTTCAAAACAGGCTCATTCGATTGGAAATTAAAGAGCTAGTGCCCTTTTTAATAGTCGAAAGTGATTGGAGTGTAAATAGCCCCCCTCCCCCCCCCCACGCCCATCATTTTCCCAAACACATCCAGTCAAAATTTTCAGATAGCCATTTTGTTCAGCGTAGTTGATTTCCAGATAGAAAATATATTTTGAGGAGGACACTCCCCCACAACCCTCAGGGCAAGGGTTTTAGGTTATGCCCTGGGGGCATATAAGGTTTTTATAGAAGGCGTTGTCGTAGAAACTTCAAAACATGCTCATTCGATTGGAAATTAAAGGGCTAGTGCCCTTTTTAATAGTCCAAAATGATTGGAGGGCAACTAGCCGCCCCTCCACGCCCATCATTCCCCCAAAGACATCCAATCAAAATTTTGAGATAGCCATTTTGTTCAGCGTAGTTGATTTCCAGATAGAAAATATATTTTTGAGGAGGATACTCCCCCACAACCCTCAGGGCAAGGGTTTTAAATTATGCCCTGGGGGCATATAAGGTTTTTATAGAAGGTGTTGTCGTAGAAACTTCAAAACAGGCTCATTCGATTGGAAATTAAAAGGCTACTGCTATTTCTAATAGTCGAAAGTGATTGGAGTGTAACTAGCCCCCCCCTCCCCCCCCCCAAACCGATCATTTCCCCAAACACATCCAATCAAAATTTTGAGATAGCCATTTTGTTCAGCGTAGTTGATTTCCACATAGAAAATATATTTTTGAAAAGGACACTCCCCCACAACCCTCAGGGCAAGGGTTTTAAGTTATGCCCTGGGGGCATATAAGGTTTTTATAGAAGGTGTTGTCGTAGAAACTTCAAAACAGGCTCATTCGATTGGAAATTAAAGGGCTAGTGCCCTTTTTAATAGTCGAAAGTGATTGGAGTGCAACTAGCCACCCCCCCCCGACGCCCATCATTTCCCCAAACACATCCAATCAAAATTTTGAGATAGCTATTTCGTTCAGCATAGTTGATTTCCAGATAGAAAATATATTTTTGAGGAGGACAATCCCCCACAACCCTCAGGGAGAGGGTTTTAAGTTATGCCCTGGGGGCATACAAGGTTTTTATAGAAGGCGGTGTCGTAGAAACTTCAAAATGGGCTCATTCGATTGGAAATTCAAACGGCTAGTGCCCTTTTTAATAGTCAAAATTGATTTGAGGGCAACTAACCCCCCTCTCACGCCCACCTTTTCCCCAAACACATCCAATCAAAATTTTTAGACAGCCATTTTATTAAACGTAGTTTTAAGTTCTGGGAATTAGGTCTTTGAGGATGACAACTCCCCCACAGCCCTCAGGGCAAGAGTTGTAATTTAAGGGTTCTCCGAATCCTTCCTATTAATTCTTATGGAAGGGATGCTCGTATAAACTTTGGAGAGGTCTCATTTGACTGAAAATTTAAAGTTCTTGTACACTTTTTAAGAGTTAAAAGAGATTGGAGGGTGATTAGCCCCCCCCCCCCCCCTCCTCCACGCCCTAAATGCATCAGATAAAAAATTTGATATAGACATTTTGTTAAAATAGTACAAAGTTCTGATAACAAAAAACTCCGGTGTCGACACAGCCCACCAGGGCCCGGGGGTAGGCATTGTAGGTTATGCCCAGGGGCATAACTTATTAAAGGGGGTTTATAACTTACGGGAAGGGGTTTTGTGTGGGAAGAACACTTATGAAATCTATTATAATTATCCAATTATAAGGTTAAAATACATACTCTGAGATAGATGTAAAATGGCTTTGGCACAGAAATCCAATTAAGGTCAATTCCAAACAGTCTTGATCCCTTTGTGTCAGCAAGTGAAATGGTCTAAACCCCCTTATTGGAGCTATTTTTTCAATCCATTCATTGTTGCCAATCGCTGTCAACAAGTTATGCAAGCTGTCTATTGTTCATATATAAGGTTTTTATCAAAGAGGTAATCGTATAGACTTTGAAAAAGCCTCATTCGATTTAAATTGAAAGTTCTAGATCCGTTTTTTAAAGTCAAGAACAATCGGACAGTAAGCGCCCCCCCCCCCCCCCATGCCATAAAAACTTGAAACTTTTTGCAATCAAAAACGAACAAAAATTAATTAAAAAAAAAACTTTCCGAAAAATAAGTTTTTCAAAGAAAAGTAAAGGCCATTTTAAACTTAAGCTCAGGAGATACAAATACCTGTTAAAATTCAAACTCAAAACGACCAGCAATTACTACTAAAGAATAAATGAAACCCAAAACGAACGGAAATTAAATAAACAATCATAGCAAAAAACATACAACAAGTAATAATATAAATGAATAAATAGATCTTAAAGCGAGTAATGCTTAGATTGAATATGAAAATCAAGCTTAAAACGAAAACAAATATTTTGCTATTAAAGTATAAATGAAGCTTAAAACGAACAGAAAATAAATAACAATCAATGCGAACAAACATACAATATATATTAATGTAAATGAATAAATAAATCTTAAAACGACTGAAACTTCAATTGAATATGCAAAGCAAGTTTGAATCGAATAAAAATAACTACAAACAAGAGTTTGGGTATCGCCTCACTGCAGAAGCCTGAAACCTACTGCGTCATTGGCGCTTTACTGAAAACGAATTATATTACAAATGTTTTCATTTGTACTTAATATTGAAAATAAATATTAAAATTACAGTAAAATTTTGAACTGATGAGCTTTTAGCAATTAATATCATTATGCATCAAATATTCAGTTTAATTTATTAGTTCTTTTCAAGATTAGTCAAGACAAATATAGTTTCACTACAAACAAAATTTGGATACTGCCCCCTTCTTTAACTGTAAAAACCTAAAGCCTTCTGCTTCATTGGTGCTTCACTGAAAACGAATTACTCGTATATTACAAATTTATTATTTTCCAGTTCTTACAGCATTGAAAATGAAAATAAAATTACAGTGAAAAAAAAATCTTGAACTGATGGATCTTTCAACAATTAATATCATTATATATCTAATATTCAATTTGATCTTGTTTATACTTTCCAAGACTATTCAAGACTCATATAGTTTTGCCATTTTTTTTAAATCTGTCATTTTTACTAACTAATCGTGTTGGTTTGTTATATTCTATGGCTTCTAGGCATTTCTATTTGAGCGGAAAACTGCACCTCAAACTTTGTGGAACATGCATTTTCTTGCATGAAACACCAAAATATAATAAAATGTCAAGTTTCGGAGTGTTCCACCACTCGCAAGCAAGTGCCATTGGTATTTTTGAATCCGCATGGTCAATTTAGGGGGTGGAGGGTAGGCTAGTTCTCGTAGCAGCCCCATTCCGTCGTGGTATGATTCACACTTTCAACACCTGGCGTCCGGACTATCATATAATCTACCAAGCATACAACAACCCCAAATCAGTATCAATAAATAAATGAAACCCAAAACGAACAAAAATTAAAATAAATATTAGAGTCAAACTCAAAACGAGCATAAATTAATATGAATAGGGTTCAAAACCCCTATGCTTTCTAAAAGCCAGAATATAATTTGTACTTTACTGAAAAAAAAACAAATGAGTTTACTGAAAAAAAATGTGCATTGTCAATTTAATATACATATGCTGATATTTATTCCCTAAAATCTTAATTAATGAAAGAATTGTTTTCAGTAAAGCGCCAATGACGCAGTAGGTTCCAGGCTTCTGCAGTGAGGCGATAACCAAACTCTTGTTTGTAGTTATTTGTATTCGATTCAAACTTGCTTTGCATATTCAATTGAAGTTTCACTCGTTTCAAGATTTATTTATTCATTTACATTAATATATATTGTATGTTTGTTCGCATTGATTGTTTATTTAATTTCTGTTCGTTTTAAGTTTCATTTATACTTTAATAGCAAAATATTTGTTTTCGTTTTAAGCTTGATTTTCATATTCCATCTAGGCATTACTCGCTTTAAGATCTATTTATTCATTTAGATTATTGCTTGTTGTATGTTTTTTGCTATGATTGTTTATTTAATTTCTGTTCGTTTTGGGTTTCATTTATTCTGTAATAGTAATTGCTGGTCGTTTTGAGTTTGAATTTTAACAGGTATTTGTATCTCCTGAGCTTAAGTTTAAAATGACCTTTACTTTTCTTTGAAAAACTTATTTTTCGGAAAGTTTTTTTTTTAATTAATTTATTATAAGCAACCAGAATAAGATCTTTCAGTCTCTACACTTGCCAAGGATGCCAATTGTAGGGAGAGAATTTACCCTTAGAGTTTGAGAAATACCTTTCCAATTATATTTCTTTGAAGGTAATAATACCCTTGCCCAAGGGCGTGCCGAGGCTCGTTTTATTCGGGGGGCGATCTTCGTAAATTTTACCGAATCGCTACCTGATTTATGCCGAATTTTCTGCAGAAATCTAGAATTTTGCTAAATTTCGGCCGATTTCGCGAAATTTCTGCCGAGTGCCACAAAAGTTGGGGGGTGCCCCTCCCCCCACCCTCGGGACACCCCTTCCCTTGCCCCCTCCCTTCTAATGTACAAACCTTGGAAATTTTGGAGATTGTTCCCTGATCCAAGGTGATCTCTTGATTTGTTGGAAGGGCTAAGGGACGTGACAGTGGGCGGAAATGTTTTTTTTTTTAGCTCTGATCGAGTTGAAACTACTACCCCCAAGTTCCAGGATCAAGGTAATATTAGGGATAACGACATTCACGCCCGCTACCTGACAATGGATCAGAACTGGGCAGAATTATTTTTGGGTCAGCTCGAAACTTTAAATGACAAATCTTTGGAACAAGGAATCCAATTCCCAAACGCAATGAAAATATATTGGTTGGCCAGAAAAACAGTAAAAGCTTACTTCTGAAAACATCTTGAAACTTATATCCGTAAATATTTGAGTCAGAGGGTCCCCAAAGCACAGGATACAAAATTGGAAAGCGAAACTTTTCGGCTGAAAAGGGACTAAAAAATTCACCTTAAATTGCGTTTTATAAATGCTTTTCTAGTGGAAAAAATAAACTTCTTCTTTTGTACTATTGATTCTAGTGCTCGGTAAATAAAATCTAATAAAAATAATAGAGCATATACATTGATTTCTTTACTAATAAAACAATATACACTAGAAACTAATTTTGTTCTTGAATAGAATAGTTTCTCTTTAGATGTTTTCCTCTACATGTAAACAGTCATCTTCTTTAGAAAAGGCTCATTTAATTGGAACTTTAGAGTTATAATTCTCTTTAAGAGTCAAAAGTGATGGAGGGCAAATATAACCCTCCTCCCCTCCCTGACACCCTCTCTTCCCCAAATGCTTCCGATCAAAAATTTGAGATAGCCATTTTGTTTAGAATATTTAAAAGAACATATAAGAATACCCCCAGAATGGAGGCAACACCCAGAGCCCAGGGGAAAGGATTGTAAGTTATGCCCCGGGGAAGATAAAGTTTTTATGGAATGGGTGGTCGCATAAACATCGGATCGGATGTTTATTTGTCAATTGCCAAGCCTGTCATTCCCCAAAATACATCCAATCATTTAAGTTAGCCATTTGTTCAGCATTGTTGAAAAGTCCAGTAATTATCTTTTTAGGAATGTCAACAACCTCCCCACAGTTTTCAGGGTAAGGGTTGCAAGTCCGGCAATTTGTTCATTGTTTATATACAATACAATTATGTTATTGAGAACGGTATACATATTAGAATTTTATTTTCCAAAAAGGACCAAGGCAATTTAGGTGCACCTTACAGAGAATGTTGAAGGGAGTATTGAACTAAATCAAAATACGAGTACAAATGTGTATACGGATTGTTAAAAGTGCGTACCTTAGGAATGACTGAGTATATTAATTTGGAAATTTCAGGAACTGATAAAAGAGATTGTCAAAAAATATGATATTTGCATGCTATCACTACTACTAAAATGCCACCACTAATTCTACCACATTGCTGAATTTACAATATTGAGGGAATTTTTAAACTAAATAAAAAGACGATATTCGCAAGTACATTGTCAAAAGAGCGTATCTTAAGAGTTGATTTGGCTATTAAGCTGGAACTTTCGGAGAAAGCTTAAAGGGAAGATCATTAGACCAAAAGGCAATATGTGCACGCTACTACTAATACTTAATCACTGTTATATTTACTACTACTATTGCTACTTCGACTACTACTTATACTGCAACTACTTAAATTTGCACGTGTCGCGGCTTGCGCCAAGACACGCGCACGGTCCGCTAAGTGTAGTTGGATTAGTTTTAGGTCAATTTTTTTGTGTCCAGTTATTTCAAATTTAGCATCGATCTTTCGAAACAAATATGGAAAAAGGCGGTCCGCACTTTTTGTTCATTCCTCTGCCTTTTTTAAAATCCCCATTATTTCGTCCATGACAAAAAGATAAAATAGTACCACGAAAGCGCTACAAACTGAAGCACGTGCTACAGTGCTAAAAATGATGAAATAGTGCTAAAATAGTACTTCCGTGCTAATACAACTTTTGCCCCTAATATAACTCTGCTTTTACCTTGCTTGCATACCTTCGGTTCACCCCTTCCGCTTTTACACAAAAACAACCATTTTGTGTAATCCGCCAAATTTCATCCGTTTTTAGCTGCAGGTTTATGCGTCAGAATAGTTAAACAGCTGTGAAATCTTTTTATTAACTTCTAGAAATTAATATAGCTTATTCCTATGGATACGCTGGTCTATCAGAGGCAACGCTGTAGCGTTGCCTATAGTAAAGGCCATACGGCTCCAATGTTTTATTATTATTTATTTTTTTTCCAGAGGCACCTCATATGGAAGGGGTCGTCGTAGAAGCTTCAAAGGGGGCTCATTCGATTGGAAATCGAGAGTTCTAGTGTCCTTTTTAATAGTCAAAAATGATTGGAGGGCAACAATCCCCCACGCCCATCATTCCCCCAAAAACACCCAAACAAAATTTTGAGATAGCCATTTTGTTCAGCGCAGTTGATTTCCAGATAGAAAATATATTTTTGAGTAGGATACTCCCCCACAACCCTCAGGGCAAGGGTTTTAAGTTATGCCCTGGGGGCATATAAGGTTTTTATAGAAGGCGTTGTCGTAGAAACTTCAAAATAGGTTCATTCAATTGGAAATTAAAGAGCTAGTGCCCTTTTTAATAGTCGAAAGTGATTGGAGTGTAACTAGCCCTCCCTCCCTCCCCACGCCCATCATTTCCCCAAACACATCCAATCAAAATTTTCAGATAGCCATTTTGTTCAGCGTAGTTGATTTCCAGATAGAAAATATATTTTCGAGGTGGACACTCCTCCACAACCCTCAGGGCAAGGGTTTTAAATTATGCCCTGGGGGCATATAAGGTTTTTATGGAAGGCGTTGTCGTAGAAACTTCAAAACAGGCTCATTCGATTGGAAATTAAAGGGCTATTGCCCTTTTTAATAGTCCAAAATGATTGGAGGGCAACTAGCCCCCCCCACGCCCATCATTCCCCCAAACACATCCAATCAAAATTTTGAGATAGCCATTTTGTTCAGCGTAGTTGATTCCCAGATAGAAAATATATTTTTGAGGAGGATACTCCCCCACAACTCTCAGGGCAAGGGTTTTAAGTTATGCCCTGGGGACATATAAGGTTTTTATAGAAGGCGTTGTTGTAGAAACTTCAAAACATGCCCATTCGACTGGAAATTAAAGGGCTAGTGCCCTTTTTAATAGTCGAAAGTGATTGGAGTGTAACTAGCCCCTCCCCCCCCCCCACGCCCATCATTTCTCCAAACACATCCAATCAAAATTTTCAGATAGCCATTTTGTTCAGCGTAGTTGATTTCCAGATAGAAAATATATTTTTGAGGAGGACACTCCCCCAGAACCTTCAGGGCAAGGGTTTTAAGATATGCCCTGGGGGCATATAAGGTTTTTATAAAAGGCGTTGTCGTAGAAACTTCGAAAAAGGTTCATTCGATTGGAAATTCAAAGGGATAGTGCCCTTTTTAATAGTCAAAAGTGATTGGAGGGCAACTAGCCCCCCCCCCCCGCTACGCCCATCATTTCCCCAAACACATCCAATCAAACTTTTGAGATAGCCATTTTGTTCAGTGTAGCTGATTTCCAGATAGAAAATATGTTTTTGAGGAGGACACTCCCCCACAACCCTTGGCAAGAGTTTTAAGTTATGCCCTGGGGGCATATAATGTTTTTATAGACGGCGTTGTCGTAGAAACTTCAAAACAGGCTCATTCGATTGGAAATTAAAGGGCTATTGCCCTTTTTAATAGTCCAAAATGATTGGAGGGTAACTAGCCCCCCCCCCACGCCCATCATTCCCCCAAACACATCCAATCAAAGTTTTGAGATAGCCATTTTGTTCAGCGTAGTTGATTCCCAGATAGAAAATATATTTTTGAGGAGGATACTCCCCCACAACCCTCAGGGCAAGGGTTTTAAGTTATGCCCTGGGGACATATAAGGTTTTTATAGAAGGCGTTGTCGTAGAAACTTCAAAACATGCTCATTCGACTGGAAATTAAAAGGCTAGTGCCATTTTTAATAGTCGAAAGGGATTGGAGTGTAACTAGCCCCCTCCCCCCCCCCACGCCTATCATTTCTCCAAACACATCCAATCACAATTTTCAGATAGCCATTTTGTTCAGCGTAGTTGATTTCCAGATAGAAAGTATATTTTTGAAGAGGACACTCCCCCAGAACCTTCAGGGCCAGGGTTTTAAGATATGCCCTGGGGGCTTATAAGGTTTTTATAAAAGGCGTTGTCGTAGAAACTTCAAAAAAGGTTCATTCGATTGGAAATTCAAAGGGTTAGTGCCCTTTTTAATAGTCGAAAGTGATTGGAGTTTAACTAGCCCCCTCCCCCCCCACGCCTATCATTTCTCCAAACACATCCAATCACAATTTTCAGATAGCCATTTTGTTCAGCGTAGTTGATTTCCAGATAGAAAGTATATTTTTGAAGAGGACACTCCCCCAGAACCTTCAGGGCCAGGGTTTTAAGATATGCCCTGGGGGCATATAAGGTTTTTATAAAAGGCGTTGTCGTAGAAACTTCAAAAAAGGTTCATTCGATTGGAAATTCAAAGGGTTAGTGCCCTTTTTAATAGTCGAAAGTGATTGGAGGTTAACTAGCCCCCCCCCCTACGCCCATCATTCCCCTAAACACATCCAATCAAAATTTTGAGATAGCCATTTTTGTTCAGCGTAGTTGATTTCCAGATTGAAAATATATTTTTGAGGAGGACACTCCCCCACAACCCTCAGGGCAAGGGTTTTAAGTTATACCCTGGGGGCATTCAAGGTTTTTATAAAAGGCGTTGTCGTAGAAACTTCAAAACAGGCTCATTCAATTGGAAATTAAAGGGCTATTGCCCTTTTTAATAGTCGAAAGTGATTGGAGGGTAGTTAGCCCCCCCCCCTACGCCCATCATTTCCCCAAAGACATCCAATCAAACTTTTGAGATAGCCATTTTGTTCAGTGTAGCTGATTTCCAGATAGAAAATATGTTTTTGAGGAGGACACTCCCCCACAGCCCTCGGCAAGAGTTTTAAGTTATGCCCTGGGGGCATATATGGTTTTTATAGAAGGCGTTGTCGTAGAAACTTCAAAACAGGCAAATTCAATTAGAAATTCAAAGGGCTAGTGCCCTTTTTAATAGTCGAAAGTGATTGAAGGGCAACTAGCCCCCCCTCCCCCCCACCATTCCCCCAAACACATCCAATCAAAATTTTGAGATAGCCATTTTGTTCAGCGTAGTTGATTTCCAGATAGAAAATATGTTTTTGAGGAGGAAAATCCCCCACAACCCTCAGGGCAAGGGTTTTAAGTTATGCCCTGGGGGCATATAAAGTTTTTATAGAAGGCGGTGTCGTAGAAACTTCAAAAAAAGGCTCATTCGATTGGAAATTCCGAGGGCTAGTGCCCTTTGTAATAGTGATTTGAGGGCAACTAACGCCCCTCTCACGCCCACCTTTTCCCCAAACACATCCGATCAAAATTTTAAGACAGCCATTTTATTAAACGTAGTTTTAAGTTCTGGAAATTAGGTCTTTGAGGATTACAACTCCCCCAAAGCCCTCAGGGCAAGGGTTGTAATTTAAGGATTCTCCGAATCCTTCATATTATTTCTTATGGAAGGATGCTCGTATAAACTTTAGAGAGGGCTCGTTTGACTGGAAATTGAAAGTTCTTGTTCACTTTTTAAGAGTCAAAAGAGATTGAAGGGCAACTAGCCCCTCTCCCTCCTCCACGCCCGAAATGCATCAGATAAAAGTTTTGAGACAGACATTTTGTTAAAATAGTTCAAAGTTCTGATAACAAAAACTCCGGTGTCGACACAGCCCACCAGGGCCCAGGGGTAGGCGTTGTAAGTTATGCCCTGGGGCATAACTTATTAAGGGGGGTTTATAACTTATGGGAAGGGGTTTTGTATGGAAGAACACATAGGAGATCCATTATAATTATCCAAATATAAGGTTAAAATACATACTCTGTGATAGATGCAAAATTGCTTTGGCACACAAATTCCTATTAAGGTCAAATCCAAACAGCCGTGATCCCTTTGTGTCAGCAAGTGAAATGGTCTAAACCCCCTTATTGGAGCTATTTTTTCAATCCATTCATTGTTGTCAATCGCTGTCCACAAGTTATGCAAGATGTCTATTGTTCATATATAAGGTTTTTATCAAAGAGGTAATCGTATAGACTTTGATAAAAGCCTCATTCGATTTAAATTGAAAGCTCTAGATCCGTTTCTTAAAGTCAAGAATAATCGGACAGTAAGCACCCCCCCCCCGATTCCAAAAAAAACTTTGCAATAAAAAACGAAAAAAAATTAATAAAAAAAAACTTTCCGAAAAATAAGTTTTTCAAAGAAAAGTACAGGCCATTTTAAACTTAACCTCAGGAGATACAAATACCTGTTAAAATTCAAACTCAAAACGACCAGAAATTACTATTAAAGAATAAATGAAACCCAAAACGAACAGAAATTAAATAAACAATCATAGCAAAAACATACAACAAGTAATAATATAAATGAATAAATAGATCTTAAAGCGAGTAATGCTTAGATTGAATATGAAAATCAAGCTTAAAACGAAAACAAATATTTTGCTATTAAAGTATAAATGAAACTTAAAACGAACAGAAATTAAATAAACAATCAATGCGAACAAATATACAATATATATTAATGTAAATGAATAAATAAATCTTAAAAAGAGTGAAACTTAAATTGAATATGCAAATCAAGTTTGAATCGAATAAAAATAACAACAAACAAGAGTTTGGGTATCGTCTCACTGCAGAAGCCTAAAACCTACTGCGTCATTGGCGCTTTACTACGAAGGAAGGCCCTTGAAAAAAGACAACCACAGAAAAATTGATCTAAGGTTTAGACATTAAACCTCCCCAATCAAACGTTATAAATTTGTAAATAAAGAAAGGTTGTGCCAAATCTAAGTTCTGACAAAGTATTTAAAAAAGTTAGGGTATCCTACCATTATCCTAGCTTGAGAGCTAAACACTTGGTATGATAATTCTGGCCTATACCACATAGAAAACTAGCAACGCTACAATAGTTACTCAGTTCAGAATAGTACTTTTACTAATGCTAATCACCATCCTTTTAAGATATCACCCATTTCTTTTTCTTCCTCAGAAGGGTCGCGTGAAATAATTATTGCATAAGTTTGTCTACATATTCTACTGTCAAACAAAATCATTTTGGCCGATGCTACAAATGACGAAAAGCATCTCTTACTGACTGACATCTGCAGTTGAAATATCAGAATGCGTTTAGCATTGGTACAAGTATCCTATTCCGAAGCCTTAATTTATATATCGTTCATCATGGAAAAAGCCCTTTCAAAATGTGCGCTACTAATGGGTAAACTAAGCAATGACAACGCTCACTTTCCTAAATCTTCAAACACTGGCTTCTCAACATGGTCACGAAACTGAAACACCTGGGCCCAGAACTCAGAGGAGTCTTGGACGGATAGATGATAGACTTATCTATCAACAAGTGAAATGACATCATTTTAATACAATCCTAAAAAGGGCTTATGCCAGATTTGCCTCTCACTCAGACTACCTGTCTTGGCTTTTTCTCTTATTAGCCATGGCTAGATGCCAGTAACTTGATTTTAATTCAAATTTTGACTTTAATTTTGCTAGTGCAACTGTCTGTTTTGTGTACTCTCTGTGCAACTCTCTATCTTAATTCTGCCCTAGGATGGATGTATGAACGGATGAATAAGTGATACTTATCTATCAACAAGTGAAATTACATCATTTTTATACAATCCTAAAAAAAGGTTTATGCCAGATTTGCATCTCACTCCCACTATCTGTCTTGGGTTTATCTCCAATTACAGCAACTTGATTTTAATTCTTCACCATAATGTAAATTCCGGTCCACTTCAAGGAGGCGTCTCTACTGATTCTCAATATCACCTAATTCAGTAATTGGGATAGCACTGAGAGGTAGCTCTGCGAATTTTGGTCTGTTCTGCGATAAACATATTGTTGGAGAGAGAATTCTCAGTTTTATAAGAGTCAAAGACAAGAGGGACACTTTTTAATTTTACAAACTCATTGAACTGCCATGTTCCTTTTCGTGTCCAAAGTAACGGAAAATTTCAAAAGATCAAGTACAAAAAAACTGCTCAACTAAACTGATACAAGTTGCATTGGAATTTCAATTTTTTTTTTTTTTTTTCATACTCGTATCTCAAATTACCATTAATAATTTCCGACAGGAAACAGATTAGTGTCCAATATATTTCCAACAGGTGAAACATGTGATGGAACCCGTTGAATCCTCCTGACGCATTTGGTTGTATTACTAATTTCCAAGACGCAACAGCCTGCTGTCCAATACAACTGAGCCCTGGTAATTTTCGTACGGTTCCCAACTTTCAGTTGAAATGCCTATTTTTCAAAAAAAGACTGTTCCCGCCCCACGCCTATTCCAAAACTCAACCCATGCCTGACGGCTAAAACAAGCCCACGGGGCGGAAAACAAGCCCATCTGGCAACAGTGCCTAAAATGTCGGCTCTGTAAACCTTGCCATCTATTTTCTATTATTTTATTTATGTTAGTCTGTTATAGAAAGCAAGCTTTTTAAAGCTACTTAAACTTCAGTTCTGCCCAAAAATTCCTCCCTTCATTTGTTCAGTCTAAACATTTGAAGCACACAGGCAGGTTTCCGCTTCTATCAATTTTTAGAAGATTTACCAATTTCAAAGACCATCTCCCAACGAAAATAAGGGTGGTTGGCGTTTACCCCCCCCCCCCCCCGCGAAAAATATCACTCTGGAAATTACACCCCTTCGAAGTATATAGAAAATGATAGAGTCTGATAGAAAAAAAAAACAAAAAGATGTAAAATAAAAAATCCATGAAAAAGGCTATCATAGGCAGAGCACTAGCGCTACCTAAGTAAAGAACGATGTTGGCACAATGTATTATCTACTTTATTATTGTTTTTTTTTTTTGGGGGGGGGGGGGTTGAGACCAGAGAACTTCGTATATTTGTCGTAGAAACTTCAAAAAGGGCTCATTCTATTGGAAATTGGGAAGGCTAATGCCATTTTAATATTCGAAAGTGACAGGAGAGCAAATAACACCCCCCCCCACGCCCATCATTTCCCTAAGCACTTCCGATCAAAATTTTTAGATAGTCATTTTGTTCAGCGTGGTTGAAAGGTCCAAAAAATACATATTTCAGGATTTCAGTTATGCCCTGGGGACGTGTAAGGTTTTTATAGAAAGCACGGCCGTATAAATTTTGAAGGGGGCTCATTGGATTGGTAATCAGAAGTTCTAGTGCCCTTTTTAAGACTCAAAGTGATCGGAGGGCAGCTACCCCCCCCCTTCCACACATACGTCGTATTTTCCCGAAATGCATCTAAGAGACATTTTGAGATACAAACCCCCAGAGCCTAGGGCAAGGGTTGTAAGTTATGCCCCAGAGGCATTTACGGTTTTTATGAAAGGGATGGTTGATTAACTTTAGAGTAGGCTAATTTGGTTGAAAATTAGAAGTTCTAGTTCCCTTTTAAGAGTCGTAAGTGCAGAACATAATTTGCACTTTACTGAAAAAAAATACATTTTAAATGTTTTCACTTTAATGAATAAAGAAGTTTTAAGACTTTAAGGAGTAAATATCAGAATATCTATATTAAACTGACAATCCACGGTTTTTTTTTTGTTTTTTTTTTAGTTGAGTGCAAATCATGTTCTGGTCTTGAAAATACACGAAGTTTGTCAGCCCTACTCCTTTAAATTTTTGCTTGTTTTGACTTCGACTAGGTTATCTATTGTAATGTCTGTTTGTTTTGGGTTTCATTTATTTATTAATGGTGATTTGTGGTAGTTTTACATTGGAAGATAAGAAAAAATAACTCTTAGGATTTGGCAGTGCTTTCGTCCGTAAAACTTAAACAATAAGAATTTGTTGGTTCCCAAAGCCAACTATGCTTTCAAAGAAGATAAACCTTCTTAAACATTTTGTGGCCATATGTTTTTAGCTTAATTTTGATGATTTTTCACCCATATCTTTTTTTCTTCATTTTTTTTTTTTTTTTTATTTGGCAGCCACTACTCCCAAAAATTGCAGAAGTTAATACGGAAGTCTCTTCAACAAAAATGGGTTTGTGGTTTTTAACATACTTACTAGTTTTTAACGTACATACTAGTTTTTAACATATTTATGGTGTGTAAATACCTCTTTATCCCTTTTCTTAGGACTTCTCAACGAAACTAAAAAAAACACAACTCAAATAAAATCCTCAAATTTGGAAAACCCAATTTTCCACGGGGGTGTTTTCCAGGGGGGGGGGGTGTTTTCCGTGGAGATATTTTCCGCGGGGTATTTTCCGGGGGGGGGGGGTAGTAAGCGCCTATAACCAAATAAAAATTCGAGATTTAAAAAAAATTGGGTCCCTAGGAAATGTAACTTTTACAGTTTTTTTTTGGGAGCAGCATGTCAACAAAGAGCTTAAGGACACAAAAAGAACTTATGCTTGATTTATCTGTATTCGGAGTATGACAAGGCGATCGACCTCACCAAGCATCTGAACAAAGCTTCTGAGTGAAGGTCTATCATGATGGAGATCTCCAAAGAAGATCTTATTATAAAAAACTAACGCTATTAATGACCTGGTCAATCAAATTCATATGCGGTAAGTTTCATGAAGTAGTAACTTCTTGCATAATTAGCCACTTTGTTATAACAAAGCTAAAGTCAATTGGACGATAAAAAGCGATTAATATAACCTTTCCTGTGGTTCTTTTTTTATTTATTTGTAGCACCCGCAAACCTATTCCGCTGTCACAGTTCTGTTTTTGACAGTTAATTTACAACTAGTAATACTTTCGACAAATTGTTAATTTGGAGTTTACTTTTCATTTGCTTAATCCATCAATAAAGTTTTGGGGAAATCCTCATTCTGATTTGTGTTAATATGTTCTGTGTTGAGTTGGTTTTATCAATATTAAATAAAGAACGAATTTTTTATTTTATTGAAAACGTGAAGTGTATCGTGCTTTAAAATTCTTCTCATTATATTACAAAAATAACTTTAAAAAAACGCATCAAAATTTGTTTATATACTTTTTTGATATGCTTTTACAATTCGAAAAAGAAAACTTCAAGGGAGGTTTCAAACACAGTATCTCCCCCCCCCCCTCCCCTCACCAGATACGGCCTTGTCTATAAATGTCAAACCTTGATACAAAAAGTCGTATTTAACAACAGGGTTATCCTTGCCACAATTATGGTTACGAAGATACATTATTAAAAACAAACACGAATTAAGCATAAAAAACATTTGTTATTTCAAATGAAATTAAAGAGTGACATTAAAACTTAAAACGAATAGAGATTATCCGTATATGAGAGGGACTGCTCCCTCTTTAATCCACCTCTCTTTAAAGTAAACCTTCATTTTTCATCCCCAATTCTTCAAGAACGACTGCTCAAGCACAATGGTCATTAGAATAGAATAAAAAGCATTTTCTACAATACCTACAGAATGGAAGAGCTTGTTGATGTGCATGTGATTTAAACAGCACAATTTCCACTTCAAATATTTTAAAAGGTAATCAGACTCACATTTGCTGCACTCATTAACACTTTCAGCATAGTACTATCAAAAATTATCGTAAAGAGCGGGGGTTAAGGAGGTGGCAGCATAGCTTTCTTCATTTATGGAATAACTTCTGTATCTATTAAGTTTTGATGTCACTCTTTACTTTCATCAAATGGGTCAACTTTGGATGTTTAGTTGTCTTTGGGAATCAACAGAATGTGCATGACAACTAAAAAGGCCAAAAGAGAAAAAAACGTGTATTTGAAAATATTGGGCCCTGTACAGTCTACAGGGAGAATTCTGAAGGCCCCAACTAGGCTCCTTCTATCATTATTCCTCGGATCCTGGTCCATTGTGTCAATAAAAAGACTTCATTTCTGAATTTTGTTGAAATATGTCAATAAAGGTAGTGAGTCTTACGCAACTCGCTAATGTTGTACAGAAGGATTCATAAATAAATATTTGATGAAAGGTAGGCTTGCTATGCATTCTTGAACTTAGGATCTCAAGACTATTCTCATCAAGATTATTTTATTTCTTTCAAAAGATACTTCGAGAAAAATTTCCCAAATTATGCAAATGACTAATACCAAAGAAACTTGTTCGTTTAAAAAAGTAAAAACCAGGTGACAGTGGTATACCTCGTTAGAACTTGGAACGTACGACTAGGTAACATGTAGAAGAAATGATTTAAAGATTCGTAGGACCAAAACAATTTTAGACAAATCGGTAAACTATATAAATATTATTTAAGACCCATGGTCTGATTCATACTCTTGAAAAAATGTAGGCATTGTATACATATTCCTTTGAAAATTGGGTACATAGTTTGAAGTTGCAAATTGGTGATTTTTTAAACAGATCTTAACCATATCTCTCTCCTGAATATCGCTTTGTTTAAATTATTAATTACAAAAAGGACGCATGTTCAGCACCCCTATCCTTAGCACTGAGATCACTCTACCCGTGATGCAACGTATATCTTTACACAGGAGCTAAGTTACTTGTGAAGTCTTTCAGAATCAAACAACTCGTGGTAAGATCTGTAAGTAAGGAGTGACTCGGTTCAATAGTAACCAAGCTCTAAAACACAGAATTTTGATAACAATAAATACATGGTCTTGAATTTATTGTTGACCTTTGAGAAAAGGTCTTGTCACAAACATGACATTTAGACGGTTTCTCGCCTGTATGCACTCTTTGGTGCTGGTTCAAAACGTCCGCTCGAGAAAAGGATTTGTTACATACGTCACATTTAAACCATTCCTCACCGGTATGCACTCTTTGATGTGTATTTAACGTTACTGCTTGAGAAAAGGTCTTGTCACATACATTGCACTTAAACGGTTTCTCACCTTTATGGACTCGTTGATGCGCGTTCAAACTTGATGCGTAAGAAAAGGTCTTGTCACATACGTCACAGCTATACGGTTTTTCACCTGTATGAAGTCTTTGATGTGTGTTTAAAGCTGCTGCTTGAGAAAAGGTCTTGTCACAAACATGGCATTTAAACGGTTTCTCGCCGGTATGCAATCTTTGGTGCTGGTTAAAACGGTCCGCTCGAGAAAAGGATTTGTTACATACGTCACACTTAAACGGTTTCTCACCGGTATGCACTCTTTGATGTGTATTTAACGTTACTGCTTGAGAAAAGGTCTTGTCACATACATTGCACTTAAACGGTTTCTCACCTGTATGGACTCGTTGATGCGCGTTCAAACTTGATGCGTAAGAAAAGGTCTTGTTACATACATTACATCTATACGGTTTCTCACCTGTATGCACTCTTTGGTGCTGGTTCAAAACGTACGGTCGAGAGAAGCTCTTGTCACATACATCACATTTAAACGGTTTTTTACCTGTATGCACTTCTTGGTGCCGGTTCAAAACGTGCGCTAGAGAAAAGAGCTTGTGGCATATCTCACATTTAAATGTCTTTTTCCCTTTATGCGTTTTTTGATTTCCTTCCAATTTCCTAAATGTTTTACTTTGCAGGCGACTGTTGAAACACATTTCCTGATTTTCTAAGTCTTTTGCTTCATATTCCGTTGCAAACGAATTGGAGGAACTGCCCGTAGACGGATCTGAAACAACTAGTGACGTACTTCCCTGTAAGTGCAGTCCAGACAAGTGTGGTGAAAAGGGACCTAAAATTTTTAAAAGTCTACAGAGTTAAATCTATCTTTCAATAGGTTTTAACAACTAATTTTATTTTCGACTCCTCTTCTCTCGCTCTTGGTGATATTTATATTAGCTTTTCAAATTAGTTATTCTGTGTAAAAAGCAAAAATGAAATTTCAAACGATAAAAAATTAGCTTTTAAAATCAGTTATTCTGATCTAAGCAAAACCGAAAATAAAACCTCAAATGATCAAAAAGTACACCGCGAAGTAAAACCATAAGTTGAGAAGAGGCAATATTACAACAAATATTAGGAGTTTTCTTAACTAAATAAGCAAGAGATAAAAGAATGCACATAATTTGTTGAAGCTAAAAGTTTTTGGGTAACCGCAAACCTGAATACTAAATCACCCTGGTAGGCAAGATTCTTGTGCCTTTCCAAAATCCTGGTTTTAACATGAGCATTCAAGTGCACTATTTAGCCTACATGGCCATTTGAACCATTTACCAGAACCATTAGTTACCTCCAGTGAAGACAATAGAGGATTGTTACCAAGAAAGGTGAGATGCCAAAGAAAGGTGAGACCAAATGGGAGCTCAATCGATTCGAAATAAGAAGTTTTAGACCCTTTTTTGGAATAACTATTGATAAAAAGGCAACCAGTCCCACCACGTCCTTCTCCTCCAAACGAACTCAGTCAAAAATCTGAGATAGCAAAACCTACCATAACCCCTCCGGGGAAAGGCTCTAAGTTCTGCAAGTCGCCTACTGTTAATATCTATGGTTTTAATAAAATAAGCGGTGTCATAAATTTAAGATGGGGTTCATTCTATTGCAAATCGAAAGTTCTAGCGCCCCTTTTAAGAGTCAAAAGGCAACCAATCGGAGGGCAACCGCCCCCCCTCTACGCCTTTTCCCCTCAATGCATCAGACAAAAACTTTGACAAAGCCATTTCGTAGAAAATAGCTCAAAGATCAAATAACAAAAGCTCAGGGGTCACCCCCCCCCAAGGACCCGGGGAAAGGGCTAAGTTATGAAATTTGCCCATTGTAAACATATAAGGTTTTTTTATATAAAAAAGATGGCATTTTTTATCCTGAAATTCCAATAAAGCTTAGAGAACAGCTGATGGTATAGGGTTAAAACTTACTAAGGTGGAAAGGTGAGATCCTTATATGATAGCAGTTTACTGCTTAGGTTTGAAAAGAGAATGTTACAGCAAAATCGGTTAAAGAAAATCGCTGTTGCTATCAAGAAAGATCAAATGCTCATATGATGGCAAATTACTGATTCAATTTGAAATTATTGTTTCAGTTTGAAAAGCGTTCTAATCACGCAAAAAAAATCTTATTAAGTTTCAAACAGTTGTTCTTGCATAACGTTTTAAGATTTATTAGTGACTGCGCCTTTAATTTAGTTTCTGAGAGAATTCCTATAATTTTTCTGTTTTGTCTATTGTCTTAAAAATTAAAAACAGAGTTTTAATAACTGCTATACTAATTTTATCTTCAAAACGTGAGGTCTTAACCAAAATTAATTTGATCCTTGAATTCAGCTTGTTATGTATACCCGTATATGGAATCAGTGCAAAAGGCCACTATTGCCTAGTGATCTTCATTTGTGGCAAACAAGCTAGCAAAACAATTAGCCTGATTTGTACATGGGCGAATTCCCAGCCTCCCCCCCTGGGAGGTGGATTTGCTTTCCTATTCTTCTTAACTGAATGTCTCAAATGACCTCCTCTATGGACTTCTCTGTTATACCGTATAAAAATAGGAGAATCATGTTAACATAGTAATCACTTACAATAGGAATCAAAATACTGAGAATGTCAGCGTTCTGTAATTGCATTGCCCTATTTTTTGCGCTAGATCTTGCTTTATTTTGGCACTATCAAAGAATAGTTTATTATATAAACATAAAAAAAGAGGCGTAGATATAAGCATTAGATATCAACTAAGCTTAAAAAATAATTATTACTATTCTTGAATAAGCTGCAAATGAAAATTTTTGCTCACTAGCCGCGTTTTTTTAAACACATTTTAAAAAGTGCTATGGACATTTTTTAGTTACTTTAGTTGCAAAGGTTCGTCCTTTACTTGGTAACAGCTACCGCTGTAACCATGATAAAATTCTGCGACAAGTTTTCTTTTATAACTCACCAAATAGACAAGATACTGGTACAGTTCATTTCCTTAGTTTTAAATCCATCCATTTGAACAAAACTAATTTAAACACACCAAGGTTTTTGATGGAAGTAAAAAACGAAGTGAAAACACAAAGCTAACGAAAATTATAGCTTTTTAGCTTACGGAATGTATACCTGCAAAACCAGCTCAAATATGCTGACTCGTAATATTTCTCTTCGTTAAACGAATTCTGTAAAGCCAGTCTTTATTGAAAACTGGAGTTGTTTGAATTTTTTGCCTTTATGACTTGGTTGTAAGGAAACAATCATGTTTTTCGTTAGGGTGTTAGAAAGGTACTATCCCATTACGCGGGCCTCTCGGGTTAATCACTATAGACTAGGCAATGATAAACCCGTTTTTGACGTCTCAACTGTTACAGAGCAGGCAATGATAGCAAGTTTTTCATTGCGTATACGATATTAAACTGTGTTTATTTGGGGTTTAGGGGGGGGGAGGTACCTAGGTTAGGTTAGGCTATGTATTTAATATATGCAATGCTTTACCCCCAGCCCCCCCCCCCACCCCTAATGTGCCAATAAATAGCCCAAATTTGTTTCTAAGCTATTATATATTCATCCTATTTTATTTTATTTTATTAGCATTACCCAAACTTGATTTTTTAGAGAGGCCCGCATAATGGGATAGTACCGTTAGAAACTTCTGCAACCTAGTTTCCTTTTATTTGATCAAAAGAATTGGGAAAGCAGTTTTCAAAGACAAACAAGGGAGTTTTAAATAAGAATTCGTTCTAAGACCATGGTTTTCTTAAGGGATGAGGGTCATAGTTCTGCTAACTGATGTTCAGTTCAGTTCATTTTATTTAACATCAAAGATACATTTAACTAATATTCCAATACCTGCTCCAAGAAAGATACAAAAAAGTACTTGCGACTGGGGGGGGGGGTACATACAACTCATCTACTAACTAATAATTAACTATAAACAAAGGAGCAACAAATAATAAAAAAAAAACAAAAAAACAAAAAAAAAGCACTTGTGACTTGGTGGGTACATACAACTCATCTACTAACTAATAATTAACTATAAACAAAGGAGCAACAAATAATAATAAAAAAACAAAAAAACAAAAAAAAACACTTGTGACTGGGTGGGTACATACAACTCATCTACTAACTAATAATTAACTATAAACAAAGGAGCAACAAATAATAATAAAAAAACAAAAAAAAAAACAAAAAAAAGCACTTGTGACTGGGTGGGTACATACAACTCATCTACTGACTAATAATTAACTATAAACGATATAACTTTCTTTTACTTCTAGCAGCGTCAATCCTTAGTAGTATGATTATGAAAAGCGAAAACAATTTCTAGATATTGAAATATTACACTTGTTTTTTTTATGTTTCGTTTCAGTAAATTAATATTCTATAGAAAAAGTTTCTGGTACGCAGTTCAGGTCATAACATCTAATTTTCTGCTTATTTCAAACTCAACTTCAAATCGAAATAATAGACTTAATTAATTTATAGACTCTTAATTTATAGAAATACATACACTATAAATGCGGATTGTAAAAACTATATAAAGATTATTGTTAAGGCTTATTATCAAGCCTTTTGATCAAACTAATTAATTTTCATAAAAAACTAATTTTATTATCAAACTAATTTCAATTGAAAATTTGAAAACGCTGATGTAAGACCCCAAAAACGGTTTGACAAACACCTACACATTGAAATAAGATAAAACAAACGTTTCATCATAAGATTAAGCCCCAACCTGCCCTATTTTTGTCCCAATAAATGCATCTTATTCGATGCACTTTATCCTGCAAAAACCAAATGCTTGTCAGATGTACCTTGATTGTCAGAACAATTGGGTTCCAATTCTTGGGTGTTGTATTCAAATTTACATGTTCCTGAAATGCTAGGTGAATTAAGCAAAGAAACATCTTCACATTTGACAAAAAGATAGTTTGGAATATCAAAGGGCTTCTCACTGTCACCTGATAAAGCATCTTCAACTTCTAAAAATAAATTTAAATTAAACGAACATAGTAAACATTCAACAATAAAGTTTACTAAACGAATCCTTACACAATTATAAGTAAAAAAATACCAATCAATTGTGGTTTTCGTTAAGCAGCTGAATTCAGTTAACTTTATCTCTCTCCTACGCGTCTTAAAACTAGATAATTTAAAAAAAAATCAACAAAACAAGTTTATCAAAGAAAAGTAAAGAGCTTTACTAAACCAAAATTTGCAGAAATAAATTCAAATAATCTTCCAAGCTCAAAACTACCAAAAGTCACCATCAAATGAATAAATAAATCCCAAAACGAACGGAAATTACAATAAACAACCGAGTCAAACTAAAAATGAGCAAAAATTAACATGAGTAGCCCTGAGCCGCCTTGCAAAAAGTGGGATAGCATAGTAGCAATGCTACTTGGCAGTTTTCATGGTCTAGTAAAATTTGTTGGCAGATTTTGTCTGAATATACCAGCGCTTCCACTATCCCTAAACGTTTCGAGGTATCCGAAAAATATCTGTTTTCTAGAAGAAAAAAAAGATCGGTTCCCCAAAAACTCCCTTTCGTTCAGGGTTACCAGCCCATATGATTTATCACTAGTTAATATCCACCCCTAGTAACTATCAATTTCACTTAACTTGACATATTTTTTCACTACTTTCCAAAATATTCGTCTGGATTATTTACTACACATCAAAAACAAGACATAGGTTATTGAATTACTGACCTTTCTTCATATGCTAGTAAAAACATAATGTTTATAAGATTATACCATTTCATAAAAGATTCTCTTGTGACTCATGGTAAAGAATTTCATTTGAACACGTTTACTTACTGTGTAATTTTGAGCATCGATGCAAAAAGGGTTATTTTGGACAGCTGGACCGTGAGTTTTAATTTTTGTTTTCTTTTGTTATTCTGTTTAATTTTCACAAGGTCTGAAAATATTAGAGTTGGATTGACTATTATTCTAAAATAAAAGAGGGATTTATATGACAATTATAAAACCAAAACATGGTACCTATGCAGAGAGGAGGGAGGAGATTTCGTGATTAATTTGGAGATATTTTCATTATCAAGCTATAAACTAAAAGAACATACCACTTGGGACATTCTTTTTATGCTCTTTCAAAATACAACCGTCGTTTTACTAAGAAATTTAATGAACCCTCTAAGATGATACCTTTTTCTCTTATTTTCTGCAATTTATTTGGCATTGCAATTTATTGAGTCCGACACTCTTTTACTCTAGGTTTTGGGCATAATATATCACTCTTAAATACATAATAATTGAATGCATGATAGATTAAAGGAATTTATATTTTGCCAGGAATTTTGACCATTAAAATATTTGTTGAATTTTTCTTCATTTGGTATGTAAAAATTTAGTAGTTTCTTTTTTCCTTGGGAATTTTATTTTGTATATAACCTTGTATCTTCAAATGTATTCCCATCCTCCTCCCCTCACCATTTCTATTCCGATGCCCTCTCCCCTGTAATATTTTTGGCGGGTGTCCGTGCATGATTGAGTGGTAATTACACGATTTTACAGTCTCGGAAAGGTGTTTATTAAGTGAATGAAATTTAATGGAATAGACATTCTGCTGAAATTAGGACATTGAAAATTTGTTTAAATACCTAGGCCTACCTCCACAACTTCTAATGCTTGAGCAATTATTAACCCTGTATGAAGGCTAATCCTGAGATAAAAAAAAAACAAAAAACAATAGAATAAAAATAATTGAGGTAGAAGTGAATTTGCAGTTCAACACTTTTCCTGATCATCTTACCGCAAAAATTGCAGCTTCTCAAGTATTAGTTCTCGTCGAGAACCATGTTTTTTCCTCTCAAAGACCATCAAATTTCAATCTAACACTTAAATTTACAACTTGTCTAACTACTTCTTTTCTGCTTTTAATAAGACATGCATCCAGTTACAAAACATCTTGTTCACTGCGAGTCGGTAGGTCTTAAAATTTTTTTAAATACCTAGGCCTACCTCCACAACTTCTAATGCTTGAGCAATTACTAACCCTGTATGAAGGCTAATCCTGAGATAAAAACAATAGAATTAAAAAAATTGAGGTAGAAGTGAATTTGCCATTCAACACTTTTCCTAATCATCTTACCGCAAAAATTGCAGCTCCGCAAGTACTAGTTTCCATCAAGGACCTTGTTTTTTTCTCTCAAAGACCATCAAATTTCAACCTAACACTTAAATTTACGACTTGTATAACTACTTCTATTCTGCTTTTAATAGGACAAAAATCCAGTTTCAAAGCATCTTCTTTACTGCGGGTCAGTAGGTCTTAAAATTTGTTTAAATACCTAGGCCTACCTTCCATGGGCGCCCATGGGCTGAATTTTAGGGGGGGGGGTTACCTGGTCTAATCGGTACTTCGTTTTGAGTTTATAGGTATATCAAACTGACAATCAACATTCATTTGTTTTTGTTTTTATTTTGTTTTTGTTTTTTTTTCAGTAAAGTCTAAGTTATGTTCTGGTCTTGAGAAGGGTTGGGGGTTGTCAGCTCTAGTAATGTTAATTTTTGCTTGTTTTGAGTTTGAATAGGCTATTTATTACAATTTTTGTTCGTTTTGAGTTTCATTTAATTGCTGATAGTGATTTGTGGTAGTTTTACGCTTGGAAGATTATTTGACTTTATTTCTTCCCATTTTTGACTTAATAGAGCTCTACTTTTTTTCGAAAGCTTATTCTGTGGAAAGTTTTTTTTAATTAATACAGATATATGACACCTTCATTCAGCCAGGGGGGGGGCTGGCTCCCCCCTTTCCTCGCACCTTCATAACGCATGTGACTGCCAGGGTGCCAATCAATATTGTTCTTCCAGAAAATCAAATGGTACTTTTTGTAGCTGTAGTATACTGATCAATAAGTATCAAGCATGCAGTTGGGTATGCACTATTTTTATAATACCAATAACTTTGGAATGAACAACTCCATCCATAAAGTAACAGCAGTAAGATATACTTCGCTAGCAGTATTTGAAAAAATATGATATAGTACTTTTGATAAAATGGTATATACAAAATTATGGAGTACGATATTTATGGCTAATATATGTCTTGCCACTGAATTAGTTTATATTTGTAATTCTAATTCAGAAAACTATTGATATTTCTAACTGCAATCAATACTAATTACATTTGTTACTGTTCTACGAGTTTTAAGCATAAAAATACTTTTGCTCAAAGCAAACATGTCAAAACACAAGTTTTCTGCTAAAGTGTCATCAGCTTTTGGAATTCTGATACTGGCAGCTTTGGAACTTTTTGTACCTGGGGATGACAACCCCCAGGCCTTCTCCAGACCAGAAAGTAAATTGAACTTAACTTAAAAAAAACAAATGAGTGGGGATTGTCAGTTTAATATTCATATACTGATGTTTATTCCTTAAAATTTCAATAATTTTGTATCTATTAAAATCAAAACATTTAAAACGTTTTTTTTTTTTTAGTGCCGTGCATATTATCTTGTGCCATTGAGAAGGTACGGGCATTGATAAACACATGGAAGATGTGTTTAGAAATGAATGGACTTGAGAGGAGGGTTAATTGCCCTTCAATATCTTTTTACTCTGAAAAAGGGTACTTTCATTCAATTCAACATCCGCCTAAATATTCCTTGAAAGCTTCAGGTTAATTATTTTAGCTTAATCTCAATCTCAGCTTAGTCTAGCCTTAAAAATCTTAGCATAGTAGCAATAGTTGTAGTAGAATTAGTAGCAGTATGTGCATAGCACCTTTGGTTTCTTCAACATCCCTTTCGACACATTTTTAAAGTTTACACTTGAACACCATCAACCTATGCCTGAAGCATTTCTGATGTGTTCTCTTGACAACATGTGTGGGCATAGTATGTCTCGATTTAGTTCCGTACACTTTAAATATTTCAATTTTTTGCCTTAATACCCTTAGTTTTAGTAGCAACAACAGTAGTAATAGCGTTAGAATTAACAGTAGTAGCCTTAGCCTTAGTGGCAGTAGTAGTAGAAGAAGAAGTACTAATAATGATAGTAGAAGAAGAATGAGTGGAAGCAGTAGAATTAGGATGCAGATACTTTTGGTTAGTTAAACATCCTCCACAACAAGCCCTGTTACTTTCCACTTCATACACCAAACCGTTCATAAAACATGCTGTTGCACCCTTTTGACAACCTGCATACAGAGAGCGTGTTGTGATTATGTTTATCTCCCCCCCCCCAAACAAAATCCTTAAAAAAGTTCACCTTAATACCTTTAAGCATAGTTGTTTTGGCATTACTAGTAGGAGTATTAATAGTAATAGCGCTGGTACTAGTAACATCAGTAGTATTAACATATTGAATTTACAAGTAGTTGAAATAGTAGTAGTAGTAGTAAATATAGCAGTGATAGTAGTATTAGTAGTAGCGTGTACATATTGCCTTTCTGTCAGTTGATCTTTCCCTTTTAGCATTCTCTGAAAGTTCTAACTTAGTACCCAAATCAATTCTTGAGAGACGCTCTTTTGACAATGAAAATGCACATAGCATCTTTTGATCTAGTTCAAATTTCCCCTTGATATAGTAAATACAGAAATGTGGTAGCAGTTATAGTAGTATGCAAATATTGCCTTTTTGATTATCTCACTTATCATTTCCTGGAGGTTCCAAAAAAAGAAAAGCATAAACTAAGCCACTCAATTGTCTTTAGGCAATTAATCTTAGGTTAAAATAAGGCAATTAATATACAAATAATCCACATAAACTTTTACTTGGCTTCCATATTTGTTTAACAGTTTTTCATAAAAATTATTCTAGAGTAATAGTAATTTTTTGCCAGTGATTTTTATTTTTGAAGAAGTTCCTGATTTGAGTGTTACCCATGTCTTTTAAGAGCATATGTAAATTGCATGCGGTGAACTAGCGTGTGCAAAAAGTGAGTTCATATACAGGTAAGCAAAGTCTTATTTTTATTCCATAATTGTGGGAAAAAAAGACAGAGGTAAACGTAATCTAATGGAAGCTGAATTAACAGACCCCGTGATGGACTCTTAAAAGTAATTCTGATGGGAACGTTCTCACTGACAGCCGGACGACAAATGCAGAATATATCGTTAAAATCCCGGAAAGGGCCCAGTCCATTAATGTGGATATTGAGGCACATAAGCATAATTTCAAGGAGATAAAAACTGATTTGAGTAGAGTGACAATTCGTGTATATTGAAAAAAAATAAAAATAAAACTAATATGCTGAAGACTCTTGTGGTTAGTTCAACATCCCCCACAACAAGTCCTGTTGTATTCAACTTGAAACACCAAACTGCTCCTACGATATTACTGATATGCCCTTTTGACAACCTGCTTACAGACGGTATGTTGGTATTCAGTACAACTTCTCCCTCAAAATTCCTTGAAAATTTTTACCTTAATACCCATAGGCATAGTTACACAGTAGTAGTATAGGTATTACTACTATTAGTATTAATAATAATAGCAGTAGTACTAGTAGCACCAGCAGTATTAACGCATTGCCTTTTGGCTAGTTGAACATTCCTCTCATTAAGTCCTGGAAGTTTCCACTTAATACAATTAGCCATTGCTATGACATTGCTGATATGTCCTTTTAATACCCTGTATATTTATATGCTTCAATGCTCTTAGCCTAAGAAGTAATTGCAATAGAATTAGTATTTGTAGCAGTAGTAGTAGTAAATGTAGAATTTATAGTAGCATTAATAGAAGCATGTACATAATGCCTTTTGGTTAGATGATCTTCCCCTTTAAGCATTCTCCGAAAATTCCAACTTAATATCCCAATCAATTCTTGATAAATTGTCTATGCATATAGCATCTTTTGATTTAGTTCAAATTTCCCCTTAATATTGAAAATGGAGTAGTGTGGTAGAAGCAGTAGTGGTAGTAGTTGTAGTGGTAGCATGGAAATATTGCCTTTTTGATTATCTTCTCCATCATTTCTTGAGACTTCCAAATGATTATACTTCATCATTCATGAATTACACCGTTTTGACAATCCATATATGCATAATGTGTTTTGATTTAGTTTAAAACTCCCCTCAACATTCTCTGAAAGGCTCATCTAAATGACCTTTGTCTTTTTGGAAAGTTAAATTCTAGCATACCTACCTTTCTCAAACGTATGTACTATATTAATTAAAAAAAACAGTTTTTCCAAGGGCAGTAAAGAGCGAAGTTGAAACTTAAAACGAACAAAAATTACAGAAATTATTACTTCACAGCCTATCTAACATATATCAATAAAACTAATGCAAATAAGTCAACTGGTGATATTTCCCTCCCAACTGAAATTTAGTTTCTCCAAAAAATTGTCAAAACTAAGATAAGCCTGCCTAATTCAAGCATCCACTGAAACAGGTCAGTTTTCTTTAGTACATCTTTACTTTTTTTATTACTATATGGCTAGTTTTTTTTCAGTTTTCTCTGTCATTTTCACTTGATTTGGGAAAATTGGCTACAACTTTGACCCCCCCCCCCCCCCTCCACAGGATTCTGACAAAATTACACCATTCATTGGGGTATGGATTTAGAGATCTACTCAGAATGTCGTTGCAAACCATGAACTGGATGACCTCTATTCCCTTTTGAATCAAAACTCTTGACCAAATACCTTCCTCAGACAAGCTTTAAAAAATGAGTACATCACATTTACAAAAAAAAGGGAAATTCACTAAAAATGATCGTATAGAAGGGAGAAAACCATAATTGAAAAAAAAAAACACCCAAGCAGGAATCGAACGCAAGACACTCGAAGTCGAACACTTTACCAACAGAACCACGCCTCTAAGAATGTGGTTTGATATATTAGCGCTTGTACTTTAATTACGTAGCTTATTAAGGGGGCTTGGAAGAGGAACATACGAGAGGTATTCTTGCAAACTTCCAGTTTTGGGTTTTGGACCATAATTATTACAATGATGATTTCGTTTTATACTTCCAAGCCTTTCTACTTAAGAAGTGACGTCAACAGTGTTGTTTTTAGTGCTATACCACACTTACGGATGGTAGAATTGATAAACATCACGCAGATATGAACAATAGCTTTCAAACGAGCCATTAAACGTCACTCTAAAAAGTACTGGTAGCACACTAGCCCCAGCTTTTCCGCTTGAGACATAGCACCAAAAGTGCTATTTTTTTGCTACTTGGCACTTATGGATGGCAAAACTGATTAAAAGCACGTAGATATGAGCAATAGCTTTCAAATCAGCCATTAAACATCTCACTAAGAAGTTGTGGCAGCCCACTACCCCTAGCTTTTCCACTTGAAATATGGCATCAATAGTGCCATTTAGCACTTGCAGGTGGTAGAATTTATAAACAAAACGTAAATATGAGAAATAGCTTTTGTGTGAGCTATAAAACATTTGTCTTTTGTAGCCTGCTAGCCCCAACCCTTGAGAAATGGCACATAATGTGCCATTTTTTTGCCATATGGCACTTGCAGCTGGTGGAATTTATGAAAAGCACGTAGATGTGAGAAATATTTTTGAATAAGCGATTAAGCATCTCTCTATGATGTTTTTGTAAACGGCTACCCTGGAAAAAAAAGAAGAAAAAACAGGAGACAAATCAGTGCTACCCATGCAAAAAAGTGATTTTCCCTGTTGTTCAAGGTTGGGGACTGTAATTTCCCTGAACAAGGTTTCCAACTATGCTGATTCCAATGGTACACGTTTCTTTTTGATCTGACGCCATTTTCGAGGGGTTTCAGGCTTTTTTTTCGAAATTACCATAAATTACTTTTTGTAATAACTTTTATTTTTAATATGAATGGAAATTAAAGTTATCATTCCTGAATCTGTGTCAGATGGCATTTTTTTTTACTAGGTAGTTTTTTTCTAAACGCGTTTTTTAACTTTTGGTTACTATGGGCTGTTGTTTACTCTTTACTAGGTTGCAGCTACTGCTGGAACCATGATGTAAACAATGAGCAAATTGCCTAACTTACATCCCTTGTTATGAGGACTGTGGGGAGTTAGAATTCCCCTAAGATATTATAACTGGATCTTTCAACAATGCTGAACAAAAAACTCTCTCTTAAAATTTTCATTGGATATGTTTTGGGGAATGATAGGCTTCGGGGAGAGGGGTTGCCCTTTATTCACTTTTGATTCTTAAAAGATCCCTAGAACTTTCAACATCCAATCAAATGAGCCCCATCTGAATTTTATACAACCATCTGTTCCATAAAAACTACATATACCCCAAGGGTCCTATGCATAATGCCCCTGGGCTTTGGGGGGTTGGTTGTACCCAACCTGAAGGCATAGTTATATGTTCTTTGGACTATTATGACCAAAATGGCTATCTCACAATTTTGATTAGATGCATTTGGGGAAAAGAGTGCCAGAAAGGGGGGAAGGCTAGTTCCCTCTATTGCTTTACACTTGAAAAGGAATTAAATCTTTACATTTCCAATCAAATGAGGCTCCTCAAAGTTCTCATGACCACCCCAGGACATAACTTACAACATCTATCCCCAGACTCTGGAGCTTGTGTCAGCCCTTGAATGCCTTGTTATGTGATATTTGGACTATTTTTTGAACAAATAGCTATCTCAAAATAACTATTGAATGCATTTGGGAAAATAGGACATGAGGGCAGGGGTAGTTGCTCTACAAACACCTTGACTCTTATAAAGTGCATTAGAGCTTCTGATTTTCAATCAAAGGAGCACCACTGAAGTTATTGCAACTGTCCTTTCCACCAAAACATTATCTGCCCCTGGGACATAACTTAGAACCCTTGCTCTGAGGGTTCTGGCAGAGGGGGGGGAGGGTTGTCATCCTCAAAAACATAATTAATAGACCTTTCAACCACACTGAACAAAATGAATATCTCAAAATGTTCATTGGATGTGTTCGGGGTACTGATGGGCAGGGGCTGGTTGCCCTCCAATCACTTTTGATCATTGAAAAAGTAATAGAACTTTCAATTTCAGATGAAATAAGACATCTTCAAAGCTGCTGTGACAGCTTCTTTTATATGCAGTGACCTGGTAAAAGAAATAAAGAAATAAAAATGCATTGTATCCACACATATGGGCAAATTGTGTCCACATTTAACTGTATAACTTACCATTTTTAATGAAAGGATCCTCAGAAACTGTGATATGTTCAGCCATTTTTGGTATTTGTGGTAAATCCGTAAAACAACTTGGGATTGAGTTAATTCAATTCAAGAGAAGTATGATACTATCATCAACACTTGGATATGGCACTAAGATTTTAACAGGAGAGTAATAGCAATAGTCCCTAAAAATACAAAAGCTATAATGATTAATAATGACTTTTAACCACTGAAAAGCACATTTTATCTTAATACAGGTGAAAGCACAGGCTCAACTCCTTCAGTAGTCAAAGGCATTAAAAATCTGATTAGTTTTTTGTTTTGTTTTTTTTTTACAAAGATGGTGATAGAATTCCAAAACTGTATTGTGTATTTAAAAAGTAGTTTCGGATTTTAAGTTAGAATAAACTTTCAGGGTAAAAAAGCAAAATACACCCGTTAGCTTATTCTGTTGGTAAATTTTCCAGGCAAAAACTGTTAGGTTGGGAAATTTGGTTTAACTCCATAAATGAAAGATTTATTCATGGTTTAATGCTTAAAACACTACAGTGTGCAGGCGAATCATGTATATGATGCAATTATTTTTTTCCAAGAGTCTATATCTAGCTGTTCTTATTTATGAGCCTTCAAAATTGTAACAATAGATCTAAAATTAGGTCCAACAAGATTTTTTTTAATAGAATTGTATTTATTAATTAAAATTCTCCAAATGAAATATGGCATTAGTGTACAGTTCAGGTTAATCAGAGGAAACAACACTATGAAATTCGGAAACAAAATAATAAACCACTTACTTTTAAAAAAAAAATACTTACTAATATTATTCTTATAAGAGCTTCACTTTACTTTAATTCCATACCTCCTTAATGTGCATATATACAACCCAATTTATGTAGGCCTATTTTGATTAAAATTGGCCTATTTCTTCAATTTGTTGATGATCCATCTCGCCTGAACAATCTACAGCTCCTAACACTCGTCTACAGACAACAGGGGGGTGAGGTCATCAAGGCTTACAAGCTACTGCATGCTGATTCCTCTTCTCAGAAGCCTTTCCAACTTGACGAATCATCCAGGACAAGAGGGCATAGTAAGAAGCTGTTCTGGAAGAGAACTCACAGTAGACTCCACAACCACTATTTCTCCAATAGAGTAGTGGCCCCCTGGAACAGTCTTCCCAATACAGCTGTCATCGCTTCCTCCGTCGATGCATTCAAGATCGTCGTTGATAGGAATTAATTAAGAAAAACTTTTTCCACAAAATAAGTTTTTCGAAGAAAAGTAAAGAACTCCATTAAACCAAAATGAGCAAAAATAAAATCAAATAATCTACCAAGCGTGAAACGACCACAAATAAGCGCCGATAAATAAATGAAACCCAAAACGAACAGAAATTACAATAAATAACCGAGTCAAACTCAAAACGAGCAGAAATTAACATGAGTTGGGCTCAAAACCCCTATGCCTCCCCAAGGCTAGAACACAATTTGCACTTTACTGAAGAAATATAAATGTTTTTACTTTTATAACTTTAATAAATCAAATAATATTAACATTTTGATTACTAAATATCAGTATATGTATGTTAATTTCTGCTCGTTTTGAGTTTGACTTGGTTATTTGTTGTAATTTCTGTTCGTCTGGGTTTCATTTATTTATCGATGCTGAGAGCCCTTTCAATTTCCAATCAAATGAGCCCTTTTTGAAATTTCTACAACAACTTTCTGTATAAACCATATATGCCCCCAGGGCATAACTTGCAACCCTTGCACTAAGGGCTCTGAGGGGGATATCATCCTAAAAAACCTTATTTCCAGAACATTCAACTACGTTGAACAAAATAGATATATCAAAATTTTTATTGGATGTGTTTGGGGAAATGGTGGGCGTGAGAGGAGAGTTAGTTGCCCTTTGATCACTTTTGACTATTAAAAAGGGCACTAGCCCTTTCAAGTTCCAATTGAATGGGCCCTTTTTGAAGTTTCTACGACATCGCTTTCTAAAAAAATTTATATGCCCCCAGGGCATAACTTACAACCCTTGCCCTGAGGGCTGTGGGGGGGGGGGGAGGGGTTGTCACCGTTAAAGACCTAATTTCCAAAACTTTCAACTACGTTAAATAAAACGGCTATCTAAAAATTATGATTGGATTGTTTGGGGAAAAGGTGGGCGTGAGAGGGGGGTTAGTTGCCCTCAAATCACTTTCGACTACAAAAAAGGGCACTAGCCCTATGAATTTCCAGTCGAATGAGCCCTTTTTCAAGTTTCTACGACAAATATTTCAATAAAACCTTATATGCCCCCAGGGCATAACTTATAACCCTTGCCCTGAAGACTGTGGGGGGAGTGTCCCTCTCAAAGGTATAATTTCCAGAACTCTCAACTGCGTGGAACAAAATGGCTATTTCAAAATTTTGATTGGTTATGTTTGGGGAAATGGTGGGCATGGAAGGGGTGTTAGTTGCCTTCTCATCACTTTCGACTATTAAAAAGGGCACTAGCCATTTCAATTTTCAATCGAATGAGCCCTTTTTGAAGTTTCTACGAAAACACTTTCTATAAAAACCTTATATGTCCCCAGGGCATAACTTACAACCCTTGCCCTGAGGGATGTGAGGGGGCTTGTCATCCTCTAAGACCTAATTTCCAGAAATTTCAACTACGTTAAAATGGTTATTTCAAAATTTTCATTGGATGTGTTTGGAAAAAAGGTGGGCGTGAGAGGGGGGCTAGTTGCCCTCCAATCACTTTCGACTATTAAAAAGGGCACTAGCCTTTTTAATTTCCGATCGAATGAGCCTTTTTTGAATTTTCTATGACAACGCTTTCTATAAAAACCTTATATGTCCCCAAGGCATTACTTACAACCCTTGCCCTGAGGGCTGTGGGGGAGTGTATTCCTCAAAAACACAATTTCTATCTGAAAATCAACTACGTTGAACAAAATGGCTATCTCAAAATTTTGATTGGATGTGTTTCAGGAAATGGTGGGCGTGGAAGGGGTGTTAGTTGCCTTCTAATCACTTTCGACTATAAAAAAGGGCACAGGCCACTCCAATTTCCAATTGAATGAGCCCTTTTCGAAATTTCTACAACAACTTCTTCGATACGAATTGCCCTGGTCTAAAGGAAAAAAAAAATAATAAATAATACGTTGTGCCAACACCGTTCTTATATGCCCCCGGGGCATAACTTAAAACCCTTGCCCTGATGTGTTTGGGGAAATGGTGGGTGTGGAAGGGGTATTAGTTGCGTTCCACTCACTTTCGACTATTAAAAAGGGCACAAGCCATTCTAATTTTCAATTGAATAAGCCCTTTTCAAAGTTTCTACAACAACTCCTTAGATACAAAGTGCCCTGGCCTAAAGAAAAACCATGGAAAACAGAGTAGGACGCCACCGAAGCAATGGCTCCACATCATCACTGACCAGCAACCAGCGACCAGCGACTGTACCGGATTTTTTTCCTTATTTCGCTGGACAATGCAATCTAAGGTAATTTAAGGTAATGAATTTATTGATTGGCAAATTTCAAATTAGCCTAGGGGCTAAATTGTATTATTTAATCGCATTATTGTAGACGTATCTTGATTCTAGGCAATATAAAATTCTGGAATATCATGTTTAACAGGGGCATCAGCTATTTTCCTAAGTCCAAAATGCCAGACCTTGGGGACAGTGAGTGCCAACAGCCAATTTCACTCTCATTGCAATTCCCCCCAGAAAATTTCTAGCTTACAATGCTGCCTCAAAAATACTCCTTAGCATCCTTTTATTTGAAGAAAGATGTCTTTTTATCTAATTTTTGATCCTTTTTAAAATCATGGGGGATCCCCCTTGTGTGGAAAATATTTTCTGTAAATCCCTCTCCCCCAATGGACAGTTTCTCCTGCAGAAAATTTCTCCATTGAGAATTTTATTGGGAACTTAAATGTTGGGTAGTTCATTTTCAATTTGTCACATTAAACTTTTTTTTATAGCTAACCCTCAAATTTCTTTATTCATTTCCCATTTAAGAAAAAAAATGCATGCTTACCAATGGTTTGCTTTGCACAGGCTCAGATATGATTCAATAGCTTTGCCCAGACGTGCAATGCATTGTTGGGCACAAATTATCAAATGCTTTCCATGTCCCCCCCCCCAATCCAATTTTTCCAGGTTTTTTTTTTAAACACAGTCAATTCTTAATGAACTTTTGGAGTCACACGATTGACCCCATTCCCAACCAAATAACCAGCAACACAAGGTTTCAAATCCCGCCCCCCTCCCTGTGAAAAACACATCCCCACTGAAAGTAAATCATGCCCAACAATTTTAGAAAACTTTGTAAAATTTCCCCTGGAAATTTTTGTCTATTAACTAAGAAAATACTAAACGCGTGTATTAAAATATAAGAAGTAAAAAGATCAATACAAAAAAATTATTTGTTAGTAGAGCTTGATAATCAGTTAAATATATTACATTTTATCTAAGAAAATACATAAATGTTTGAATCATAATTCTCTTTTTCTTTGTCAAAGAAGATGTGGCCTTTAACAAAATTTCTATTGAGCTAGCAAAATTTGCCACACATGTGTCTGGATATTCAAAGCTATCCACTTAGTTAACTTTTTGTGTTGAAGCTACTTTCTCAAGTGGTACTAAATTTAGTTTTTTAAAAATGGTTGCCTCAATCCCCTTCCAGAAATAATGATGATTGCAGTGTTGCTTCTACATTAAATATAAATTAAAAACAGACACAGATTAATTTATAAAAACAAAGTTTTTCCAATGGAAGTAAAGAGCTAAGTTAAAACTTAAAACAAACAAAAATTATTACTTCACAGCCTATCAAACATATATCAATTAGACCAGTGCAAATAAACTAACTGGTGATATTTCCCTATGTTTGTAGGATTACAGAAAACCATCATTTTACTGAAAATACATGACTTTACTGAAATACCTACTATAGCTATTAATAATCTATTCAATACCATATATATCTTATTACTATGCCCTGTAAAGTGAAACAAATCAGTCTCAAATCCATTATTAGCAGTGGAATAACCTGTATTTTGTTAGCTGGCATAATATGTGTTCTAAAAATGATAACAACAATAGATTGATTTTGACCCATAAAAATGACTCATTTCATTTATTGAATGATAAATGACTCATTTCATTTATTGAATGATGAGGCATGGTTCTGAGGTCTCGATTGAGAAGGCACAGTCCTGGTCTTGAGAAGGCATGGGGTTTATCAGCCCTACTCATGTTTATTTTTGCTTGTTTTACATTTGACTTGGCTATTTATTGTAGGCTAATTTCTGTTTGTTTTGAGTTTCATTTATTTTTTTATAGTGACTTTTAGTACTTGTATTATGTATGGAGAATTATTTGACTTTATTTCTAATCATTTTTGGCTTAATAGAGCTCTTACTTTTCTTTGAAAAACTTGTTTTCTGGATTTTTTTTTTTTTTTAATTAATAGACCTATTAACAACCAACTAATGAAACTTATTGCAAGAATTGAAGAAGACCAAATTTTCAAGTCACTTGGATAAAATAACTGAAATTATTAAATCGTTTTGTACCCCCCCCCCCAAAAAAAAAAATCGTTTTGTAACTCCCCCCCCCCCGCCAAAAAAAAGAAATATCCTGGACATGGCCCTGTTGCTGATTTGTTTTTTAAATAGCCTAGACCTAATACCCAAATTCTTCACTGCAATAATAACTCCAAAAATTTGGCAAGAGGGGTCTATATCCATAGAGTCAAGGGGCATGGGCTATATAATTATTTTTTTCTCCAAATTATTGGGGGAAGCATCCCCCATGCACCACCCCAAACAATGCCCCTAGAGGCTAACAAGGCTAATCTCCAAAGTTGCTGTCTGTAAAGGTAATGCCTCAAGTTTACTCTTCAATGTTGTGGCCAAGTTTTGCAAATAACTGGACAACATTGATAATTCAAAAAATTAGTAGACTAGTGTCCAAGAATAAAGTCTTAGTAACTGGGTATTGAAATTGTTGCATAATAGCCAAACTATTTAAATGGTAAAAAGCTCTGTCCATCATTAGGCTATGCTGAAGGCTATAACCAAACTTGAAATAGGAGAGCCTATTTGTACTCTAAAACGTGGTAGTTTGCCCGAGACTACAAGCAGCCAAGCCTATTAAGCTTAGGTCACTTGTTTGATGTGAGTTCAAGTAAATTCAGTCCCCCATGTTGTAGAAAAGTCAAGTGGACATTGTCCATCATCAGTCAATCCAACATCATTTTGATCATCTATCCCATAGTTCTATGACTATCTATTAACAAGTGAAATGACACCATTTTTATACAATCCTAAAAAAGGTTTATGCCAGATTTGCATCTCACTTTTTCTATGACAAAGCTTTCAATAGACTTTATATGCCCCCAGGGCATAACTTACAACCCTTATGCTGAGGGCTGTGGGGGGAGTGTCATCCTCAAAAATATGATTTCTGGACCTTTCAACTACTTTGAACAAAATGGCTATCTCAGAATTTTGATTGGATGTGTTTGGGGAAATGGTGGGCGTGGATGGGGTGTTAGTTGCCTTCCAATCACTTTCAACTATTAAAAAGGGCACTAGCCATTTCAATTTCCGATCAAATGAGCCCTTTTTGAAATTTCTACAACAACACTTTCTATAAAAACCTTATATTGCCCCAGGGCATAACTTACAACCCTTGCCCTGAGGACTGCGGGGGGGTTGTCATCCTCAAAGACCTAATTTCCAGAACTTTCAACTATGTTGAACAAAATGGCTATCTAAAAATTTTGATTAGATGTGTTTGGGGAAAAGGTGGGCATGAGAGGGGGGTTAGTTGCCCTCCAATCACTTTTGACTATGAAAAAGAACTAAAGCCCATTGAATTTCCAACTGAATGAGCCCTTTTTAAAGTTTCTATGACAAAGCTCTCTATAAAAACCTTATATGCCCCCAGGGTATAAGTTACAACCCTTGCCAGAGGGCTGTGGGGGAGTGTCCTCCTCAAAAACATAATTTCTATCTGAAAATCAACTAAGCTGAACCAAAATGGCTATCTCAAAATTTTGATTGGATGTGTTTGGGGAAATGGTGGGCGTGGATGGGGTGTTAGTTGCCTTCCAATCACTTTCAACTATTAAAAAGGGCACTAGCCATTCCAATTTCCAAATGAATGAGCCCTTTTCCAAGTTTCTATGACAACTCCTTCAATTGAATAGTGCCACCACAATCATCATATTGTATAAATAAGAAAATCAGTTAAAAACAGAAATAGCCTATACATAAAAATAATAGCGTACCACATGTAATTGGCCAAGGTTTGTTTTCTTCTCCTACATTTTGACTCCATAGAGTGAGCTTATTTGGATTTTTATTCCTCATTTATTAGTAGCCTACAGTTGTGACAGTGGGGTACTACTAACTATATAAGTGAATGTTTCTGCTTTGTTGTGTTACCCCTCACCTTAGCAGTCTTGGTAGCCTCAATATACTTGATTATTGATATAGAATCTGCACACCTATTGGAAGTTTTGGAATTATAGCCAGTTTAGTAGCCTATTTACCATTGTGATGCCTCCTCCACAAAGTAACAAACGTCAAAAACCAATTACTCCTGAAAAAGGTATTGATAAATGTGCTGTTGCTGGGTGTTTACTTGACGACAGTTCTTGTGCTATACAGTGCGATAAATGTGACCAATGGTTGTGTGCACAATGCCTGTCAATGTCCTCCTCTGAATATGACATCTTTGTGAAAATGAATGACCGACTTGGTAGCACCTGGGTATGCCCCATGTGTAAATCTAGAGGTTCAGCCCAGCTGCTGAAGTCAGCTCTTAATGAGCACTGTAGTGAAATGAAAGCTATGTATGTCGGTTTTCAAAATGAAATTCGCACCTCTCTTGAAGGTATTAATTCTAGAGTTCAGAGTCTAGAAAGTATTATCTCATCTAAGGTGTCCATGGCCAATGTTGAGGAAATGGTCAATCATACTATTGACATTAAGCTGAAAACTGAAGTTCAAAAGATGGTGTTACAAGAAAATGACAGACTGAAAAGACGTATGAATTTAGTTGCATATGGTGTTCCACCCCAAACCAATGACTTACAGTTCTTACAAAATTTTCTTAAAAATATGTTTCAAATTGATGTAGGTGCAGTGACCAATTTGCAAAGGCTGACAAGGACTAACCCCAGCTCAAATGCCCCCAACTCATCCAATCGACCAGATCCTTTACTGTTCTCAGTCAGTTCCTTTAAAACTAAAATTGACATCCTAAAACAGTCCCGCATTAAAAAGGGAGACATTCGTTTCTATGCTGATACCTCAAAAGAAGACCGGGTACACAGAAAAGAATTAGTAGAAGAAATCAAGAAAAAAGCTGCTGCTGGTGAGCAAAATTTAGGAATTAAAAATGGCTGTATAGTGACAAAAAACGTGCTAAAACGGGTTGCCATTACCCCAAACAACGGAATGGCCCTTTAAAAACCTATTCCCTGCCTCTACATAGTATTAACAAGCAAAGTAATTTATCTGTTCTGTACACAAACGCAGACTGTTTATCTACAAAAATTGATGAATTTCATGCCCTAATATCAACCCGCAAACCCCATGTTATTGTTATTACAGAATCACTACCCAAGAATTGTCAGCACCCAGCTATATTTTTCCAGCAAGTGCCTGATTATAACCTCATTATAAATAATAATTATAAGCGTCGAATTTCATTTATGTTCATACCTCATTAAAGTATATTGAAGTTAATGACCCAATTTCTTCAATTATAAGTGAATCCTTAGTAGTTGATGTGAAATTACCTGGGTCCTCAATTGCTTTTAGAGTAGTAGCCATTTATCGTAGTCCTAGTGTTTGTGAATTGTCTTCATTTAATAATAGAAAAATATTGCAGTATTTATCCACTGTCTCTTTATCTAGTTCTAAGTTTCTAGTAGTTGGTGACTTTAACCTACCTTCTATTGATTGGACATCAGGTACAACACAACTTTCTGATGAGTCATTTGAAAATCATTTCCTAGAAACTTTACAAGAACATTATTTGTATCAGCACATTCAAAACCCTACTCGTTTGCGCGCTAATTCAACCCCTTCAGTTTTAGACCTTGTAATTACAAAATCACCAGATGATGTTGCTAGTGTTGAGTTTTTGCCACCACTAGGAAAAAGTGATCACTTGGTGTTGGTGATATCACTAAATTGTGTGGTAGGTCATTATGATATTCCAAATCATTCTCCCAAATATGATTATGATAGAGGAAATTACATTGCATTTTCAGATTATATTTCATCTCTTTCTATACAAGAGGAGTTACAGCAATGTAATGCTACTGTTGATGCATCTTTTGATTTTATTAAGCAGGCCCTTATAGAAGGTAAGGATCAATATGTACCAATATATACTAGTAGACAGTTTTTCAAAAATAGACAGATCCTTCCTTGGTATATTGTACAAATGCTAAAAGAAAAGGGTGATAGGTGGCGTGATCATTTAAGATTTAAAACCTTAGATTCTTGGTTAAATTATAAAAAAGCTAGAAATAGAGCAACTAAATTCCTTCGTTTAAATCGTCAAGAGGTGGAGACAAATGTTATAGCATCAGTCCAAAGTTGCCCAAAAAGATTTTGGAAATATGTGAGAAGGAATCAAGTTTCACAATCCCATCATCCACTTCCTTTATAGATCCCAAAACTTTTTTACACATAGATGATGATTTTGTAAAATCACAACTTTTCAATAAGGTATTTGGTTCAGTTTTTACTCAAACACACGCCAAAACACTCACTCAGTTTATTCCTCCAGATTTAACAAAAGAATTTGTTGATTCAGAGTTTACAGTCCAACAGGTTTATTTGACACTCCGAAATCTTGATCCGGGAAAGGCACCAGATATTGATGGATTTTCCAATGTGATGTTACGTGAACTTGCATCAGTGCTTGCTGGACCACTCACATATCTCTTTAATCTTTGTCTCTCATCTGGTAAATGTCCTTCAGCTTGGAAAAGAACTATCATTAGGCCATTGTACAAGAATGGTTCAAAGTCCCATTTCAATAATTACAGACCAATTTCAAATACATCAATCTTTTTCTGCATAATGGAGAAAATTGTGGTGGGAAGAATCCAAGCACATTTTGAGGAAAACAACTTGTGGTATTCTGCTCAGCATGGTTTCCGTAAACGACGATCTTGTAACACCCAACTTCTTGAGGTGATTTGTGATTTTCAATTGATGGCTGATAATGGTATTTTGTTTGATTGTATTTATATTGACTTTTCCAAAGCATTCGAGAAAATTTCCATTCCACTTCTGATAAATAAATGTCAACTATATGGTATAGGCCCACAAACTATAGCATGGATAACAGATTATCTTACAAATAGAACCCAAGAGGTTGCAGTAGGTGATGCTTTGTAATCACCTATGTCTGTCATAAGCGGAGTTCCACAAGGCAGTTGTCTTGGGCCAGTACTCTTCTGCCTTTTTATCAATGATTTACTAGGCGTTGTTAGGAATTCGACCATAAAAATGTTTGCAGATGATGTAAAAATCTACAGGCCAGTCATGAGTGAACATGAGATTTCTTTACTTCAAGAGGATTTGGTTGCTCTTGGCCAGTGGTGTACTGCAAACTCTATGTTCATTAATGAAACCAAGTGCAATGCTGTGCACTATTGCATAGACTCCCTCAACATTACCATTACTTTGTTGTTGGTAAATTAATTTCAAGTGTAGAATATGTTCGTGACCTTGGGATTTGTTTTGATTCAAGTCTCAAATTTAATAAACATGTATCAGATATCACCCATAAGGCTAATTACCAATTATTACATCTAAGGCGTACTTTTTCTAAGTTTAATCTTCATTCACTGATCTCACTTTATGTATCCACTGTACGGCCAGTACTTGAGTATTGCTCATCAGTATGGTATCCCCTTAATAAGAGAGATAGAGAGAGGGTTGAGAGAGTGCAACGTAGGGCCACCAAACTCATACCATACCTGAGTCATCTACCTTACCACCAGAGATTGCAAAGACTACAATTGCCTTCTCTCCAGTTCAGACGTGATAGAGCCGATGTAATAAATACATTTCGCATTGTTAGGAAGAATATTGATACATATCACCCCAACTCACTTTTTCACTTTTACAGAATACAGTAGCACCCGTCAACACCAACACAAAATTTACCCACCATGTTCACAGAAAAGATTAGGCCAAAACTCTTTGTCTAGTCGAGTATGGAAGACTTGGAAATCACTTCCATCAGAAATAGTTACAAGTACCACGGTCCAGTCTTTCAAAAGTGGTTTAGCCTCTACAGATTTCTATACTAGGTCCTATCACAATCCATTTTGAGATTATTTTTACTTTTGTATTACCTGATTTGTGACAGTGTGACAGTTATTTTGTAAGCTTACTTTTTTGTAGGTTTCAATTATTAACAGATATGTATCAGTTAAGTTGGTATGTTATTGTATGTTTCAGTAATATTGTTTTTCCAATGTTTTTTCAGTTACTGTATGTTTTTGTTATGTCATTGATATTGTTACTGACTTTTTTATAATTGTTTTGTGTGACAAGCTTGTTAAAGCTTACCATATCTTGGTATTAATAAATAAAATACAAAGTGCCTTGGTCTAAAGGAAAAAAATAGCAATAATATGTTGTGCCAACTTTGTCCTTTACTTAGGCAGCGCGATTGTGCTGCCTATGATTAATATTTTGCTGATTGAGTTTATTATAAGCCTGACCTGCATGGGTGGTCTGGTGGAAAATGAGAAAACTTAACTGGGGCATAGCTCTAGCTTTTTCTTGAGGAGGGGGGGGGGGCGCAAGAGGGGTCTACATCCATAGAGTGAAGGAGCACAGGCTATATATTAATTTGTCTTCATTTTTACGTGTGTGAGTGTGTGGGGGGGATAGGAACTCCTCACCCTTGCCCCACCCCAAACAATACCACTGGAGGCTGACAAAGATAGTTTCCAAGGTTGCTGTCTGTTAAAGGTAATACCTCATTTAACTTTCAATGTTGTGGCTGACAATACATCCAAAAGTTAGTGGTGCCCAAGAATAGAGTATTTGTATCCAGGTATTTGTGTTATTGTGTAATAGCTATGTCATTGAGAAAACTCTATGTCCAAATTTTTGCTCTACTGATACCTATCAGTAAAATTGAAATAGGTAGCACAGTAAATAGCAAAACTGTTTAAATTAATGACCTACATGTGCACAAAAAATTGGCAATTCTGACTGTGAAAAAATTGGTTTCAAGGTAGTATAATGGAGAAATTATAGTAGACTAATGTCAAAAAGTATGCAGAGTGATTAAAGCTTCTGAGTATGGGGTGTCTTAGTCTACCCTATATAAGAACCTAACCAAAAAAATGGATGAAAATTCTTCCTTTATAATTTAAAGCAACTATCATGAATTTTATTTCCTTTACTTTCTTCTATTTTTATCTGTGTTTTAATCAGTTTCAGTCAATCATTACATTGATTTCATTTAGAAGGCTAGCCTAGGGCTATATGAGACCATTTGGGGAAAGGGAGGGGGCAGGGTATTAATTGTCCAAAATGTAAAAAGAAAAAAATGAAAATAAAAATGTCTCTTTTTGTTCTAGCATGTCACCTACTGAAGAAATAGCTATTCTAGACCTTTACCTATTTTGCCAAATTAGGGAGGGCAGGAGCAAAAATAAAAAAAAAAAAACAAGGAAAGATTATATTTGGTAGAATTCTGCTTCAGCTACTTTTGGCTATCTTGGGAAGGGGTTATCTTGGATGGGTCAACAGGCAAAAGTATGTCCCAGGAAGGTATTTTCAAGTACCTATCTCCACTCCTTCTCCCTCTGGAGGGTCCTGAAATTTGCCTACATGACAGTTCTATAGGCTACCTATTGAAACATTGACAAAAAACATTTTACCTTAATTTTCAGTTATCAGTTTCTTTTTCTCTGGCTATAGTTCTGGAAATACAATTCCTGTTTTTTTTTAGTAGAATTTTAAGCCATATCAATGTCTTTTTTTTTGAAAATTTAGAAAATGTATTTGTATATCTCTAAAACCTTATAAATTGGGATTGAACAAAGTTGTGAAGCTAAAAACAACTTTGTTGTAGGCTACTTCATTTAAGCAGAAGATCTATTTTGCAAGGTTTCACTTTTATAACACACAGATTTTTAAAGGTCATCAAAGGTCAGGACCTTCTAGAGGGATAAAGATCCATCCCTGAAAGTTTCATTTTCCTAACCTAACCCCTTTCCAAGATAGCCAAAAGTAGCTAAAGTAGAATTTTACCTTATATTTGAATAGTGAATTTAATGAAGATCAATCACTCTTTAATAATTACTGTTTCCTGCTAGTAAACCAATCCTTATGCAAGATAATTCAAAGCTATTTTTTAAGCCTAAACTCTACCAAAATACAAAATCATAATAACTGAATTACCTGTTGAGAAATAAACTATTAGTTTAAAGTCTCATTTAAGAAAGTTATAACCTTTAATTTAAGTTAACCTTTTAGCCTAGTTAACTAAATGTAGCCTACTATTTCAAATTTAGCCCCAATCTTTCAAAACTAACACAGCAAAAAGGGTGGTACTGGTTTTATGATGGGTGGTCCTGGTTAAAGCATATACAGAAATACACAGTCTGCACTTTTTGTTAATTCTTCTGCCTTTTTTAAAAATCCTCATTATTGTTGTTGTTGTTTGTTTGATGCACTCCTGGGCAGGCTGCCCATTGTGCACATCTCCACAATTTCATCAGAGCCTTTAGGGGTGAAAGGTGTTCCATGTCAAAATTCAGCTGTCCAGCTGTTGTTCTGTCATAATCAAGGGTCAAATAATTTAAATAGCCATCTGGCTTCTGTCACTGTGGTTAGAGAAGGGTTTTGAAGAGTATCAAGGGAAAAAAACATTAAATCAATGGCAAGCTATATTCAACTCCATCTAATGATGTCACATTTGAGCTTCCATATTTACAATTCAAACACAACTGGCTGATATGGCAATTTAAACTGATTAGCTTAGCTTGCTTGATATACACATACTTATACATATACATCCACTAATTTATATGTACAATATTAAAATAATCTGCAATAATATTAATATATACAGTTATTAATACAAATCACAGCACTAAGTGTAGCTTAGTATCTACAATAAAATGGCCTAATACTTCCACAGATTTTTTCCTAGCCCATGGTGGTGCCTGTACATGGCCTAGGATACTTCTGAGCATGAATGTGCCAAAATACTTTAGGCAAACTTTTTTCAATGGCAATCTCTGTGTCTTATACTTTTTACAATACATTAAAATATGCCTAACATCCTCTTCTACATTGCAGACCTCACAAAATGGAGAATCTACTGACTTCCATTTAAATAGAACACTCTAATTTGAGCATGGCCTGTTCTGAGCCTGAACATACTGATAGCCAGGTGTCAGGAGGTGGGGTACCATAATCATACAAATTAAGGATCTGGTTCTGAGACCTTTGACCAAAAACCTCTTTCTCCTTCTCCTTTAGCAACTTATCATAAGAACATGATAAATCATTCACTGAATACTGACATACTAAATTCTCCCCATAGCTAGCACCCCATTTTGCCAGCTTATCTGCCTGCTCATTTCTCCTAATTCCAACATGTGCTGGTACCCATGTTGCTTCAATCTCATACTTGGCTGTAATCAGTTTTAGTAGTATCTATTCTAAAAGCAGCACTGATTTTCTTGTTGGCCTATGACCATACATCAAATAATTCAGTACTGAAAGTGAGTCACTACATATCAAATATTTACTTACTGGCAAAACACTTGCAATAAATTTGAACGCTTTCAATAGTGTCTAAAACTCAAGTGAAAAGATTGACAACTTCTCTGTTACTTTGTAAGACAGTGCATGACTTAGCCCAAGGACCACAACTGCAGCCCCACCCCCAGTGGCAAAGCATGATCCATCAGTGAATACTGTTCTATGTCCAGTCTGTGTCCACTGGTCTACCCATTCATGCCACCTAGCTCTTGCCATCTCTGGTGGTTTCTCTGGGCTACCCCTTGAGAACAGGGGTAGTGCTATATTTGACTTTATACCTGTGCTAGAAGCTGAACCTACCTCATCAATAGCATCAGGAGTTGGGATAGGACCAGGTGTTTCAGAGATGTGTTTCACCATTTGCCAGTACAGTGGAGTTGATTTTTGTTGGAATCTTTGGATCTGATCATATGTTTCAATAAGTTCTTTGCAGATAATGTCATTTGGGATCAACATCTTCAGTGTAAAATATTGTGCTTCTAATTTCTTCATTCTAGTTTCTAATGTTGTCAGTCCTAGTTCACAGTATATTGCAGGTAGGGGGGTTGATTTTAGGCATCCAATAATTTTCCTCAGTATACAATGCAGGGCTGTATCTAGTTTTTTCAGGAGTTGGACAGGTGCTTCTTGGTATAGGAGGCAGCCATAATCCAGCTTGCTTATTACAACTGCTCTCACAAGCTGGGTGGCAACAGAGAAAGGGACTCCTCTCTTTGATAAGCAAATAGCATTGACAAAGCTGGCTCTGTTCTTGAGGTTTCCAATTAAATCATTCACATGGTGAGTCCATGAGAGTGAAGTGTCAAAAATCACAGGTTCTGCTTGACCTTGTTTTCAGCTTTTTTTCTTCTCAGTGTGGGCTTTTTGGCAGGTTGAATTCCATCCAGTGACTGAGTTGAGCTTTTTTTCCTTAAATTTCTTAAAACCAAATACCTTCTGACCTGCACTGATTAGGGTGTTGGTGATTGTGTCTGTCACTTTATCTGTAGTCATGGCAGCTGTATCTTGGATTTTGTTAAGCTGCTGGTTAACTTCATATCTCCAGGCTGGCCACATCTCTTCTTTAACACTCCATAGTTTCAGTTCTTGTACTTGGTATGTGTTCCTATACTCCTTAAGCATGTCAAAGGTAGTTAACATTGGACAGTGACCTGATGAGAAAGTGTATGGGATTCTAATCCTGAAGTCAGTTGTTTGGTTTAGGGAAGCCAAGGTCAAGTCAATTGTAGATTTTCTTCCAGTTGTTTTATTAAGTCTTGTACCAAGATCCAGGGGGGTGAGTAAGCATGTCAAGAATGCAGGATCAATGATAATGTTGGTCAGTTCATTTGACTTGTGATCCTGAGGTGATATCCTACATGGGATTGTGGAGGTTGAAATCTCTAGCCAATATTTTTGAGTCTGCACAACTATTCAGAACCTCCTTTAGCTGTTTCACATCAAAATTTCCTGTAGAACTGTTATAATAGTTGAAAACGCTTATCCAATTTTCCTTGAACTTTACTTTAATTGATCCTATTTCATTTCTTCCTGGTACACTAGGCTGCACAATATGGGCAAGGCAATCTTTAACCAAGGTTACAAGCCCATCCCCAGTTCCTTGGTCCCTGTCCCACCTTTCTGCATATATCCTCAGAACTTTGGTGTAGATTTTTCTGCAGTAAGGAATGTTTCTTGTAGCAAAACTAAATCTGGTTGTAGCCTGAGGATTATGGAGCTCAATTACCTTTGTCCTTCCTAAACCCTGTGTATTTAGCTGTAGGACCTTCATATTACATGAATATTTTTTCCTCTTTTCCATTGATCACTGTTTTTCAACATCTTCTCTTTTCCTTTACCTCTGTTGCCTAGTTTTCCCCTCTTACAGGCATTTCCTACTCCTTCTTTATCTTCTGATTCTGATGCACTCATGACAATGTCTGAGGGGTCTTCATCAGAACTGAGCTCATCAGTCATATCCCTAATGAGTTCTTTGTATGTTTTATCTGTATCTTTTTGTTGTAGGAGGATTGAATGGAGGGAGTTTACCAGCTTTGTTAACTTCTCAACAGATTTTCTCAACCTAAGGATCTCTTCTTCATGGTTACATATTAGAGGTGGGAATGCATTGTAGGATATTTGTGGGTTTGCCAATCCAGTAGGTCTTGTGGATTGGGTTGTTTAGCCAGTTGTGACCTGGCTAAAGCTCCTTCTATTAATTATTAATGCTCTTAATTTATTGGCATTCTCTTTGTAGAGCTTGCAGTCTCTGCCATTGGCTGTATGACCCTCATTACAGTTGCTGCATTTTTTTTTGGGGGGGAGAGGGGTGATTCATCTTTTTAGGAGCATGTTCTGAAATTATGGGCTTCTGCACAAATCAAGCATCCCTCTTTTCCCCAGCAGTTTACAGCTTAATGGCCAAATTTCAAACATTTGTAGCATTGCCTTGGGCTTGGTAAATATTCATGAACATATATCTGGGCACCTTATACAGCAATTCTTGCTGGGAATGGTACATCAGTATTGAAGTTGATTAAGTTCATATATGACTCTTGTCTTTTACTGCTCTTTGATATATCCTTGTCATTTGTAATTTTGGCATCTTTTATATCTGGTTGAGCCTTTACTTCTTCTAAGACTGGTAAATTTTTTGCAAATCATATTATTGACTTACAAATAAAGTAAACATACCACTTGATGCCTTTTTTATGCTCTTTCCAAATATAAGAATCATTTTATCAGAAATAAATTTCACCCCCCACCCCTATATACACCAATTCAGGGTATATATTTGCATATTAGGGGGTGGGGTTAAAGTTTAAACTTAACTCCTATTTACATCAGAAATAAAGTTTACCCCTACCCTCTTAATGTGCAAATATATACCCTGAATTGGTATATATAGGGGTGGGGGCCTAAGTCAATATAATGATTTACAAAAAATTTACCCCAAGACCTCCTCTTTTAGCCCAACTGCCTGGGGAAGGAAACATTTTCTCTTCTATATTTTTCCAAGAACCCTCTCTTTGAAGACTACTTCAGTATTGTTAACTTTTATTCCTCTAAGCAGCATAATCTTAGAAGTGATTTCCTTTTTCTTGGCTAGTACTTCCACAGCACCACTAAGTGTTATATTAGGGCAAACCACCCCAAAATCTCTGCATAGCCTACATTTTGTGACAGTAGCTTTTCTATGTATCCTACAGATGTCCTGGGTAAAGATCCATTGTCTTTATTGTCAGCAGTCTTTCCCCACACCAAGACACTGGGAGCCTGGCCACCAATCCCAGCCCCAGGGGCCCCCCTCACTCTGTAATGGGTGAGCAGGGGTATTTATTTAGCCTTGGCCCACCTCATAAGGAGACATGTTAAGAAAACAATTCTTACTTTAAAATATGTATAATGATCCTAGTTCTTATATTATCCAAGGGGAGAACCTTTATCATCAAGTCTTTCCTCTAAAAATCCTCAAAAGAGAAAAAGCTTCCAAATATCACCATGTTTTTAATTCAATGCTTAAGTCTTTTGAAATTGCCGCTGTAAACTGCTGCCAAATAAGTTGTTTTATAGATAGAGTTTAGCACGTGTTTAACACGTGTGTCAAAAAACGTGTTTAAAGAAAAAGTAGTGGTATATTGAGATTATAGAAATTGTGAATTCTGTTATAAATCATGCCATTAACAAAAAATATTATTAATATTAATATTAAAAATATTATTTCATTTCTTTTCATAACCTAACCAAACCTAACCTAACCTAACCACTGCTATTAATATTTTGTATTTACACCACTGCTATTTGCCCTTCACCACTGCTATTCGCCTTTTGCCACTGCTAGGGTAAGACACCCAGTAGTTGGCCACCTGCCTATTCTCAGACAGAATGTAACTAACAGGGAACCTACCTCTAGGCTAATGTGCTTAGAAAGTTTTTATACATAGCTGGTTTCCCTGGTCACTATTAGATATCCATATGGATATCTAAGTGACCAGGGAAACCAGCTATGTATAAAAACTTTCTAATCAACTTTTTAAGCACATTAGCCTAGAGGTAGGTTCCCTGTTAGTTACATTCTGTCCAAGAATAGGCAGGTGGCTGACTACTGGGTGTCTTACCCTATTAATATTTTGTATTTATGCCACTGCTATTCGCCCTTTGCCACTGCTATTTGCCCTTCGCCCCTGCTATTTAAAAAAAAAAATAAATAAAAAGACCAGCATGAACGCTATCTATAAAAGAACTTATTAGGCGGCAATTTAAAGTGGCATTTTAAAAAGACTTAAGCATTGAATTGAAAACGTGGTGATATTTGGAAACTTTTTCTCTTTTGAAGATTTTTAGAGGAAAGACTTGATGATAAAGGTTCTCCCCTTGGATAATATAAGAACTAAGATCATTATACATATTTTAAAGTAAGAATTGTTTTCTTAACATGTTGGTCAATATATACGAAATCATATTATTGAGTTAGGACTAAAGTGAATACACCATTCGATGCCTTTTTTTATGTTGATTACGAATATAATAATCATTCCTATCGGAAATTCAAATTTAAGCCATTTTTGAGCTCTTGAAAATGACAAAAAATAGGGTGTAAAAAGGCTAATATAGCGTGGAAAAAGGCTTAAAACCTTTGTTTTAAACTTACTGTTTCATAATAAATCCTTATTTTAATCCACAAGCACTGACTTTCCATGAGTAACAAGTATATAAGTTCCAAAAATTCATTTTCCAAATATTATGTATTTTTTTCTTCCTTAACGCTGAATGTTCAAGAATGCGTTTTCGACAAAACTTCGAAAATATTAAACCTAACCAAACCTAACCTAACCTAACCAAACCTAACCTAATCCTTTAATATTTTTGACGGTTTGTCAAAAACGCATTCTTGAACATTCAGCGTTAAGGAAGAAAAATTCAAGAGCTCAAAAATGGCTTAAATTTGAATTTCCGATAGGAATGATTATTATATTCGTAATCAGCATAAAAAAAGGCATCGAATGGTGTATTCACTTTAGTCCTAACTCAATAATATGATTTTGTATATATTGACCAACATGTTTCCTTATGAGGTGGGCCAAGGCTAAATAAATACCTGAGCAGGAGGCTCACTCATGTCAATAGAGAAATTGTCAATAGCCTATACAGGAAATGGCCAAAAAGCAAATAAATGAGCACAAAAAAAAACAAGCACTAAAACAATAAATGTCAATAAAGCAGGCACTAAAACCCTACACAATAAGAAGCAAGCCAAGCAAAAACACTTATTTCAAGTTCACTATACCTATTACACCAATATGGAGCTCCTTAGGAGTACAATCGCGAGAAACCTTTCTTTCTATGTTTCTTTCTTCTTCTTGTTTCTTTCTTCTTCTTCTTCTTTCTATGTTTCTTTTACACTGATCCACGAATTTCTTCTTCTTCTTCTTCTTCAATTATAGGCTTCGGATGAATCCATTTAACCTTTTTCGTATTGTATGATTATGTCAGGGGTGTCCTGGGAAATCAAATATAGAGATTAGACTATTATTATTCAATAATAGGCTTTATACATCATTGATGAAACCACCTATATTTAGGCAGTTAAAGACAGCTTTGAACAATTCAGCATCATCAGTTGAAGAGTGTCTCCTTTGTGTTAGTTGGTCAATATTAGGGGTTAGCTTGAGGCGCTTGAGTATAGCAGATAAAGTTAGCCATTCTTTTTTATGGTTGAGAGTTGCCACAGGGCAACCAAAAAGAACATGGTTGATGGTCTCATCATAGGTTTGACATAGGCGGCAAAGAGGGCTCATTACTGTTGGAATGGTTGTGTTTTGATAGAGATAAGTTTGGCTGTTAAGGCCAGTAGCATTTGATCGTATTCTGTGGTACATCTTTGAGTCTTTCCGGGATGTAAGTGGAGAAAGGTTTGGTGGACATTGGTTTGCTAGATAAATTTTTAGGCGCCAATGGTTTACATCTCTTACTGGGATAGGTCTTCCAGAAATTATTTCAAGCTGAAGGGCAGATTTAGCTATTTCATCTGCCTTGTGGTTCCCTTTTATACCCATGTGACTTGGGATGTACTGGAATTTTGTGGATATACCTTGTTTAAGTAGTTGATTCAATAGTACAAGAGTGGTGGAGGTATCATTGTCTGGGTAGTCTGAATGTTCTGGTGATATTGAGGCAAGGGCTGATTTTGAGTCTGAATAAATTATAAGCGGGGTGTTTCTTGGGGGGTTTGGCATCTTTATAATGGTTTCCAATGCAATGTTGATGGCAGCTATTTCAGCTATATTAAATTTTCGGAATATTAAAATATAGATTGTCTTCTTCTTCATGCTCATTATTTCGTAAATGACAAAAGACTCTCGAATCTTAAAAATCGGGGACAAGTCTTAAGAATTCGGGGAGTTTTCGGGGACAGGTCTTCAAGATTCGGGGGAGTTTTCAAGAGAAAACAAAATGGAACTTCGTTGCAAAAATTTGGGAGCAAAAATTGGTTTTCAGGCTCAAATAGGGCTTGGATTCAAGTAGTAAATCAAGCCTTTCACAGGGTAGGTTTTAGAGCCAAAGCACGGGGTTGGAACCCATAGCTGAAAATGTTTATTGCTGACGTTGCGGCAAAAACTTCAAAATGGTTTTAAAGTAAAAAAATAAGCAAAATTACGCTCTGGAACTCTTTTGATTTAGGCTTTACAATATCTTTATTGCTTTATTTTCTAAACCTGAAAACGAGTATTTTATGTCACTTATTTTCAGAAAGATGACAAAAAAAAAGTATAGAAAAGCAATAATTGCAATACAGTGCAATAACATGTGCAATGCTTCTTACACCAGGAGTTTAATAAAAAAAAATCACCTGAAAGTAAGGAGCAGCATTAAAAATTAAAACGAATAGAAACGATAACATAATAAAGGGAATTGCCCCTTTTAAATACCCGACTATTCACTCTGAAGTTTTTTAGTATTTAAGCTTCTCAACCTATAATTCAAGGGCAGTGTTAAAACTTAAAACAAACAGGAGCTAAATAAAAAAAAAGAAAATTTAAACTCAAATTAAAAAGGTAACTTTGACGCCAATTGATGCATTATTGGTTTTTCATGATGATTTTAAGGTTCTTGGTGATTCCCCCCTCGGAAAATCCCACCGCAGGAACAAACGAAAAATACTCCCATTCCCCCCCCCCCCCAAAAAAAAAAACTAAACTTACGTAACATATTCCCCCGCTGAAAATACTCCCTGGAAAAAATAACCTCCGGAAAATACACACCTCCCCTGCAGAAAATACCCCCCTCGGAACATACATTTTTTTCATTTTTTGCTTCTAATATGCTTTCCTGTCTTTTGGTTACCTCATAATTACTATACAGTTACCGATTAAACCCCAACCCTACGGCCGTCCATGTTCCAAATATAGTACTTAATACAGTCTCATTTTTATATCATCCCATCTAATGGCTGGACATGGTAGCTATAGGCTACAAATCATACAGAAGTTACTTTTTCTTTTTCTTCACACTACTATTATTTGGCATTATTAACCGACGTTTCGTAACAAATAAGTCCGAAAATAATATAAAACTTCAAAAGAAAACAATATGACCCTAATAACCAAATTTTTACTTTAAGCTATAATGATAATTTTTTATGAATAATATTTTTTGGGTCATTCCCTTTAAATCCCCTATTTCTCGATCTTGTACATAGTCTATAGCTAAATTTTGCCTCATTGGAAGGAAACGGGGCGGGGAAAAGGGGGGGGGGGTGCAATGATTAACGTAAGAAGATTGTATATAGTGTTAGTTCTTAAGAAAAAATACAATTATACCACATTTTCTTTCAATTCTTTTGTTTCTATATCATGATTAGCCTTCACACAGGGTTACTAATTGTTCAAGCCTTAGAAGTTGTAAAGGTGGGCCTAAATATTTAAAAAAAATTACTAGGCTATCCCTAATTTGAGCAGAAAATATTTTGCGTAAAATTTCCTTCGCCCAACTAACATCTTTGGAAGACCGTAAAAAGTTCCTAATGATGTAAAAGTTCCGAAGGACGTAAATTTAAGGATCTTATAGCATTTGGGATGCTGCATTCGAAATGGTTTATTCTAAATTTAGAAAAATGATACTTTTGTGAACATATGAAGAACCATCTATACTTAAATTGTATCGGTCTGGTTTTTGTGCAAAATAACACAAGAGACGAAAATAACGAACAAAAGAGCAGTGAAGAATTATGGTACGTACAGTAATATTTGCTTGGGATAGTCATTGGAGGTGACACCATGATTGGGTGATTCTTGGGGATATTTCAGGGATTCGGGAAACCAATTTTTTGGGGGGGAAACACATAGATATTCGGGGAAATCCCCGAAAATTCGGGGATAGTGGAAGCCCTGATCACGGAAGCGCTACAAATAGAGGCGCGTGTTACATTAATACACATGATGAAATAGAGCTATAATAGTACTATAAGGGCCCAGCCCTTTAGTGCTAAAGTCGTACAGAATTTTTCTCCTAATTCGGTGCTTAACTAAAACTACAAATTTAGTTTCAAATTGTCATTTCTAGCCAGTCAAGAGAGCTTATGCGGACAAGACTTTCAAAATTAAAATCCCTATTTTTACTGTCAGAAGATAATGGATGAGATAAGTAGAACAATTGCTTTAGTGTGTTTCAATATTATGTCAGGTGTGACATGTTTGCCTAAAATAAAAAAAAAAACAATGAATGAGAAAACAAAATTAAATTTCAGTTTAAATATGTAAACATAAATGATGAAAATGGTGGAACTTGACATATTCTGATTGGTTGTTGTCGAGAATCCTAGACATTGAGTTTTAGAGTCTAGAACTCAATGTGTAGCCAAGCGCCTTGTCTAGCGTGTCTAGCTAAGTGCCGAATGTTCCTTGTGAATGGTCGTTGCCTAGACATTAAATTCTGGCTATACACGTGTCTAGACATTGGATTCTAGCTAGACACGCTTGTGAACGCCGCTTATATTTAATCTATTTTAGCTGCAGGCTTATACGTCATAATAGTTAAACAGCTCTGAAAAATTTTATTAACTTTTAAAACTTAACATGGATTATCCCAATGAATAGACTAGTCTATGCTAGTAAAAACAACAAGCCAAAGACATACAATACCTTAGGCTTATTATTACGTTAAAATTTTTGGTACAACTGATTTACACGCTTTTTTTATATGCAAAATTTGCACATTGACATGCATGTCCAATTTTTAAGCCAGCGAAAAGTATACACAAAACTTTATTTATTCGTTTATATGGAATATGTAGCTGGAATAAAACCCAGAAGTTTTGCATTGCAAAACATTATATAGAAGAGAACATTATGATTAAAGTAAGGCCTTAAAAAAAGATGAGTCTAGTCAAGCAAACACGTTTAAGCAACATTGTCACGTGAAATCCTACTGGTAATTTGGATTAAAAGCAATTTTTTAAGTCTTCCCAGTTATTTTTTCCGTCTAAAAGAATTGTTATTTATTTTAGATTAATTAAAGAACTTTATGCACAAAATAAGTTTTTTAAAAAAGTAAAGAACTCCATTAAACAAAATGAACAAAATACAACCAAGTAACCTACCAAGCATACAACTACCACAAATCAATATCAATAAATAAATTAAACCCAAAACAAACAGAAATTAAATAAATAACAGAGTCAAACTCAAAACAAGCAGAAATTAATATGAGTAGGGTTCCAAGCCCCATGCTTTCTAAAAGCCAGAACATAATTTGTACTTTACTGAAAAACATTCAAATGAATTTGTAATAACGTGACAAATTAAGTTCTAAGAAACTAATTTTAATAAAAGCATTTAAAAATGCAACAACGCAAATTATGATTTATAAAGAAGTTGGTAAATAGTGGGTTCTAGATAAAAAGCCTTGAAACAGACCACCAAAGTAAGAGTGGGCGGAATAGCTGTGGAGATAAGGAAATTCTGTAATACCACTTCCTTGTTTTAAAACAGAACGTGTGGTCGGGGCATAAAGTATATATATGCCAGTTTTTGCGATAATGGGCGGTAATCTCTCTAAACTATGTTGTATTACACCTCTGGATTTTTGGATCGTTTTGGAAATTGAAAGTGCTATATGATTTAATTATTTGTATTGTATGATTATCCCTATAACCCGAGTGCTGTACCATTATCTCCTTTAATGCTTAATAAAAGATATTATACTATAAGAGACCTCTCTACAACGTTATTATCGTCTCTCGATTAACTCCCAGTGGGTACGCCATAGATAATTAGTCAGGCCAAGGCTTAAGGCACGCTACCGAAGTTTACTTACCTTAAGGCGGTAATTATACCCTCTACAAACGGTAAACTAGCCCACCAACCAAAACCCGCGTTATACCAGCTGGTGAAAGCTGGGTGGTCAACTATAACCCTACTTCACTACAGCTATAACATTACTTTACAACAACCATAAACTTACTTTACTACAGCTGGTGGCTTGTGGCAAAACTGGGTCAAGAAGCTTAAATAAAAAGTTTATATGCTGTACAGTTGGGAAAAAGTGGAAAAATGACGAGACGGTAAAAAATTACAATTACATACTTTTACACAAGGGTTACCCAAGAAACTATCAGGGCTAATATTATCACAGAAACTTGAAAATCTCGAGCAGGCTATAAACCTAGTAGAGTCAGAGGTAAAAATTGATGAGGCTATGAATAATTTTGATCAGATGTCAATAAATAGCACAGAAAACCAAGAAAAAGTAAACTATGGAAGGGGGCAAAAGCGTGTGAAATTTGAAGAGACAGGGTGTAAACCAAAAAGGCGCGTGGATGGCTGAAATCTCTCACCATGGACTGATCCCTCCCCATTTGACGACCAATCCCATGGTATTCGATCCTTAATGTCTTGGAATACCAAGTATTATGGACGCCCACCTCCTCCTCCTGAAGACAATAGTAGAGCAAATAGTGACAGGTCAAGAGTATACAGAAATAGCTAGAGATCCCGTGCGGAACGACAGATAACCAAGCAATATAGAAGAAGATTCAATTGCTATTATTGTGGCAAAGTCGAATCACTATGCGGCAGATTGTTGTCTAAGAATGCATAAGGAAGGCCAAGCATACAAAACAAGACACAAGTTTAGAGCACAAGGGGGCAGAAACTTGAGAAGGCAGGGAACAAATAATACTTGGCACGAACCAAAAAATATTCCTGAATTTATCCCTAGAAATAAAACCGTAAGCGACACCCAAGGTCAAAATAGCACCACTGAACAAATTTGGGAAAACCCCGAGAACTTTATGACAAATGATGGTGGGCATTTAAAGGGAGGAACAAGACTGAGGTTGTTGATAGAGCTGAACCCTTTCAAAGACCCCTTTATAGTTAAGAATGTTGTGATACTAATATAAGTAATAATTTACCGATTTTGCATTCTTTTAATATTGAACGTTTCCAAAATTTACCGTGTTTACTTGATACAGGCACGTCAAAATCCTTAATTAGAGAGAAGGTTTTCAGAGGATTTCTTCCTAGTGTATAAAATCGTGTTTGCAGATGCCAGAATACCCTGGAATCAGTAACGGGTCACAATCTGACAATCTTGGGTGAACGTCCATTAAAATTTAGTACAGGAAACAAAGAAACAATGGTAACAGTGATAAAATGTAAACAAGTCCCATTTCATTGAATATTAGGAGTTGACGCTATAAGAAAGTATGGGATTGTGTGTGAGCCCCTAACCAATAATATAACCATAACCCAGCCAAACGAAACTGATAGACAAGTTTGCATAACAATGGATAAAAATAGTGACAATCCGGAATATAACTTATAATTGAACGGAAAATAACAATAGAAGGAGGGACCACAGTTCAAGTATTAGGAAAATCTAATACAGAAGAGGGTAATAACAAAACAATCGAGGCCATAATAGGTGGATACAATCTCGAGGAGTATTCCACAATTTTTGTGGAAATTCAAATCATTAAAATTAAAAAGGTATCACCTATTTAAAATTATCAAATCTAAGTAGTGATAACGTAAAGCTAAATCAAGTAACCCTACGGTCGGCAGAAAAGACTTCAAACACAGATATAAAATCAATAAGCAGTTCAGAATTAAGTATAAATTTTACAAGCCAAGAGCAAATTTCGTCAAAACCACAAGCGCAGGAAGACTATGGGATGACAAAAACAGATTTTTTTAAACTGTTTAATTAGTACGTTTACCTGAGAATACAAAAACCCAGGTGGGAAATATCCTCTAGGATTATAAATGGACGTTTGCAAGACACAAAGCTGATTTTGGTTTAACTCAGCTGATGAAGCACAAATACCATCACAAGGACCTCCAATTATAAAGTCACCATATAAAACGCCTTACCATTTAAGATCATGGCTAGATAACCAAATAAAAGAAATGGAAGAAGAGGGTGAAGGTAAATAGGGTGTTAGCGAGTGGTAATTTCCACTGGTAATAGTCAGGAAGAAAGACAATACCTGTAGACTATGCATAGGTTTTAGGGTGCTAACTGCAGTCACGGTAAAAGCTGTTATGAAATTGCCACGAATAGATACAATACTGGATTCACTTGGAGGATCAAAATACTACAATAGTTTTGACCTGATAGCAGGATATTGGAAAATAGCCTTAGACTCCGAAACAAAACACAAGATAACAGTAATTTTAGACGATGAACGAACGTTCATGTCTGAACGTATGCCTTCCGGCTTATCATTTAGCCCAAAGCGTTTTTGCCGATTAATGAATTTAGTATGAAAAGATAACGAACAAGGAAGAAAAAGAAATACATAAGCCTACTTAGATGATGTAATATGATTTACTGAAAACCTAGTAGACCATTTAATTGTGCTTAGAAAAATATTAGGAAAATTCGAAAAAGTAGGGTTAAAACTAAAATCAGAAAAGCTTAAAATTATGGTTCCAAAATTGATTTTTCTTCGACATTTGATAAACTAAGGTACTATTTCAACAAATCCTGAAAAATTCACAAAGATAGAGAAATTCAAACCACCAAAAGATCAAAAAAGCTGTGGATAAGTATGTGGTTTTCTAAGCTATTTCAGACAATATTTTAGAAATTATCTGACAATAGCTCAGCATTTGACAGTTTTTCTGAAAAATCAGGCAAATTTGAATGTCAAACAGATGCTGTAGAAGCACCGAATTATTTATTACCCGAAAATTCACATGGAATTAAAACGGAGTATAACAAAGGAAAAAGAAAAGAAAAGTCACATTAGGGAACATCACCAAAGACATTTGATGCACATTAGCAAAACTACTGGCACAGGATGGCTAGCAACGAGCTCGCTCTTCCCTTAGCGTTTTTCAGAATTCTCGGCGACACGGTTAACACAGACTGTTGGATCGGATACACCATAATTACGCATGATGTAGGATTCACTTGTTCATGGTGGCAGTCTCAGAAGGACCTTCGTGAATCGAAAAAACAAAAATCTTACTTTTGCACACTGGGCGGACGACAGGTATTTCCAGAAAGGTGCTATATACAGCATATGTGGAAGGGCACTGACATTATATAGCGACGCACGATATTTACGGTAGAACCGCTGTCTATTACCAATAATTGATCCGTGCACAATCCGGAATTTCACTTCTACGCGGCTTAAAAGCAATGTCCCGGTGGAGTGGAGGCTTCGACCGATTGGTAAGCTAAGGTAAGTAATACTTTCAGATAATTTCACAACTGAATTGCCCAAATGGATTTCTTCTTCACCCTACTCCACATTAAAAAACAATATGGTAGATTTTGACACAGTAAACGACAAACCTACTTTATTGTATTCCCTATTCAACACAACAAAATTCTTCGATAGTCGATCAGTGGACCTGTTCAAATAAAGCAACTCGTCAGCATATGTCATCAGTGAAACATCTATCCCTTTAGAAACACAAGTAGTAGCTACTTGGGCTTGTGCCGGAAGAACACAATTGTTGTACAAACTCGGAGGTACAACCGAACCTTGTCTGACTCCTTTACGGACTGGTACAAAGCGGATTCGACCGGATTTAAGAGTATTTTGATTTGTGCTCTATGGTTTTTGCAAATATAATATAATACTCTGACAATGCACAAATTTAGCCCTTGCTTATATGCTTCCAGAAGGAGTTGCGCGTGCACCGACAAGTCAAAAGCTCGGCTCGCATCAAAGAGCTAATAACTAGTGGATCACCCGTTGCCTCAGAATCAGACATAAAAGCAGTAAGGGTAAACAGAGCATCAGCCCAACCGAGCCCCACCGTAAAACCAAACTGGTGGTTTGGAATTTGGCAACAGTGTCTAACATTTGACAATAAAAGTATTTCTAGAAGCTTGCATAAAACTGGTGACACAGTAATTGGGCGATACGAGGAGCATAGGTTAGCTGGCTTACCTTTTTTTAGTATGGGCGTAATTTGCCCTGTACAGAAAACATCGGGTACAAAACCAACTACGAATATTATCTGATAAAATAATTTTAAAATTTTATACAAAAGAAGAGTACTATTCACAAGGTGAAGTGCAAACAAACTGTCAACTCCACGTGAATTTTTCTTTTTCAGCCTATAGGCATTTGCAGTTACATCCGAAACAGATACGGTAAATTTCGGAAAACTCGAGTTTGATAGCACAGATTCCAGTTTTCCAGTGTACGGTCTAGCTACACTGGGATTTGGAGCCCTGAATTCGCTCGTAATGTAAGCTTGCCAGTCATTTGGATGACTAGGCATGGACTTAGGCGTGTTCGGTCGATCTTTCATGCGGTCTTTCCATAAACGACTTGGATCATTAATTACTCTCGCTGTGCAATCATTTTTCACATTCACGCGGTGCTGCTTGAGGGTTTTCTGGAATTGACGTTTTGCGTGTACACGAAGACAATTCAGCACACCAAATTAAGGATGGCCACTTTCCCTCCACACTGAGAACCAGAACTTAGCATCCTGACATGCTTTCACTAGCTTTTGATTCTTTGAGAGCCCTGGGATTTCAGTTCCTTTACGAATTTTTCTAATGGGAATAGCAGCATTTTCTGCGGCTAGTAATGCGTGTGTGATTTCAGCACAGAAAGCATTAACCTGTATTTTAGTTTCCTGGATATTCCTATGCATGTTGGCTTGTAGTAGACTAATTGGCACACTGGTCTTCTGAAGCGTCGTGTCCACCACAGTCTGATAAAGCGGGAAGTCGGCCTTTGACCAATCTTTTATTTCATACCACTGTGAAGTACTTTTGACCTTTGGGATACCCACATTAACGCATGCTTCAATTGGGATATAGTCGGCAGAGTGACTTCACATTAGTAAGCTCACTGTGCCACTCACATTGGGTGTGCATGCCACATGGTCTATATTTGAGACTGAACCACTAGTATGTACAAATGTAAAATCTTTGTCTTTTGGGAGAAGACGATACCATCTTTCAAGTGCAGTTAGGATCAGCTGGGACCGAGTAGACGAGTCAACGACTAGATTACAGTTGTAGTCACCAATTATAACGCACTCCAGTTTGGACAACATAGTAGTCTTGAGGCACTTTGCAAGAGCTCGTACTGCTTCCAAGAATCGGTTATCCGATTTTCCGTCGCTATAGTTTGTAGGAAGGTAAACATTGACAATCACTGGGTTCCCAACCCTTATAGCCATAAGGTTTTTAGCTGCATGAAGACTCTTGGAATCAACGGTAGAACTACATACGATCGCTAGTCCACCAGAGAGCCTCCTGCGTTGACGAGACTTTGCTGTCTCAAAATAAAATGTATGATTGTCCGAAGACTTGAGAATGCTGAGGCTGTCATTTCTCAGTAAATGTTCTTGGATGCATAGAGTATCGCTACACCGACATAGTTCTTCAATTACAGGGATTCTGTGAGACACACCTCCATTCATATTCCAAGACAAAACCCTAGTATTCTGTTCAATCAAGGGAGCGTTTTTGTTTTCTGATTTGCTTTTTCATCTCAGGGCATTAGAATGATTGACATGTATGTTTCGTCGACTTAAATTTTGCGCATCCAATTGGTTCCGTGCATGGGTTACTAGCATTCGAAGTATGGCCTTGGACACCGCAACGTGGACGAATCCGGGGAGCAGAGAACGCTGGTGAAACGTGACCAACGTTTGGGCAATTGTAGAACCGTTTTGGGAGGAAAAAAAATTCTTCAATCGGAAAACGTTCAAAATCTAGTTTTGGTGGGTTTTAATAGCCAGATCTAGCTGATAACGGGAGGAAAAGTACAACTTATAGGCTCGACTAGCACCACATCACTCTGCCCTTTTTCAATCTGAAACGAAGGCTTTCACCGTGTCAGCATCATATGTGGTTGGGATGTTTTTGACCACGCCAATAAAAACTGGGGATTTCACCTTAGCTTTTACACTTTGTAATTTCTGGTTGATAGAATAAACAATGCTGTCTGCCTTGTCCTTCGTTTTAACCACAAGCCTCCATTCAGATTGTTTTTTTTTTCAACTCAACATAATTTACCGATAAATCTTCTCCGCACATGTTCGTAAGAAATTGTTTTCTTTCTTCTGGCGTGTTAATGGGGGGAAGGTTCTTCAGAACTACGAAATAAGGTAGTGGAGAATGTCTGTCTGGGGTGGAATTAAGTTGGCTTCCGTTACTTATAGAATTGCTGGGCGGCCATGGGAGTGGAACTTGGTTATAACGCTCGAGAAAACCCAAGAACTGCCGGCATTTCATTCACCGACGATATAACACATGCATCCACTTCTGCTCCACTGGCTGGTACTTCTTCGGGATCAAATATAACGAACTTGGGGAGTTTTATTCTTTCTTTAGTGCATCGTGCAAGCAGCTTAGCAATATCCACTAAATTATCCTCATCTTGCATGCATTTCGTGAATCGATCGCCAGCTTTGGCCTCATTGGTTAACATTTCTTTTGCCTTTAAAATTGAGTCTCTATCAAAAAATTCCAGAGCTTGTTTAAAAAACACTTCCTTCTTTATTCCGACAGCCATTGATCGAGATATATAGTTCAACACTTCATTTAGCATTATACTTTCTCTCATGCTTGAAACCGGTTTAATTCCAATAAACAAGGGAAGTTTCAGTCCCCGTTCAATCTGATCCCCGAAATTTAAGGGAGATTCTCCCGGCAGGTACAACGGCACTTGCCACGGGTTTACTGTCCCTCTTCTGCTTGTCAATTAGTGTTACATAAAAACAGCCCGGCACACTGTATATACATAAATGTTCAGAAATTAGGTCAGTGGATCAGTAGCCACAAATGAAGGTTACAAATATGTCAGGATTATACGCCACTAATCCCCATTGCGAAATTTTTATTTTTCTCACTACAACCTACTGAATTATTAATGTCCATATAATATCCAATTTTGATGTTGACACTTTGAATGCAAGTTAAAGACGCCTTGCAAACAGACTCTTCGGCGTATGGAATTGGAGCGGCACTATTGAATATAAATTCTGAGGGGGAAGAACCAACAGTTCAGTATGCCAGAAAATATCTGACAGAAGCGAAAAGAATATATTCAACGGTTAAAAGAGAATGCTTGGCAGTTGTAATTTTTACCGAATATTTTCGCCAATTTTTCCTTGCAAAAAATTTTACTTTACGCGTAGATCAAAAACTGCTAATTTGGTTGCATACAATGCAAAATACTTCAGTGAGGCTAACAATATGGGTACTCCGTCTCTCAAGCATATTCACATGACCCGATATATATAACAGGCCGTATCAACATTTTCACTTTACCAGATTATTTATCACGGAACCCAGAAGGGGACGAAAATTTGATAACCGACATCCAAAGCGATCTTATCGATTTGGAAATTTTGTAAAACAGGAATATTTCGCTGCACCAAGATAAAGATGATTCTTGTGCAGCCATGAAGTCCTTTTTATTAAGTGTGAAAGGACTTCCAGAGCGCTTCAAACATTTTGATGTTTGAACAAAATCTTTTAATAATATGAGAAAAAAATCTTTTAAAAAGATATTCTAGAGCGCCCCAGGAGTATAGAAATAATGAATTAAAAATTATTCCTGTACTTCCAAAATCCCTAGACGGAGAAATTTTACAGATGGCACATGCAATATACGGCTACCACACGGGAGAAGCAAAGACGTTGGAGGAATAAAGGAAAAATTTTTATTTTCCAAAAATGTACTCCAAGGTAAATACCTTCATACAAGGCTGTCAAGAATGTGCCAAGCAAAAGTCGTCACCAAAGATGTCTAAGGCCAAATTAGGTCAATACCCTAAGCCTTCAGTGATAGTAGAATAAATTTCTATGTATATTTGGAGTGCAGGGGGAGGTCTATTAGTTTCCAGGAAAGGGAATCGCCGTGTGTTATCAATAGTGAATCATTTCAATTCATATCTGTACGCTTTCCCCATTAAAGACAAAAAGGCCAGTACTATAGCAAAGGTTTTAGTAAGCCACCTATTTTTGTAAAATGAGATTTTTCCTCATACTTTACTTAGTGACAATAGCCCATACTTTATGGCAAGAATATTAGAGAAATAACTGAATATTTGGGTATAAAACGCTGGTATACTTCCGCATATTGGCTTCTGCAAACGAAAAAATTGAGAAGAAATAAAGGAAACTTCCTTGTATGCTAGGAATACACGCAAAGAAGGGAAGCGAAAACCAAGATGAACATTTACCTTTCGTAGTCTTTGCAATTACTACGGCTTATTCGTGTCTTTTTAAATGAAACAAGATTTTTTTACAATATTTGAAGGGATCCAAGAGTGTGTATGGATGAAATAAAAAATAATATTACATATTACAATTTAGACCTACAGAAACAAAAAATGACTATACGTATGAAAAAAGCGACGGAGAAAGTTAAAGAGAATTTGGAAGGTGTAAAGACAATACAAAAAGAAAAATATGAAGAGAAAAATCAAAATGAGGCAAAATTTGGTCTAGGAGATTCGGTTTATGTACAGAAAACTAGCATAGAAGGAAAAAATCCAAACCATAATGGGACGGACCTTTTAGAATAGTAAAGGTATTACCAAATAATTTAACTTATGTTTTTAAACACCAAGATAGAAAATCTGAAGAAATAGTATATCATAACAGAATGAAAAAATGATTTTACTCAAAACCATAGAGATCCGAACTTATTTGTTCAAATGATTAGAAAGACGAAACAATTGCACCGGTTTACGTAAGAAGGTCATGTCAATTTTATGACCTTTTTAACAACCAAAATAAATGGGAACAATGGAAGTAATATCTGGCACGGTCTTTGCTACAATCTCTACATCCAACCATAAAAAATGAGTAAGGTTCAATGCCTATCTGATAGGAGTGATGGAAGTGATGAAGAAGAAATCAAAAGACAACCTAGCCGTTCAAAAAAAAATAAACAAGAGGATGAAACTAAAAACAGACAACTCTTTCACAGAAATGGATATGCCGAAGCCTGGTCCCTCAAAGAAATACAGCTGAAGAGAAAAATTGTGGAGAAAGGCTAAAAAACAAAAAATTAGCAACAAGATCCAACTTCAGCCATTCAAGTAGCCAAATCGCTAATGCAAAAGGCGGAGCGTCAAGAGGGACAAAGATTATAAATCATTGATGAAGCAACAAAACCGCGCTCAAATTCTAAGCCCTGTAAACCGCACTATAGGGACCAGGGAAAGATTTATCAATATTATAAGGAATAAAAGTAAAGTTAGGACTCCGAAACCCAGAAGAACAAACGCGAACGGAAATAGGAAGAACAAGTAACGGCCCCAGTCGCCTAATATTTGAACAATGTAACATTAATTTTAAAAAAATGGGTAGAAAGACTCTACTCAAATATCAACATATTTCTTAATCTACATGTTAATAACGTCAAAATTTTCTTCATATATATATTTCCTATTGAGTAAAGTTCATAACCCCTGTGCCTTAGAATTAGCAAACAAGTAGATTGTGTCCAGGAACCAAATAGAAACATTATCATGGGAAAAAGTACACAGTGACGTCACCGATTCTATTTCAGTAATTAATAATTGTTTTGTAAACTTTGATGGCTCTAGTTAAAGTTAATAAATTGAACGTATTCAAAACTAGCCTTAAAACACTATCTGTTTAATATGTATTTTGAAAAAAATCACATCAACCTGACCAAAACAAAAAAAGAAAAATAATTATGCAAAAATAAATATAGGTTATTAATAACCTATATAAATTTATAAAATTAATCACTGTTAATCACTGGTAATCACTGCTGGTTTCTCAAAGTTAATTAGATGTGATGCATCTAATGACCTTTGATCTTATGAGGCAGCACCTCCAGTCGCATTTTAAAAAAAAGGGACTATAATTAAAAATTAATATTAATTGGAAATGCGGCAAGAGTTTACATTAAGTGCGTGATACATGTAAAAGCTGACTGCAATCTTAAAATCATTGATTATAGTCTAATATAATAAATTTTTAGTAGTTGCAAAATGTAAAAAAAGAAAAAAATCAAGCTGAATTTAGGGGCTTTCAAAATTCAGTGTAAAAGCCAGTGCAAAAGAAAATAATTAAAGGTAAAATTTGAGTGCTCTAAAGATTAAAACGAAAATTAGAATAATTTTAGAAAGCAAAAAGGTGCTGTGTAAAAGAAACCAAAAGCAATATAAAAATAAACTATACCCTAAAACTTACCAGCAGAAATAGCCAACAACAAAATCCCTTTAAAAATAACCAAACATAACTACATTAGTCCATGGAAAAATTTGACACAAAGCAAAGAAACCCACCAAAGAATCAAGACGGTCACAACCAGAGTTTCAGATTAGATTTTACTGTACTCCATCTAACAGCCGTCCTAATGAGTGGTGAACAGAAAGTGAAAAACTCACTAGATTAAAAAAATTTTTTTACATTCATATCAACTCACCGAGAGAACACAGGAAAATGAAAAGAAATTCATTTCATTTAGTTTTCTCAGATTAAAAGTTGTCAAACAACCGTACGCTAAGCTATCTAGCTTGCCAAAAAATTTGCTTTTTCTCTCTTTGGCAAATAAGATCGTAATTAAAGCTAGGATAAAATTTGGAACCAGAATTTCGTAAAAATTGCATTTTTGTAGGACAAAGGAGAGCTAGAAAAATGTCACGTAAAACTTATTTAATATTGCTCTAAGAATCAACTCGAAAACACAGTGCTTTTAGAGCACTAAATAAACGCTGATTTATGGAAGATAAATTTGAAAAAAAATCACTGATCGTAGGATAGCTAACTCCCCCCTTAAAACAAAGAGATAAGAAAATTGACAATAGAATGGCAATCTACGTAAAAACTTGTAAAAGCTAGCAAAAAAAAACAGGAGACACATAAACATGGGTTTAAACAGGGCCTAATTTCCTAGGTCCTTATCTAGATTTTTGTGTAAATAAGTGCAAGATTAGTACAAGATTTTTGTACTAAATTAGCACAAACAAGCAGCATATTGTGCTAGGGAGACACCTAGTGACCACAGGTGTAACCCAGGCCGTGACTAAATAGAAAATACTTAAGTTCTGCTTAAATTAGCGTTAGAAAATTATGGTCTTCATTTGGGAGTCGTTTGCAGAAAACGACTAGTATGGCATAAATTTTAAAAGACTTAAATAGCCGAAAGGACACAAGTTGAAGTTTAAGGCAGAGCTGCTAAAGTTTTGATAAAAATAACGTATAATGACTGTGGCCACAAATAAAGAGTGTCGCTATGGATAATAAATTGTTGTGTGCAGGTTCATAACAGTCCTTTCAGCATTAGCAGTATGACAAGAGAGCCTGGAAGTGTTCAATTGAGCTACCAAAAAAAACTTATGGTTAGTAAGCCTTAGATTACAAGCACAAGTCAATTGATAGTGTCATAACAAGTAAAAAGTCGAATAAATGCATTTTGAGCCTTATCAAATCTAAGCTGTAAGCTGAGTCTTGTCCCGTAACGACAGAAAAAAGAACAGGACGTAAAAAAGAAACGACAGCCAAATACTTTATCAAATTGTATCAATTGCCGGAAATTTGAAGACAAATGTAAAGCTCAGAAGTTGGTATAGAGATACTGACAGAATGAAAGCTGAAAATAATTGCTGAGTAAGGTGTGCTCAATATAGAACAAAAGAAAAAGTTGGAATGGAAAGATTAAAAAAGCAAATAATAAATTTATATAGTTCTAAATAGAAATATGTATAAAATAATAAATTTATATAATGGTAACTAATGTTATTGAGGAAATATATAGTTATAAATGTATTTTGCAAACCTTTAATAACAATGGAATTTTTATCGTTCAAATTTGCAAATGTATACATTTTAATAACAAAGTTGTGTTGTAAAAACTGTTTCTAAGCCCTTAAATGAAGGCTAATCTCAGTCCTCTTTTCAGTTCAATTCAATTTTATTCGAATAAAAACATAACACAAACATCAATAAAAATAAAGATCCTAGAAGATAACTTGTTAAGGACCAAAAGAAAAAAAAAATAAAGTAACACTGAGAAAAAAAAATATAGAAGAATAAAACATGGCTAATTAGAGCAAATTTGTTAAAAATGGAAATATTAAATTATACTATCAAGTTTTGTTACATTTTTATACAACTTGCAGAAACTTGTGGCTAGTTCAACACTGGAGGGAATTTTGTTCCATTGAATAATAGATTTGTAAATGGGAGATTGCTGGGCAGCACTAGAAACGCATTTAGGAATTTTAGAGGCTCTATTGGATGAACGGAGACAGTGGGCTTCCGAATTATTAATATTATAATAGGTTAGGAGTTGAGGTGGAAGATTATTGTGGAAAGCAGAGTAAGCAAGCGATAAATTTAGTTTTTGTATGATATGATCAAGTGGAGCTATGCCAAAATCTGAATACAAATCACGAGTTGGATATAGACGGGGAAGCCGAAAAACTGCTTTAATGGCGCGGTTTTGGGCAAATTTGAGTTTTTTAATGAAGGGCCGTTTTGTATTTCCCCAAACTGATCCGCAATAAGAAAGGTAAGGAAAGATAAAGGAATAATAGAGGGTAACTAGGATGTCAGGAGGAAAAAAATAATTCACACGGTTAATCATAGCAACTTGTCTCAAAATTATTGCTGTTATGTAAGAAATATGACTAGAGAATGACAAGCATGAGTCAATAAATACGCCAAGAAACTTGGCTACCTCCACTTGTGGGAGGTTGTCGGAGGAGTACCTGAGACCAACAGCAGGTTGAATAACGTCTTTGTTGTAGGGGGTTCTGAATAACACTATTTGACTTTTTTTGCTATTAATGGTCATGTTATTGGTAAGGCACCACGCCTGGACTCTGTTCAGAAGGACTTGGGCAGAGGTTATTGCCAATGGTAGATTGGTGCCAGTGATGAAGAAGTTGCTGTCATCAGCAAATAATACAGGATACACTGAAGGGCCCAGGTCTATAACAAGATCATTGATATACAGGAGAAATAAAATAGGGCCTAGAACGGAGCCTGGCGGGACACCCCTCCGAACAGGTAAGGGCTGAGATGATACTCCACCCAGGCTCACACTCTGTACCCTTCCAGATAGATAAGAATCAAACCAAGAGAGGGGAACACCACGAATACCGTAACTATTTAATTTACTTATTAAAATACTATCATCGACCATGTCAAAGGCCTTAGAAAAATCCAAAAATAAGCCCAATACAGTTTTTTTTAAGGTCGAGTTGTGAGCGTATGAACTGTGTGGCGTCAATTAGAGCATGAGAAGTTGAGAATTTCGGCTTAAAGCCATATTGGTGAGGAGAAATCAAGGATACGGAGTGCTGACTGTCAAACAGAAAGGGAGACAGACGTCTGAAGATGATTCTCTCGAGCAGTTTGGATATAACAGGAAGAATTGAGATTGGACGATAATTATCTATCTCAGTTGGATCGCCCTTTTTAAGAACTGGAATAACAATGGCTGACTTTAGTAAATCAGGGAAAACTCCGTGGGTTAAAGATAGGTTGGCAATACGCTTGATGGGCTCGTAGACAAAAGGAGATATGGTCTTCAGGAGCTTATTACTTAATCCAAGACAGTCAGGAGTAAAACTATTAGGGAGAGAACCGATGATTTGAAGTACCTCATTGCTATTAGTTGGGCAGAAAAACATGGATCTAAAATTGAAGCAAGGGAATACAGCCTGTGAGGAGGAGCGGGAATCAGTATGAGGAACATTCAAAAAATAATTATTAAATGCATCAGGTGCATGTAAAGGGTCAATTAATCTACCATTTGTGTCTTTAAGGCGAATAGGTATAGACTTTGATTTTCTATTTTTTAAAAGTATACCATTAATGGTGGACCATATCTTTTTCAGATTTCCTTTACAATTGAGAATTTTTGTATAATAATAATTTTTCTTCGCTTCACGGATGAGTTTAGTGTATAAGTTTTTATAATGTTTATAATTAGATAGGTCAATATCACTACGGGTCTTACAGGCTAACTTATATAATTTGTTTTTACGATATGAGGAGACAATGAGGCTATGTGACATCCAGGGGCAAATACGGATATTTTTCCGGTTAGGTTTACGAATAGGAAAAGTTGAATGGATAATCTCACTTAGCCTTTGCGCAAAACCATTTGTGGCAGAATTTACCTCTTGACAATTTAAGACATCGGACCAGTCAGTGGTTCTTAGGCAATCGATAAAATGGTTTATATTTGCAGAACTGTAATTTCGAGTAGGTGTTGGGATATTAATTCTAGACCGTAGAGGTAGTGGTTGCGAAGGTAGAGACAAGTAAATAGGAAAATGGTCTGACAGATCCGAAAATACTATATTTGAGGACAGGTCATTTCCCAGGGAAGTGGATACAAAAATGTTGTCAATTAATGTTGAAGTTGATCTCACAGGATCGACTCTACTGGGGAAAAACATTGTGGGTAGAAGACCACTCGCGGTTACCGATTCAAAAAAAGTGTCAGATTCAATATTTTTACCAACATTGAGTAGGTTGCAATTAAAGTCCCCAAGAACTATTGCCTTTTTATGGGGTAGGTTAATAAAATTAGAAAAATCATCAAACAGATTACAAAAACATGAGGTCGGAAATGGAGGAGGTTTATAAAATAAGGAGAGTATATAGGAATTTTGGCCGATAACTATGTTTACAATTATTGAATAAATACATCTGAGATTTAGTTGTGTAGAGAAAATAGATTCGCACTCTGATAGCCTGGTAAAATTTACATTCGAACGGATGTAAAGTGAGATACCACCAGAACACTTTGTCGATCTCCTGGGCATATGGATTATTTGGTAACCAGGGAGTAAAAAATCACTAGTGTCATCATTATCGGAAAGCCATGTCTCTGTTAATCCTATTACATCGAAAGGGCAGACACCATTAACTGAAATTAAATCTTTAAACTTGAGCCACTTATCCCGGATGCTTCTGATGTTGAAACAAAGAACATTAAGGGAATTATTATTTACTAGTTTTGGCTTCACATTAGTAGCAAAATCGAAAATATCAAGGCATTTACAGCTAGCATTTGTTAAGGTACCAGGGGGGCTGCTTATAGGGTTGGCATGCTGATTATCATCTATATCGGGATAATTAAAAGCAATGTTATTGGAAAGGGATAAATTAGTTAAAAACGAAAAGTCACACATTAAATAGTCGTCAGGCGTTCTTATTGTGACTCAATCAGCCTTATGTTGGCTTAAAACACTCTCAATTTGAATATCTGCTTCGGAAACTATGGTCTCGCCAAAGTGGGTTTTTGCCAAATTCTTCAGAATAATGCATTTCAACTGATTGGGTAACTCTAATTGGGAGATGAGCATAGAGGTAACTGTAAAGCTGGCTAATTTAAAGTACACGTTTGATTCATCTTCCAAAGCATTTGGAGAAACTGTGTTAAATCTGTGGGGAGTAATTCCAGGTAGCTTTGTCGGTCTTGATGTCTTTCCTTGCGTAGGATTTTCCGAAAGGGGGTTCTTCAGGGTTTTTTTGGGGGGGGCACTTGCTATCAAGGGGAACCATGGATTAGTTTTGTCTCGGATGAGATTATTCTGAAAACTTTCAACACTAGGGGAAGCATTGGGAACTCTTGGTGTCCTGGGGGCTGCTGGTTGCCTGGGGCCTGTTGGTGGTTCAGGGGCTGTTGGTTGCCTGAGGCCTGTTGGGGGACGGGGGACTCTTGGTGTCCTTGGGACTTGCATTGCTACAAAAGAGATTGGAAGTTGTTGCTCTTTTGCTATTCTTAGTATCTCTGCCCTTTGTTTATATTTGGGACAGATTCCTTTATCTAGGGACTGGTGTTTGCCCTTACAATTAGTACATATTGGGTCAAATTGACAGTTTGACTCATTATGGTCCTTGCCAAGGCAAATCTTACAAATTTTGGAATCCTCTCTACAGTATTTATCTGAGTGCCCAAGCTTTAGACGTTTAGTACATTGTAATGGCTTTTCTTTGAAAGGCTTGAAAGATTTTTGTTGGCCAAAGAGGAACACTTTGTCAATATTAAATTGTCCTTGAAGCTCAAACAACACAGTTTTAAAGTTTGAGGTTTCAGTGGTTTCGCGACCAAGGGTATGAACACTAGAGACCGGAATGCATTCACCTTTTTCATTCATCAATGCTTCCATCAGGTCCGAGTTTAGAAACGATTTAGGGATATTGTAGAGCACTATCTTTGTTTTTATCGGGCTTGGGGACCACAGGTGGGCTGTGACAACAACATTTTCAACACTTTTTAGCTCCATTACCTTTTTCACTGATGTGGGATCGTTCAAAAGGATATCTAGGGATCCTGATCTGTTTATATTCATATTAAAGTTGCAACGAATGGTCTTGAAGAGGGAAACTCGCAACTTTGGTAGATCACGGCTGGTAAACAAGCAATTATCAGATTGGGGAACTAGTTGAATAATTACCGGGGAAACGGCTGGATTTCTTGAAGAGTTGTTCGTGGTATCGGTTTGATCTATTATTACTGAATCTGGTGGACTTTTTGTTCTCTGTCTTCTACGCTTAGCCGAGTTTACTATCTTAAAGCCTTCTTCATCTTTTTCAGTATCAGTTGTTGAGAGGGATGGACATTGGGTGGTATCCATGTTTAGGGTATGAATACTCTTCAGAGAGGTCGCTGGTACATTCGCAGCTGTAGGGGGGGGGGGGGTTCTAGCAAGGGCTTTTGAAGATGGTTGAAATGGTGACTTACTCATATCCCTATCAGGAGGTTGTTTTGGAGGCTCCTTTTTTCCAAACATTTGAGCTATTCAAACTCACAAATTCGAACACTAATTAGAAATTGTTTCTCAATAAATTCAAAATAATCAACAGTAACGAGAAAAGTACCAGTAATCTGGTTTAGTGTTTACTAATCAGTTGTCAAAAATTTAAATATTCACTATTTTAACAAAGTAAAATAGATTAATGGGTCACCTTAAGTCAAAGTATTCACAAGTCTTATCCAAGACAGGAATTATTCACGTTTTGTTCACAGGTTAGGTTGCAAAATTGCTGGTATCCAGATTATAAACAATTCACAAGAAAAGTCTTATCAAAAACGTGAATTAATCACGTTTTTGTACACAGGTTAGGTTGCGAAATTACAGGAATCCAGATTATAAATAAATCACAGGAGAAGTGTCTCCTCTGAACTCTCAATCAAGACTCTGTTATGGTCTTACAATTTATTTGTTAGATTAGATGTTCCCTTCATATATAAATAGCGGATACAATGTTTACCTGAGTAAAATCACATTACAAAAAAGTGAATAGTCCCTAATAGCTGTAATAAACCGCTCTCGAGAAAAAGCCTTATTTTTATCTTTGTAAGAGAGACAGGAAACAATGGATTTCTATGTGGAGTGTTACGCAAAGTGAATTAATTTTTTCGTTTTTTAAATTGTAAGGGTACATAATTATTAATTAAGCTATGTATCATCCTAAGTTATGTCAGTATAAATTATCAATATAAATATATCGAATTGGTATTTCGAGTATTTTTGTTTTTGGAAAAAAATATTGCTTCTTGTGTTATATATATATATATATATAATATTAATATATATATATATATATATATATATATATATATATATATATATATATATATATATATATATATATATATATATATATATATATATATATATATATATATATATATATATATATATATATATATATATATATATATATATATATATATATATATATATATGACTGGACGCTATATATTGGACGCTCATCTAACATAGTTTTTGCTTCTATCATTATGCGGATCATCATAGAGAAAACATGGAATATGTAAATAAGTAAACAAGTATTTTCCTTAAATGGTATAAATAATAAAAAAAAAGAGAAACCATCGGTGCACAGATGCACACGATCCAAAAAACAACAGCTTTACAACACCAAAAAAAAGAGAAAGCATCGGTACACAGACATGCACAAGATCCAAACAAAAAAGTCACCAAAAGGAGAATATGTGAATAGATTGCCGCAGTTAGAAAGAATTATGAAATGTTTTGAGCATTTTATTTTTGCTATAAAAGAAGATGAACCTAAAACATAATGCCTAGATGTTAAGACTAGTTCAAGTGTTTCAATCTAAATTAGCCTTTGAACCTAGAGTTAAAGAGCCGAGACGGCTCTTCCTAAGGAAAGGAGTACTCTAATATCCTGACAAATTAAGTTTTAAGAGATTTATTTTAATAAAAGCATTTAAAAATGCAACAACGCAAATTATAATTTATAAACAAAGTTGGGAAATAGTGGGTTCAGGATAAAAAGTTTTTAAACTGACCACAAATATAAAAGCTGACGGAATGGCTTTGGAGATACGGGATTTTTGTAATACCACTCTCTTGTTTTAAAACTGGACGTGTGGTTGGGGTAAAAAGTATGTATATGCCAGGTTTTGCGACAACGGGTGGTAATCGCTCTGAACTATGTTATATTACACCTCTGGATTTTTGAATCATTTTGGGACTTGTAAACGTTATATGATTTAATTATTTGCATTCTATGGTTATGCTTATAACCTATGTGCTGTACGATTGTCTCCTTTAATGCTTAATAAAAGATATTATACTATACCAAACCTCCCTACGCCGTTATTTTAGTCTCTCGATTAACTCCCAGTCAGTACGCTCAAGATAATTAGTCAGGCCTAAGGCACGCTACCAAAAATTATGCCCTGTACAAAGGGTAGATTACTACACAAGCCAAAACATACTTTATACCAGCTGGTGACAGATGGGTGGGAAACTATAACCTTGCTTCACTACAGCTATAACATTACTTTACAACAACCATAAACTTACTTTACTTCAAATTTACCAAAAAAATGTACATTGTCAATTTAAATATACATATGCTGATATGTATTCCTTAAAATCTTAATTAATTTTTGATTTCTTAAAGCTATAAAATTGAAAATATTTAAAAGGATTTTTTCAGTAAAGTACAAATTATATTATGGCTTTTAGAAAGCATGGGGTTTAGAGCCCTACACATATCAATTTCTGCTCGTTTTGAGCTTTACTCTGTTATTTATTTCAATTTCTGTTTGTTTTGGGGTTTCATTTATTTATTGATACCGATCTGTGGTAGTTGTATGCTTGGTAGATTATTTGATTCTATTTTTTTTTGTTTTTGGTTTAATTGAGTTCATTGCTTTTTTTGAAAAACTTATTTTGCGGAAAAAGTTTTTTTTTAAATTAATTTCTGTTGTGGTATATTGACATAGTCTTTTTCAAGAGAAATGACTGAGCCTCTTCTAAAGTTAAACAACCATCCATTCCATAAAAAGCTTAAATGCCCCTGGGCGTTACTTACAACCCTTACCCCTAATCTCTGGGGCTTGTTTCAACCGCAAAAGCTTTGTTATATGATATTTAGACTATTTTGCATAAAATGGCTATCTCAAAATTTCTATTAGATACATTTCAAGACAATACGAAGTGTGTGTGTGTGTGGGGGGGATAATTGCCCTATGATCAATTTGACTCTTAACAAGAGCACTAGAGCATCTGACTGCCAATCCAATGAACCCCTCTGAAGTTTATATGACCACGCTTTCTATAAAACCTTATATGTCCCCAGGGTCATAACTTAAACCCTTGCCTTGAGGGTTTTGGAATTTTTATCCTCAAAGACAAAATTTCCAGACCTTGCTGATATGCTGAACAAAATGGCTATCTCAAAATTTTTATTGGAAGTGTTTGGGGAAATGATGGGGCGTGAGGAGGGGGGCATTTTCCCTTTATCACTTTCGACTAATAAGAAAGCACTAGTCCTCTCAATTTCCTATCTAATGAGCCCTCTTTGAAGCTTCTACGACAAAAATTTGTGTAAAAACCTTATATGCCCCAAGGGCATAGCTTACAACACTTGTCCTGAGAGCTAGGGCGGAGGGTCGTAATTGTCAAAGACATAATTTCCACACCTTTTTAACTACGTTAAACAAAATGGCCATATCAAAATGTTCATCAAAAATATTTGGGGAAATGATGGGCGGGGGGATTCTCGCTCCGATTACTTTTGACTATTAAAAAGGGCAATAGCGCTCTAAATTTCCAATCGAATGAGGCCTTTTTGAAGTTTTTACGACAACACTATCTATGAAAACATTATATGCCCCCAGGGCATAAATTACAACCTTAGACCTGAGGGCTGGGGGGAGGGATTGTCATACTCAAAGACATTATTTCTGGACCCTTCAACTACGTTCAACTTCCAGTGAAACTTCCTTTTATTGCGTGTACTTAAGTATGTTTTCTCGAAAATTACCAGGTTTAGATTTTATTTATTATGTGCCTAAAATTTGGTGTTTTTCCCGATTCTATGAAGATTGCTGGAGTGGTTCCACTTTTTAAGGGCACAGAGTTTCTTTTCTCTTTGTAATTCTAACACCAGGCGTGTACTATGGAAGAAGGACCATGAAAAAAGAGGCAACAACAGGAAAAATAATCTAATACTTGGATAAAAGGCCTCACCAATCTAATATTATAAATTTGTAAATGAAGAAAGGTCAAAAGTTATGCCGAATCTTAGGTCTTACAAGGTCTTTGAAAGAGTTTGGACATGCTACCATTATCTTAGCTTGAGAGCTAAAAACTTGGTATGATAATAGTGGCCTTTACCGCATAGAAATCTAGCAACACTATAATAGTAGCTCAGTACAGAATAAATCATCTTGAACTAATGCTGATTACCAACTTGTAAAATCTAAGCTTTTTTTGTTTTTTTCTTCAAAAGGGTCGAGCGAAATTATTTTGGCATAATTTTATCTATATAATATACTGTCAAACGAAAACATTTTGGCCGATCGTGCAAATGACGAACAGCATTTGTCACTGACTGACAAACACAGTCAAAATATCAAAATGTGTTTATCATTGGTAAAAGCATCCTATTCCGAAGCTTTGATTTAATAGAGTTCATCATGGAAGAAGCTATTTCAGCATATGCATTACCAATGGGCAGGGACGAATCTCTAGCCTTTATATTGGCGGGGCAAAATGGGTCCATATCCGGATAGTGAAGGGGTATGGGATATGCAAAAAAATTTTCTCTACATTATTGCGGGGGCAACTGCCCCCTAACGACGCTCCTGCTAATGGGTAAACTAGGCAATGACAACGCCCACTTTCCCAAATCTTTAAACACTGGCTTCTCAATATGGTCACGAAACTATAAACATCTGGGCCCAGAACTCAGAAGAGTCTTGAACGGATGGATGATAGACTTATCTGACAAATGAAATGACATCATTTTAATACAATCCTAAAGAGGGCTTATGTCAGATATGCCTCTCACTCAGACTACCTGTCTTGGATTTTTCTCTTATTAGCCATGGCTTGATACCAGCAACTTGATTTTAATTCAAATTTTAATTTTAGTACTGTTAGTGCAACTGTGTATTTGTGTACTCTCTGTGCCACTCTCTATATTAATTCTGCCCTAGGATGGATGTATGAACGGACGAATAAGTGATAAACTTATCTTTCAACAAGTGAAATGACATCATTTTTATACAATCCTAGAAAAGGCTTATGCCAGATTTGCTTCTCACTCAAACTATCTGTCTTAGGTATATCTCCAATTACAGCAAATTGATTTTGATTCTTCACCATAATGTTCATTCCAGTCCACTTCAAGGAGGCGTCTCCACTAATTCTCAGTCTCACCTAATTCAGTAATCGGGATGGCACTAAGAGGTAGCTCCACGAATTTCGGTCTGTTCTGCAATAAACATATTGTTGGAGAGAGAGTTCTCAGTTTTATAAGAGAGTCAATGGCAAGACGCAGAAAGCCTTAAGAAAGCCTTGAGTTTTAAGAAAGCCTTGACAGCGAAGCTTTATTTCCTCCTTCACCTCGATTGAAAGATCTACTTGGCTGAGCTGAGAAATAAACAAATGCCCAAAATCTACTTGTTCAAGAGGGAGGTAGTAAATCCAAAAGTCAAGATTGACATTTAGGGACATTACAGATGGTTGGATGATCCTATGCAAGATAGAAATTACCAAATTTTTAAGCTCCTCAAACTTGCAAAATTGGTAAACATTGGAGTGAAGAAAAAGTACATTCACTCTCTGAAAGTGGGCTAATAGAGCTTTAAAAAATGTAACATGTAACCGGTTGCGGTTGTCTTTATACATGTCATACCAAGTTCTTATAGTGTAGCACAGCTCTTTTTCTTTAGAAATGAGGAAGTGGGTGGTAAGTTCTAGACATTCTTCGTCAGCTCTGCAAACAGCATATCATCGTGATAACCAGTGAGTGTTAGAAGGGGCAGCAATTTTAAGTGGTGAGTTTCCATAATAAATTAGCTTGTTTATTTTTTCGTAGACTTCTCATCAATAAGGGGCTCATGCTAAATCATTTATATGTTTCTGAGAGCAAAAATTCTAGGTTATTTGGTAACTCTTCCGCAGCCTCGGAAGCGCATAGGTGTAGAGAATGACAGACACTGTTGAAAAGATGAAGGTGATGCAGCCCATCTGATTTAAGTAACATAAATATACTGATTCAGGCCATACATGGTATTTGCCCAATCAGTACCGATCCCAATTAGGATTTTGAGAGGCATTTTGCATTATACAAGGAATTTCTTGAGTTCAGCGTGCAGTATGGAGGCTGTAGTTGAAGGTATCTCGACAATTCTTAACATAGTAAAAAAAAATTGTTCAACTTTTTCCTACATTACCGTATGTAAATACACACAAATCTTATTGCAGAGACATCATTTGACTCATTCAGTATTAAAGAGTATTTATAGTCTCCATTGTCAGAAACTTTTTCTCTTAGGGATTTAGGACCAAATAAATTTTTAATAAAAACAGAACACCAAATTCTTCTAAGCCTCAGTGATTTAAAAAAAAAAAACAGAAAATATATTCTTGATTATAGTAGAAATATGGTCAATCGTATTCACTGATGAGTGACATGCTACACTAGCAGATAAAATCAGCTCTGTTTTACGTTTTTCTGTGTTGGTTGACTGTTGGTTTTAACTAGAGTGAGTGTTCTTTTCATGGAAATTCTAGAAAACGAATCTGTGACTCAAGATTCCAGAGACAGCCCTGCTAAACTTCTGATTCCATAAGAAACTAACAAATAATCTTATTTCCAACCTTAACCGCAACCTTGTCACTCTTGGAAATATCAAAAATCCCTTGAATGTTCTCATCTTGTATACTATACAAGGAAAGGACCTCCATTAAAACATATCTATCAGTCGAATCAAATGCCTGTTGTTCTGAATCCAATGTTTACAAAAAAATAAGGACTTAAAGCATCTGATGGTTCAAACATTTTTGAATCATTGACTTGGAATTGAAAGTTTGGTCGCCGTATCACCATCTTACAAAACCGTAAGGCTCTTTTTTTAAACCTTTATCTATAGTGCCTTTTAGTCTAATGGTTATCATTATAAGGAGTATTTTCTTCACAATAAAAATCAAACTTATGGCTCTGTAATTACGTCACTCACTCTTATCACCTTTCTTTAAAAAGAATAGATCAAGTTTTTCTGAAATCACCAGGTATATAAAGTATTTCCTTTCATTATGTTCATAGTTTTTTGGCAATTCAATTTTTTTCCACCTACTATATTTGAAGAAAGCTAATTAACAATACTATCAATACCTAAAACGTATTTTCAATTTATAGTGTTGTCTCTAACCCCTGGTTGCAAATAATTCTTTGTTTGCTCCAAACTGATGAAAAATTTCCCATCTTTTCTTTTAGTTTATCAATTATTAACATATTCTCAGAAAATTCTGCTCATCTCTCTGTAACTCTTCGTCACCAAAGGAATTTTGTTTTCATATTTCACTGATATAAGCTTAGACTAAACATTTCCTCAATTTCTTAGTATGCGAATACTATGTCTTACAGCTAAACCATCCGTCTGCAAATTCGGATTCATGGAAGTTTTATCCATGACCTCCACTTCACATCTACTAAATTCATACTTTAATGCTTTCTTTACTTCTGTGCTTTCCATTTAGTTTTGTCAGCCAACGCTCAGGCCCTTATTGTACAAACCTCTTTTCTCTTGAACCAAGTTTAAAGTTTTTTTTTACTAATATTCCTAGCTGTGTTTCTAACTTTCTTCTCCATAGCATTCACTTCTCAGACTTCTCTAACAATTTTGCTAAAATCATTCAATCTGTCTTTTACGTTGACAAATTATTAGCTCTCGAGCCTCATATTGAACAGTTCCTGGTAGTAGAATACAGCAGGAACAACAGTTCCTGGTTCTTCCTTAAGAGTACCACCTCAGACGTCTTGTAAATGCAGATAACTACACCCTTTCATCTACTTTCAAGAAGAGACCAAGCAATTTATAAATTTAGTGATTTTATTCTTCTTTAGATTCTAGTGATTTTATTTTTAATAATAAAAGAAGGCAACTCGCAGTGGAAACCGCGGCTAAATCAAATCAAGAAAACGCATTTTTAGCACATGCAAGTTTTCTTAAAATTGTAAAATCAACTAAATGGACATTGATTATGGTAAAATTTAGGATTTAATTAACCGTGGTAATTCTCTTCTTGATACTGCGTCCATTTATGGTTGCAGCTATTCCACTATTTACAGGATATCCAATCCCAAAGGTAGATCTAATAATCAAGAAGCAGAAAACAATGGACATCCACCACATGGCTAATATGGGAGTAAAGTTCATTTTTGATGCAAACGGATGTTATATTTAGATTGAGGATGCAATTCTAGGTATATATTTGCACATTAGGGGGTTGGGGGTAGGCTATATATTCTATGAATATACAGGTTCTAAAGCAGCATTCACAAGTGTGTCTAGCTAGAATTCAATATCAAGACATGTGTTTAGCCAGAATCCAATGTCTAGGCAACAACTGTTTACAAGTAAAATTCAGCACTTAGCTAGACACACTAGACAAGGCACTTGGCTAATCATTGAGTTCTAGACTCTAGAACTCAGTGTCTAGGTTTTTCAATTACAGCCAATCAGAATGTGTCAAGATCCACTATTTTCATCATTTTTGCTTACATTTGTAGACTGAAATTTAATTTTTGTTTTCTCATTAGCCTAATTGCTTTTTACATTTTAGGCAAATATGCAACACCAGACATAATAATGAAGCACACTAAGGCAATTGTTTTGCTTATCTCATCCATTAGCTTGTGACAGTAAAAATAGGGATTATAATATTTGAAAGTTTTGCCTGCATAAGCTCTGTTGATTGGCTAGAAATGACAATTTGAAACTAAATTTGTAGTTTTAGCTAAGCACCAAATTTTATATTGTGAACAGTCATTGCCTAGACATTGGATTCTGGCTAGACATGTGTCTAGACATGGGATTCTAGCTAGACATGCTTGTGAATGCTGCTTAAGAAATTCAAGAATTTCTTAGAAAAACTGGAAAAACAAGGAAAAAAGTGAAGACAAAGGCTCTCAACCTTGAAAATGTGTTAACTAGGATTATTCTCCATATTATGGGGTAAGAATTGTCTCCTTAATATGTTTCCTTATGTCCAGCTGGACTCCTAGGCTTAAAATACTGGTTGGCCAGTTGGCTAATTTAAAGACTTGTAGCCTATATATATACACTGTCAGATTAGCCATCTGGTGGTATCCCAAAAACAACATAGTAAATGTATGATTTGGGGTATATATTTGTGTATTGGGGGTCCAGTTGAAGTGGAGTGATTTTAAAAATAATATAAGTAAGTATTGTACTATTTGTAAAAGGTTGTTTTAGGAATTTGCCTTTCTAAATGCAATATTGCTTACTTTTCAAGATAGCCTAATTAACTGTAAACCTCTTGTTAAGGGTTCAAGACCTTGACATATCAGTTGAATAAGCAAGCAATATTAGTTTATTTATGCATGTATTTTTTCTTAAAAACAGCTTCAAAATTTTTTGAAAATGGGCAGACTGAGATTTTGGTAAATTTGCTGTTTACACATCATTTAGCTAGGATGAAAGGGAATATGGTAAAATTCTACTTTAGCTACTTTTGCCTATCTTGGAAAGGGGTTAGGTTTGGAAAATGCTTACAAATTTAAGACCAGTCCCAGTCATAAGAAGACATGTTAAGAAAACAATTTTTACTTCACAAGGTAAAAAAACAGTATCCAATTAAGCAAAATTATGTAAAACTCAAACCCTCACATCTTTTTACCAAGAAGGAATTGAGAAGGATTGGGTATATTAATGAATAGCTAAAAATCTAAGGCTATGCACCAATATGGTTATTATTAAAATTATTTAAGATCAAATACTTCAAATTATTAGTTTATTGACTTATCTACAAGGACCTCTTTTTGGAAATGCCAATTATCCTATTTTGATGTATATATTGTTTTAGTGTTTCAGTTTTATTCATATATTAGCAGAAAGCTGATTTTCTTCTGATTCTAGAAATGTAACTTTTATTGCTTGATATTTATTCAAAATCATAAATATTAAATTCAATTTTTCTTTTCAATTGCTTTTCAAAACAGAGACCACATTTTTAATTTATGCTGACAAATCATTGGTGAAAATTTGACCAAGAAGGTGGGGTTCTTGTTACTGCCCTCACATTGCATCATGCTGTTGTAAAAAGGGGTGGTCCAAAAACCATTGCTATTTTTCTGGAATGCCAAAGAAAAGTGGTCTTTCCCCAAAAGAGGTATTTTCCCCTAATACACATAATAATCCTAGTTCACATATTTTCCTGGTGGAGCACCTTTCCTCACTATTTTCACTGTTGTGCAATTTTTTTAACAAAATTGTTAAAAATAAAGAAATTTGAATGCTTTACCTATCTTTAAATATTTTATATATCAAAGTTAAACACTATCACTGTCATCTACCAAAAAGATTCAAATAAGCTAATATTAATTAATTTAGGTTAGGTTAGATTAGCTAGATGGCTCTTGGGTGTTTGTTTTATAAACAATTGTCAAGACTTGGGGAAAAGAGAAAATACTGAAAAATGTGATTAAAAAGCTGGAAAAACAAGGAAAATAGTGAGGATAAAGGTGCTCTCCCTAGAAGATATGTTAACTAGGATAATTTTGCATATGAAGTAAGAATTGTTTTCTTAACATGTCTCCTAGTGAAAAGGAATGGTTCTAAATTGATACTGGAAAATGAAACTTTCAGGAATGGGTCTACAGGCTAAAGTATGTCCCAAAGAGGTATTGTGAAGTGCTTACCTCCACTCCTTCTCCCTCCATAGGGTCCTGACCTTTAAAAATCTGTGTGTTATAAAAGTGAAACCATGCAAAATAGAACTTCTGCTTAAATGAAGTACAACAAAATTGTTTTCAGCTTCTCAACTTTGCTCAATCTCAATTAAAAAGTTTTTAAAGCTAGGTAAAAGGTAAAGAATACAGCATTGGACTTTACAGTCCCTACCAGCAGTGCTGACCTCTGTTTCTTGGCTCCTCAGCCAGGAAGTGCAATGAGGGGTTGGGGGCCAATCATCCTGTGCTTTTGCACACCCTTCCTGTTTACCTTCCCCATATTTCTCTGGGTACCCATTTAGAGCTGGGTTGACTCTGGCTGAGCTTACAGAGTCACACCACTGACCCTTGTCCCAAATCAAATAGTTGAGTATATTATGATTTGAACCCTAGCCCTCTTGGACAAAGAATCCTAAATCCAGTGCACCAATCCACTTGGCTAGGACTAATCCTAAAGCTAGGCCTATGCAAAAACATTTCCTAAATTAAAAAAAAAAAAAATATTGATATGGCTTGAAATTCTACTCAAATAAAAGAAATCTGCATTTTCAGAACTAAAGCTAGAGAAGAAGAAACTGATAACTGAAAATTAAGGTAAAATGTTGTTTTGTCAAAATTATAATTGGTATAGACCTGTCATGTAGGCAAATTTCAGGACCCTCTAGAAGGAGAAGGAGTGGAGATAGGTACTTCAAAATATCTCCCTGGGACATAAATTAGCCTGTAGACCCATCCCTGAAAGTCTCATTTTCCTAACCTAACCCCTTTTCAAGTTAGCCAAAAGTAGATAAAGTAGAATTTTACCATGAAGGTAAAAATCTAGTTTAGCTGCTTTTTGCTATCTTGGAAAGGGGATAGGCTAGAAAAATGAAACTTACTATTGTGAATCTGGGGCCAAAAAGTATCTCTTCTGTCCCATGTGAAAGAATAATCAATTCTGCAGTTATAAGACATTTTGAGGCAAATAATCTCTTGCTCAGATACTTTTTAATATCTTCATCAATGATGTTCCTTCCACTATCAACTGCAAACTAATACTCTTTGCTGACAACCTGGAGCTCATTAGACCAGCCTTGTCCTGTGAAGATCACGCCCTTCCACAAAATAATCTTGGACTGCTTGATCAATGGGCTGAGGCTTGGCTTCTTAAATTTAATGTTGTCAAGTGCCATCACTTTGGCAGAATGAACCCTTGTTAATTGTGTTTTCTCTCAGGTCACCCACTTTCCTCAAAATACTGAGCAAGATCTTAGAATCACTATTGATAATGAATTAAAATTCAGCACTTACTCCTTCCACTTGTCCCCCTATAGTCATCAGTCTTCTATGTAAGGAACTTGTGTGTTCTAAGCTTGAAGTTGGAATGTCTCTAGGCTCCCCTTATTTTAAAATAAACATAGAAGTGTTGGAAGATGTGCAGAGACATGCCACCAAAGCAATATCCAGCATGCAGGAACTTTCCTATCCTGCAAGACTATTAGTAAAGCTGAAACTCCCAACTCTTTTATACAGGAGAAATAGAGGTGATGCCATTTTAACCTATTTTAACACTCCCAGACAGATTTCCCACTGTTGGTCCTAACTCAAGAACTAGAGGTTGTCAGTCAAAACTTATTAAGCATCCTACCCTATCCAGATTCCATGCTCAATTCTTTTCCTAAAAAATCATCAACAGTTGGAATAAACTCTCTGCAAAACTGTTACTATTGAATCTGTGAACATCTTCAAACAAAGACTACATGCTGATTGGTCCTGCAGGGAGTGCAAACTCAACTAGGAGTATATGGATCAGCTCAGTGCACCTGGTCACTAAAGAATCATAATACTACTCAAAATGTCAACTCTGGAGTGCTTCAAGGGGGAATCCTTAAATTACTCCAAGCTGCAATTTAAGGTAAAGTGAAAGAGTTTTCAAGATAGTCTGAATCATTAATGCTGACAAACAAAGGTCTATAAAAGGAGAAAATGCTGAAAAGCTATGTTTTTGGCATTACAACTTGCCCCAGTTGGACTGAATTTATTAAGTACTGTCCAGACTAGAACTTTATTTGGTTTAATTGTTTTTCTATATCCTTTCTAAATAAGTCTTTTTCACATTATTTGGAATCCACAGTGAATTATTGAGAGCTGTTCTTTGGTGTGTAATAGACCAGGAAGAAACATGGGAGTACGAATATGGGCAGAGAGTGAAGGATGTAAACTTAAGTTAATTTTTTTTTCCAGAGGATAATTTATTAGAAAATTATATTGATATTGTATTGCTATGATACCTATGTACTGGTATTGGACCCCAAAAATCTATATCAGTTGGATTACCTTACACCCCTCAAAAATGACATCACAGCAAAACTGACCTCATTTTTTAGGGTCTTCTAGTTCTTTTTAAAAATTTCTGCAAATTTGTTTTGTAAATAGCATTTTACTATTAAAAATAAGGATAATAATAATTACCATTCCTGAATCAGCTACAAATGATAATTTGTTCTCACTAGCCAGTTTTTTTAAACATGCTTGTAAAATTTTGGTGACTATGGACTGTTTTAAGCCCTTGCAGGGTCTAAACAGATATTGCCTCTAAAGCAATTATTGAATTGTAAAAGAGCATAAAAAGGCATCAAATGATATATTAATCTTTATCCTAGCTAAATTATGTTGTAAACTGCAAATTTACCAAGATTTTTGGGCCTGAAAAATGGTCTGGACAGGTCACACATTTTGGAAAATTTGTTTTGAACCTTAATTTTGGAAAAATATTTTTCATGTGAATGATATCACATTTATATGCCTTTGAAGAGTGAATTATATTAATTGTTCCCAGGGATGATTGTATTGTTTTGATGTCTATGACATGTGCAAAATGACACAAAATGAAAAATGACTACAAACAGCTGAAACAAGAAGTATGGAGCAAGTAACAGTAAGAATCACATTGAATTGTAAACAAATCAAGCAAGAATCTTAACAAATTACCAACAAAAAACTGAATTATGTAACAAGATAATTATGCTAAAACAAAAATTATTACTGGGGAAAAACCTAAAAAAGAAGTCATATTAATCTACAGTTAAAAGACACAAAAAAGAATAAAAGAAAATATTGGAAGACAAAAAAAAACCACAAATAAAAGAACTAAAAACATATAAAAATAAAATACTGTAGGATGTACTATGTTGTATATTCCACCTATGTATAGGTAAAATATTCCAAAATCCCTTCTTTTCTTTGTTTTTTATTTGTCTTATTTTCCATTTGGCTGCTAAATTTCACATATATGTTTGTGTGCGGGAGGAGGGGGGTAACTGCATGCAGAAGAATTTGAGCAAATAATATTTGTCCAATCCAATTGATGAATTGTCTTTCCTTTATTCTGGCTGTTTTTTTTTATTCAGTGTCTCTTCTTCTTGTAGTGTTCACTTCAAAAGGTTAGATTTCTTCTGAGCACTGAGGGCAAAATATTCATTTTTCTTGCCTATTTGATTTTATTTTTTATTTATCACATCCTTTCTTTTCTTTGTTTCATAAGTACCTGGGGACTAAAGTCAGTTTGAAAGAGACAAGGAAAGACAGTTTTTGAGTCTATTTTTACAATAGAGCTTTCATTTTATTTTATTTGCTTTAGAAATTAAAACCACCATCAACAGATAGTTTTGGGCACTCATTTGACTGACTGTATTTTAAACAGTAGGCTATATGTATTATCTGTTAGGTTATGTACATACATTGGAATTTTTTCATAGTAAGGCTCAATAAGTACAGTAAAAATCTTGTTTGATAATTTGGATACATTGATATTTGTCCACTGGGTATGTGCCTGTTTCTGTCTTACCTTGTAGTTTTTAATAAAAGAATATACTAAGGCTTTACCTTTCCTGTGTTAATTGATATCCTCCTTAGGCTGGTGTTACTGCAAATAAGGAAAATAATTGCCTTTTTAGGGATTAGTTCTATGTTTTATTGTGTACTTGATTTATTCTGAATGAGTCTTGTCTAACTTTCTTATGTGACCCAAGGAAAAAAGCAAACTAACTTCTGTTGGCAACAGCAGCTCTAATTGTCCACTAATTATCCCTTAGGTTTTCTCTTACAATATCAACTAGAAATTACTTTTGCAATTTGAATATAAGTTCTGAAAAAGACATGAATCAAGCTTGTCAAATAAATATGTCAAAACTGGAAGCCTTTTGTCTTTGACCATGTTTGCTGGCCGTTGTAAGGGTTCAACCTTAATTCAGCCTTGTATCCAACTGTTAAATCTCAGGTTGACAGTTGTTTCTAGTTGGTGGGCCTCTAATTTCAGCCAGCAGACAATTTCTGTAAAATATGTCAAGGGCAATTAAAGTGGAAGTAAATTGTATTTATATATATATATATATATATATATATATATATATATATATATATATATATATATATATATATATATATATATATATATATATATATATATATATATATATATATATATATATATATATACCATTTGATTCTCTATTACATGTTCTTTCTGAAATGATAAGAATTACATCTGATTCAAGCCCTCCTATTAATAACTAGATATAGCCCTAGGCTGTACACAAAAGTTTGCTAATTTCTTTGTCAAATTGGCAATATAAACCAACTGATGAAGAAAAGCAAGTGCATAAATAACGCAAACAAACACAATCTTTACAGGGGCTGGAATGCAATTGTGATGGTAGCAACTATTTTAGTTGGAGAAAAGCATCAAATGGGAGACCAACTTTGGCTATTTCTTGCTATCTGATTTATGTGTTATGTCAAAGTATTATCAACAAAGGATTTTAGGGGCTATAATAGTCTTCTAGCTATTATAACCTCACACATACCTTCAACAACCTTCACAAGGTCTGTGAAGATTGTCTTTATATTCTTTTGCATTGGCTTGCTATATTAGTTTAATTAGATATTGAAAAAACAGTATAATCTGAAAAGGAATTGCCATAGTTTAGTTTGTCAGCTCTTCAGTTCTAAAGGCTTTAACAGCACAATTTTTACTTCATTACATTCAAAAATTCCAGCCAAAGGTTTTCTTATTTTAATGGTCTGTATTATTTTTGTACTTATTTCTCATAAACAATTGTTTCATAATGCCAATATGAACAGAATAAAAAACAATTACAGGAAATCATATAAGCCTAGGGTATAGTATTGGACTATGTCCAGGTATTAAGATGTGGGGAGTGAGCAGCTGAGTGGGCAAATCCAGCAGAAATAACCTTATGAACTTAATAATGCAAACCAACAAAATCAATTTTATATACAGTCTAGGGCTATATCTGCCCCCATTAAGGGGAGAGGCTGGTAATTGTAATGGTAGGTGTGGAAAACAAAAGTTGCCTTTTCACCATGATAACACCCTTGCTCAGTCATTGTGGCTTGTACTCTCTTTTTTCTTTTTTTGCAAAGAAAATTAAGACACTAATAATGCTGCAGCCATTCCCAGATTTCTGGATTTCCTGGATCCGGCCCTCTGTGACTTTTCTTGCTCCTGAAACGGAGTATTCACATCAAAGGAATATGCATTGAAAATGGACCTTGACTGGATTACAAAGAAATATTTTTTGAAATGCTTTGAGGATTGGAAAAAAGTTGGCAAAAGTGTATAATATCTGATGGACATTACTTCAAAAGGTACAAAATAGATATTCATAAGTAAATAAATAATTTTTGAAAAGACTCAAAATCTGCAATCCTTTGCTTGAACAGACCTTGTATTTTGACTGTTATCAAGTAGGCTGTATATGCAGCAATTTGTTTTAGAAAGAGCACATTTGGAAAGGCATGGGTGAAACAAAAATAGACTAATTAAAAGAAAAATAAATGAATTTAAGGGAAACAATGGTATTTTTTTTAATTAAAGACAGGCCAATGCCTTATATACATACTTGGTCAAATAAAGAGACAGTAAGGTTTTTGAGGGAAAGAGGATATTTTAGCAGACTAATTTTGATCACAAAATGGATTCTACTGTTGATTGCAAGATAATGGTTGTCCTGTTTAAAGGTTAAATAAGACCTAGATATGTCTTTTCCTGGCTCCTGCTTAACAAAATTCAAGAGCTGTTACTGTTTTAGTTACACTGCTTGATACAGATTGAATAACTGCAAATTGACAAGCCTTTAAGTAAACTCAGCTAAAACGTTAATGTGTGCTTACTTGAACAAGCTGCATCTAGCAACTGTGTCTCTAGATGTCTTTATATCTGTATGTTTACTACATAAAAATGCTTTTTGGCTAATCTAATTAGATTTTAATATTTATATATGTTTTCAAGGAGGAAAGTGGACAAAGACAAATATTGTTAGCAGCAAGGAATTTGAAAACGCCAAGAAACTAATTTTTGAAGCAGAGAATATCTACAGAATCAGTGTAAGTGGTTTTGTGTGACATGAGCCATCTACCTGGCATTGCTCATTTATCCATACAATGCTGGATTATATCATTTATATGCTTTTGTTTGTTATATCTCTAATTTCCTCCTGATCACTGTACTATCAACCCTCGTGCACTTATAAAAAGCTCCCCCTTGCCATTTTTTTTTATCCCACCATTTTTTGCCCAAAAGGGACAGAAAAAGTTAATTAGATGTTTAAGTGCAAGAATTTGATTTTCTTCAGTATTCGAAAAAAAACAAACAAAAAAAAACGTATGATTGCTAAGGAGAATAAAGCATATGCCATATCAATAAGTATTATAAAAAAAAAATAATATAATGGTTAAACAACTAATATAAATCATTGAAAATAAACTTCAAACAATCCTTCCTATCCCTTCCATTTTCTCTCTCTCTCTCTCTCTCTCTCTCCTTCTCTTCCTTCTAACAAACTATGTTTTTATGATCACACATCCAATTATTAGTTTGTACAGATATCACTCTACTAATAGCTGAAAATATATGTTTCATTTCTCCCCTCCCTTTTGACCTTTTTCTGCCAGAGTGAGTCAGACATGGTAGAAATGGCTCGGCCCTGTTATATTTACAGGTTTGTAAAGAGGGGCCATGCTTTTCTGTTTTGGATAACCCTGAGCTTTACCTCCCCTTCTGACCCCCCTTGCTCTCATTAGGCCCATAAAGACAGGCTTACCTTATTTTAGGTTAGAAGAAGCTAGGAGATGTGGCATGTCCCATTTAACCTCCTATCCATGCTACTTAATTGATAAAGTTGATTTGTGTAAAACAGGTTTTTAGTAGCACAGAGATACTCCTTTTCGGCTTGAATTTAATCAACAAACTTGAGTCACTGTGGCTGTAAATAAAAAGGTTAAACAAGACCTTTTCGTGGAAATGCCCCACAAAGGTTGCTACAACTGTTACTATAGCTCACACCAGTGGAAACAGACTTGCAACTATGTCTCCCATATAAAAACAAAGTTTCTATACCATTTGATGTTAAATCTTTGGATTTTGCAGATCTTTGAACGAGTGCTGTACCTATGCAGTGGCCTGGAATAAGTTCCTTTGGTTATGGACCATCTGTGAAACAGTTGGTTTAAGAAAGTTAAGAGACATTTTAAACACAAAATAAAGTAAGACCAAAAATTTATATATAACTAGCATCTACAAGCAAATGCTCTAAGCTTTTATATTGGTTTTGAACCCATAAAATGCAACTGAAACCTTAATTGTTACTCCTGATCACATTTAACTTAGGTATGATGTATGTGGATAACTGCAATGAGTGAGACACCTCCTTTACAGATGTTGGGTCATGTACAGATATCCAGAACCATGACTGAAAATGTAGACCAGGTTTCACTAAATTCTGCCAAGTCACACATTAAGTAGGCTAACAAAATTAAATTCCGACAATCCTATCCTAAGGACACCTGTCTCCCTTAAAAGTAGGGCTGGTCTGGGACCTCAGAAAGAACCAAGAAAGATACAACTTGTTCTTCCTCATCAATTTTTTGTTAGATAAAACAATTGTTTCTTGCTGAAATCCCAATTGCAAAAATTTATAAATCACTTCACTGTAGAGAGTTTGAATCAAAACTGGATCATGGCGAAAAGGTACAAAGCAATTTTGGCTCCCGGTTTTCATCAGGTTTTGCAGAAATCTAAAAACTGTTCTGGTAGACGTCCTGATTATAACAATGCATGTTATTTCCGAATTTATTATTGATGTAGAATTGGACCTGGACTCCAAAATTCACAAGAAGGTCGTGAGCTCCTATTTGTCATTAGATTCTTCCTGACACCCTCATATGGAAGATAGGATGACAAAGATTTATGATAAATTTTGAATGAACTTTTGAAAGGTACTCTTAAGACACTTACCCTTTCACCCCACTAAGTTTGGTTGAGATCTTGTAACCGCTTCTGGTATACTCCTGATGAAATTGATCTAGGAACTCACCTACACAAGGGTTGACAATTGGGAGTTTACTTGAATTGATCAATTCAGTGACCAAACCTACCATTTTCAAAAACTACAATTCAGTCATTGATAGCTGTAAATTTTTTCAAGCAATATTAATTAGATCCCAATTCAGTTCAGTCATAGATTCAATTCAGTCATAGATTCAGTCATATACTTTCAATTCAGTCATACTTTCAATTCAGTCATAGATTTATATTGATTAAAATTGGAATAAACGTCATATCTTACATGCTGTACTCAGTGTATTCCCTAGAATAAACACTCCAAAACCTGTAAAGATAAGTTCAATAGTTTGGGAATAAATCCCATACAAAGCAAGTAATGGTATTTGAGAAAAATAAAATCCAACATGTCTTTTGAGAACAAAGTAAAATGCTAGAAAACGAATTTGACACATCAATAGATCTTTTTGAATAAGAATATTGGTGGTAAATCATATTATGACAAAAATTACGCTGGAGCAAAAAAGAAATCCTTGCTTAGATTGTTCCAACCAAAAAAATAGCACTAGAATGCAGTTTTTAAGGTGTTTCAGTGGCTTGACACGAAATTTTCAATTAAGTATTTAATTAGTTTTTGATAGGTGTAGGGAATTAATATATATTATATTAAATGCTATTCACATAACAGATTTTAACATAAAAGTGAAAAAAATAAAACGCCAGCACAAGTATGAACAGAAAATTAATCCATCTTTTAGAAAAAGAGGACACAAAAAGTCATCTGTCTACAGCTGACTTGGATTTGCTTTCCAATCGAATAGGCTTTATTTTCTGATTAAATACGTGTGCCATTCTTGAAGTTTTCTCGTAAGCGTTAACATTACAAATTCTTGAATTTGCTAGCCAAAGTGTGAGAAACATGTGCAAACATTGATAAAGAGTTGATAATTCTCCTCCCTCTGCTTGTTAGGATTAAACTCAGTCGACACAAAATGACTGAAAACTTTTGCTTTAGGATACTAAAAAAATAACTGGGTCAAAACTTTATGTTTTGAAAGAAGATATGAATTTTTCTTTTGAAAGAGTAGGAACCTCGCCTGCATTGAGTTATCTCAGCTTCTCCTTTGCTTATGTAAACTTCTATCCCAAATGTTTCATTGGTTTTCGTTTAATCAAATAATTTAACTTGGAAATGTTTATTTCTTTTAGGCCAACCGACAGCAATTTATCGAAAAGGTCATCAGTATTTGTTTATCCTATCTCATTGATTCGCTGCATAGGTGAGTTAAAAGATTGGCACTGATAAATACTTCCATTTACTTTATTTTTAATTATTTTTTTTATAAGTGCATGGATATTATTTACAGTACATTGAGTGTACTGTACATTGTAACAATTGGCATTGGTGCTCGAAAATGTGTTATTGGCTTTGCATCAATAGTCGTGTATCGCCTGACGAACTTAGCTGCAGTGGCTTTCACCTGCTGGAATTATGCCAGTCTAACAACCATGTAGAATAAAAATATCGATCAATTCACATGATACATTTAAGATGGTCATGCAGAGAAAATGACTGACTATGTCATAATCTCTAAACGCTGTAAGTCTTTGCTGAAAAACTGTTGGTGTACTAGATTAACAGAGCTTGGGTGATATGCAGGTTTGCCTGTAAGCCCAGTGAACATAAAAAAAAGTTGCACATCTTGGAAAAGTGAAAATTCTCGAGACTCACCGGAAGTAGAGTGTCGATATTTCCCGTCAATTTTGGCTGCTATGGAAATCAATAGCATTGAAGATGCCTAGAAGTCTCAAGTCGTAGACCAGTAACGATGCACAAATAGTGCTTTGCAGGAAGAGTTGCCAAAATATTCCCTGACGAAACGATGAGATTGGCTAACAGGTCAAAGAGTACCAAAGAGTAATGAGATTAATTGGTAATACTCCCACTTACCAAAAGAGCGTGAAGAAAACATACTGATCATTATAGAGACCATTTTGTTGCAGGGAAAGCTTAGGAAATAGAACTTGCAGCCAAAAAGGATATGGGTATATTGTTTAGGGATCTCAAAACGTAGTAGACAGCATAACTCTTACGCTAGGACACGACCTCTGTAGGAGTTGGAAACTCGTGTTGGTTTTGATCTTGAACCTGTCTGTGGTTAACCCCTGCCAAAGATGTTTTGAAGGGTCTCAAACTGTCCTTCTTTCCGAAATGAACTTTAATTTTTTAGGTATTGCAGGTCCTAGAATGTCTACAATCGTCGTTAACCCTATTATCTCTCTCCTGCCGTACAAAAATGCGACTGCACCAATTATCCCTGAATAACCTTGCTCTCTGAGTCTTGGAAGCTTTATTCAATATTCTTTTTGGATAAATTCTGGAACATTGTACGTAAAAGTTGTTGACCAGAGAAGGCCACATCTAAACCAGTTCGCTCAATCACTTGTCTGATTTTTAAAATTTACCATTTAGTGGTAAATGTTGCAGTATTCTAATAGGAAGTATTCTTCTCCTTTATTGATTTTCGTGCTGTATTTAACTCAGTCGATCTAAAAGATATGTAGCTAATTCTAGAGGTGACGACCTCCCCAAGAAATACTGTAAGTTACAACGCCCTTTGCATTTTGCGGAAGTGTTTCGGTCGATGGCCGATGCAGCTCGTCCTTACACCTTAACCACTTGATTGCGCAAACGATTTGGAGTAGATTTAAAACTCTTCAATACCATCATAAACTACATCGGAGTTATATCCGCCTCTTGACTTGTTTTTGGACTTCAGAACAAGTCTGATTTTGTAAGTTCTCCCATTCATCTGGATTACACCACGAGCATCAACGTTTCCCAAAGTTTTTACAACCTTGGCTCAGTAATATCCTGAAAGGTATTTCTTCTCCCTGAATTAAAATCGGGAATGGCGAAGACGTCTATGGCCATGAACGGACTGAGCCGTCACCATAAGCAAAAATCAAATATCAGTCATTTAACAAAGTTGCGGGTTTCTAACAGTTTCGTCAGTTTTGCTGCTGATAATATGCTTCGTGGCAAGCATGAGCGTTACCTCTCATGGCCTTTGAAGTTTTCTAGTGGAGGATGGAAAGCTTGAGATAGTCAAACTTCTTCCTCTAAGAAAACTAGCTAAATCCAACCAGATGGTCTTGAACTTTCCACTGAATTAGCCAAGTAAATCCTATACTGGGATGGATATCTGCAACGAATGCCCCCACACCTACCAGTAAAAATTATTTCCAATTTCTTGCAAGATCTAGCGGGAGAAAGAAAAAATGTTATTCCTAAAGCTTGCCCAAGTTCTTGGCAATGGAAGATATGAAAATGAGCAAAGCATCAATACTGGCCATCGACTTAAGTCAATGGAGAATGTAAACGTCACTCCTACGCTGATTAACATGCGGTAGGAGAGGTTGGCCTAACCCCACAGGATCGGTTGGGCAAAAATGCATGAAAAATGAGAAGTGCAAGTGCACTTTTTTGTATCTTTCCCTTGGTTTTTATTTCAGGGCTACTCTTCTCCTTTTTTCTCTTTATTCTTCCTAAGAAAATGTTTCTCTTTTTTGCATTTTACTAAACCTAAAAAAGAAATTCATATTTCTCTGAAAAGCCTCAGTGGAAGAAAAAAAGATTTGAAACAAAGCTTTAGTGCTTCGTCAGAAGACCATTTGTCGGTTTGAAAAAGGTTGTGAATTGTTGATAGAAAAACAATTTCATATGTTCTTTTCTTTCTAAAATAGCCTATCGTTTCCAAACCAAGAGTAGAAATTCCGCCTATCTGCTTGATCCTTCGCCCTTTTCAAATAACAAAAGAGATGATAACGAGATGCTACAGCAAAGTGACGATATCTAGCATCATGTTCTAAAATCCAATCGCCAATCCGTTGGCTAGTACTGTCATAATTTGACAGAAGACTCAGCAGATCAACTGTTACAGCCAAAATTCCAGTCGATGGTTCTTTTAACAGGTCAATCGGAGGAATGGGCATAGGGATAGTGCATCTTGATGAGAGTCTATTGTATCAAAACAAATATTGGCAAAAATTGGTGAACGCTTTAAAATGAGAATGCTTTAAAACTCTATAATGCTTTATTAAACTGCTACTGATGTGTCTTGTTCTAAGATCTGAAGCTTATAGGTGCCTTTAAAGCCAAGGTCAAGCTAAGATTTTTTTTAATTGACAGATTTTTAACTACACCGATTGATTTTATGGTGTATTTGTTTTGCTTACATAAAAATAGAAAACATATATTTGTAAAACATAGTGCATTTTTAGGCATCCTTTTTTTTCTGGTGGGGGGTATCTGAGATCAGGGTTCGGGCTCTGATTTATTCCCCCCTGTTTGCAGTTACAGTTATTATTGACATAAAATGTAAGGAGTTTTTCACAAGTCTAGACCAAACAACGCTCCTATATACCTGCTTTCCATGGCTTCTTCTTTAGGAAAAGCATATCCCCTCCCTCTAGTCCCCCCGTGTCAGGCCAATGTTGTGGCTACATGTTGATGTCTGGCCACATGTGATAGGCTTGTCTCTTTACATTGATTCATTATATTTGTTCTCTTCTAGAGTCCGTACACTTACCACGTCCCAGGAATTTATAAAGTTGATAACTTCAATGCGCTGTAAGTTCTCTTTAGTTTATTCATAATGTGTTACTTATTAGTATTATTAGGCTAAACGTCTGCGGTTGGGGTGGGAGGATGTCATAAAGAAAGATTTAAAGGAAATTGGAACTTCCTGAGGGGGTGTAAAGAGGGAGACCTTGAATAGGTAGGGATGGAGGAGGAGCGTGCGTAACTGTGTTAGCCTCAGACGACTTGGTGCTGCTATGAGTTGTTAGTAGTAGTAGTACTTATTAGTATGAGAGAAAGGATCTTTATTCATCATTTATATATATTTTGGGAGCAACACTTCGGTTTTTTTTTGCTTTGTTTTTTTTTTTTTTTCTATGCTGCCGATATGGGTTAGAGATCTGAACCTCTCAAGATCTAATCCTCAAAGAGAACTAAGACGAGATTGATACATTTGATAAATTTTGGAAAAAGCTGCACATAGTTTTGGTCGGAGGCTGGAAAGGATGGCTTCTGCTTGTCCTTCTGGTCCGAAACAAAATCGGACAATCATTTTTGTGTGTAATTGGGGGGGGGGGATAGTGTTTGCCTGCAGCTCTTCTTGTACCCCTCCCTCCATCTACTTTTAAGCAGATTGATAGGCTCGTTGCATTTGTTTTACACCTGTGTTACCCCGTTTTAAAATCAGAACCATGCAAGTGTTGTCTAGTGTGTATGATACTAGATCTGTAGCAGGACAAACTTAGACCCCTCCAGCACTCCTCCCATAGCCAACTTTCTATTAGAAAGATAACGTACAAGATTTTAGATCAGTATGATTATAGACACTAAGTGAGCCTTTTGTCCCTCCATTGCCCTTCCTCTGCTGTCCCCGCCAACCTTTGCCGACATTTAGATATATTGGACCTATGTGAGATGGATTTTCTCAAAGATATTTACCCTGTGCTAGTGGTACCATAAAGTGGGATCATGGTGACTCCACCCCCAGCCCCACCTACCACCAACTTTATCAGAAAGTTAAAATAACTGCATCTTGTGTAAAATGGAATCACGAAAGGATTTCAATCATACTTACTTAAGAAGCACGGTGGGCCAGTACACCCTGCACCGACTTCCCATTCCTCTCAATGCAAATTTTTAACGCAAAGATAGGTATGTTGTTTAATTTTTTCAGCTGAAATCATGTAAGGATTTCCGATATGTATAATTGGAAGATCTAAGTAGGCCTAAGGCCTCTACAAAACTGCTCCGACAACTTCTTAGCAGAAAGGCTGGCATATTGTTCCTTGTTTTGTCCACCATGAGTCTTCCGATTCCCCCTCGACAATTCCCCGGCAACTTTTTCGTAGAAAGATAAGCATGTGGCACCTTGTGTGAACTATAATCATACAAATATTTTCTATCGGTATGATTAGAGGTCGAAGGTTGGCCTGTGGTTGCTCAAACACTACCTCCTACTGTCAAATCTTCAGTGGATAGGAGGGATTTTTTATCTCGATGAACATTAAACTCGTGCGTATTGTTACGCAAAGATTATCAATAATAATAGAACATATAGTTTCGCAATTCCTGTGACAATCTCACTGGTAGACATCGAACCAAATAGCTTTTACAATCAAATACATCGAAAACCAGCAATAGCTTTATATTTGAGACCACACAACGTAGCCCCTAGCTTTCTGCATGTTTAGAAATAGCAATATAGATTGTGTTACGTCTTGTGTTGTTTGGAAAGTAACGATTCAATAACCTGCATATATGGTGTATTGTAAAGAAGCAGTGTTGATTAGATTTCAGGAAATCGAGAATAAAGCTTATTTTTATGGATTTTGGTACCCCGACCAAGTAAAGTGCTATAACTTTCGCGATGAGCCGAAACAAAATCAGTGATGAAGAAACAAGACCAAAGTCTTTACACAAATCTAGTTTTTTTTTTTTTTTTGTTTAGTAGCTAAGAGGGTTTTAGTCAAAAGGAAAAATTATAAATGCTCATAATGTCCTCAAAACGTAAATACTGGTTTTGACTTTTAAGCCCACCCACTTCCTATAGATCATCGCCCTTATTGCAGCACTGCTAAAACAAAATATTATTAAATTACCCAGAGTCCATTTATCAAACACAAAACAGGACCGAATGAAAAATTCAAAGCCATCTTTCTCAATGGTTGGAAGTGCAGGGAGAGATAAAGAGGAAGATAAAGAGAGAGAAAGAGATACTAAAAACATTTACACAATGAAAACGCATTCCTAAACGAAAAAGAATGAGGAACTGTCACCCATTACTTATTACATGTTGTAAGTCAAGAGAGAGTGAGGTGCCCTATGCAATAAATATTGCCGACATATATCTCCATCAATATAACCCAGAGACATCCACCTCAATGAGGCATTAACAGAACAAGTAAAAAAAAAGAAAACAATAGATTGAGAATTAGAATGAAAAATCACCTAGAAAAAAATCAATTGTTTTGAAGGTGCTCAACGAGTGATACTCTTTAGCTGACTCAGGCAGAAAAGTCCAGGCAATTCTGACAGGCAGCTAGGAGATTTAATGCTGATCTTACTGACGGGTATGGTTCGGATAGAAATAATGCGCGTGTTGAACAAGTTCCTTTCGTGGAATGCTTACCTTGGAAGCTAAACTGAAAATCATGATCATCTGCATGATCAGAATAAGCAATTAAATCATTGATCATCACCTAAAAAAGACATTTTCTTCTTCAAAGGTAAGTAGCTGGAAAACATATTGGTTTCAAAAGTCTTTCTGTACACAGCCAGTAAAGATATTAGCCAAAATTTAGCTGGCTCACTCCGCGGTCTTTCCTTATATAGATCAGTTACTCGAGCTTGCATAAGTGAACTGAGAAACATTCCATTTTTTAAAGACAGATTTATAAGTTTCATTATAATGAAAGACAGATTCATAAGTTCACAGATTTATAAGTTTCCGTTTTTGAAGGTGAATTAATCGAAGGACGAATTAATGTAATTACGTGGGTGGCTGTACAATCAGGGTCAGATGACGATGAACACTTATACCCATTACCGACTCTAATTATTTCTACCTCAGGATCAGTGTTTTAGGGTCGTTAATTTCAGGAAAGATCGACCAAGAAATGATCTGAAAGCAGGTTTGGAAAAAGAGGACCCTAATGAAGAAGCAGTTGATTTCCTAACATTAGCAAAATAAAAGATAAATGCTTCTTGAACTTACAGTTGATCCTGAAGAATAAACTCATCAACCCAGAAACTTGGAAGGACACGAAAAGGTCGATATGAAGGCTTAAGGATGGAATTTATCGTCGGCCACTTTTTTCAAATATCCTTTTCACATCCCCCAAGTTCTTGAATTTAATTATGTGATTCAGCCTTCACAATCAAACAATTGTAAACTTTCCCATAAAGCTCTAAACGCTAAAGACGAGCAGCAGCTCTGAACGTTGACCTCGCAGATTGCAAGATTTTCATTGTCCATTTTCCTTATCCAGTTCTTGAAACCTGGGAAGCTTTGGGATTCAGGGGAAACTTGGAAGCACTAGTAGTACATAGATGAACAATATAAGTTTTATCAGCCTCTAAAGGAGTCGAACTGCAAGCAAAATCCTCATCCTTTTCAAAAATATTGTATGAATTTTCTGCTAGATCTGAGGAGGGTTAACTCCTTCTACTAGAGTTAATAGAACGCCAGCCCGGTGTAAGGTTCTTCTGATTTCTCATTATCTTAGACCTGAAAACGAATAAAACAGGAAAATGGTCCGATGCATCATTTACTAGCTCAAAATTCCGCGCTAAGTGAGGACAAAATGCTACTGATCAAGGACCCCGTAGTTATAGCGACACCTGTTTGGATGCAAACTGTCGGCAAAGTTCCAGCGGCAAGCAAAGTTGAAAAAAAATCTGCTGTCACTGAAGACGCCGAATCATATAGAGTCATACTAAAGTTTCCCACCCAATAAAAAAATTTGTACTGTTTCTAAAAGCTGGTCCTGAAGAAATGAAGAAATGGATCCACTTAGAAATATAGACACATTAGTAAGTAAGTAAAAGTAAGTATGACGGCACTAGACCCTTAAGGTCCAAACCGGCGGTGCTGATCTCCGTTTCGTGGCCCTTCAGCCAGGAAGTACCATGGGGGGTTGGGGGACAGCCATCCTGTGCTTTCGCACACCCTTCCTGCTTACCTTCTCCAGATTTCTCCAGGTACCCATTTAGAGCTGGGTCGACTCTGGCTAAGCTTACAGAGTAACACCACTGACCCGCGTCCCAAACCCAAATAACTGGCCACGCCAGGGATCAAACCCGTACCCCTCGGACAAAGAATTTTCAACCCAGCGCACGTCAACTTAGCCAGGGCGGCTTAATTGACACATTAACTTTAATAGGATTCCCTTACAATTATAGATCATATGTATGTAAAGCGGGCCACCTCTTGTCGTCCCCCGCTGATTTGGTCGCTTCGTCCTGTATCTGTGTATTTCCAGCAGCAGTTCATTACTCGTATCCATGTCTTACTTCGATCGATAGCGTAAGGCAGTCCATCGCAAAAAATATTTCTCGACTGATTAATAGATGAAAGATTTCGTAGAGACCTAAAATTCTTCCAATTTTGATTGAACGATGTTGTGAGTTTACCAACGAGAAAGATGGAGAACAAGTATATGTGTTTTTTAGATGAGAGTTAACAAAGCAACTAACCTCCTTTTAAAACACCTGTTTTTCTAAATTTCTTTTCAAAAATTCTCAGTGTTTCCAGTTTTTATCCTTAAGTATTTTCTTTAACGTTGAGTGCTTAGGATATAAGACGATCTCCAGAAAATCAAATACCGGTTTTCAGGAATTACATATATCATTTACAAGTAAGATCGTGTTTATTGCCTCTTTGAAATAAAGGCTGGCGTGGTCTCTGTCTGAAGTTTTGTAAGATAAATTTGTTCGTATAAAGGATGAAATGTGAAAAAATTTACTTTTCTATCCTGTCAGATTGAAATACAATATTAAAAGAACTTCGTTAAATGTTTGGATCTCCAAATGCAGTGAAAAGTAAAAAAAATTGCCAGAATTTGGAAAAATTAAAATTTTATTCATGATATTGAAAAGTTTTGTGTTTTTTTTTTTACTTTTGGAATTGACCTTCTGCACTTCGCTCGAATATCAACTCTTTCTCGGAGGAATATTTTTGTTGCGATCTTGTCCAATTCAATAGTTCTACTAATTCAAGGGGATCTTCAACTTGCAAGATTATTTGGAAGCAATTCAACTTGCAATGCTCGCCACGAAATTTGAAATGTAAACAAGGTCTTTAAAAAAATGCTTTAAAACCGCTGGTTGAAGTACACACGCACCAGTCAGAGTATTCGAGGCTCATCCCTTTTAAAATCTCACAGAAGATCAGTTCATTAATTAGAGAACCATATAAAAATCGAAGTTAATAACGCTTCCGTGCAGCGCTGGCACGTGAGCAAAATTTTCAAGTTGTTTGAAATCACACCCAAACGCATGAAGGAATTCTTACACAAGTTATAAAATTCTTGAATTAGAATCTAATTGTCAGAACTTGATTAAGAGAACTCGCTAAAGGAAGACTTTTAAAGTCAATGATATTGGATGGATCTGAATTGGATTATATCCCTAGCCTTCTTTTATCTCCTGGCTTAACAAATATACACCATTTTGGTATATGTGAATCATTTTTTTGCAATATTTATGCAAGCAGCCCAGTGTTTCACCTTTCCACAAAAATTATAAAATTTTCTAAATGACCCCCAAAGAAATTAGGTTCCTCAGAAATAACCCAGAAAATTTATGTTGGTGAAAATTAATGATTTGCATTTCTTTTAACTTTCGTCTGTTTATGGGCGTTAATTTTCGAGGAGATTTCGAAGAACCAGATTTTTTCTTTGAGAAAATTAGAGGAATTCTCGATTTTTTTGGGGCTTGAATGATAACACTGGAATGGCCTTCCTATTTTCCATGGATCTTTAGTTATAAATGAAGGCTATTAAAAGTCTTCCTTTTTCTTTGTGTCTTTTGTTTTTTCATTATTTCTTTCCTTTCTTTCTTTATCCAAAGTGAAAAGTATTTTTAGTATGGCTAATACTTTCGATTGAACAAATAAATATAAAGGAAAAAATAAATATAAAGGAAAGAACGCGCTGAAGCCCGTTTTCTTATTGCTGAAACAGCCTTATGAGTTCGCAAAGTTTTAAACGTTGGCAACATATATGCATTTTGTGAGCATTGAAACAATCGTATGAAGCTGCTTTATAAATTGCTTACACCAAAGTATTAACTCTGTCAATTGTTTTTTAATGTACGTGTCTTTTGCAAATGTCAGGATCGCCAGTTTTTGAGCAGTTATTTAAGCCGATTAGTGTGAACTATGTATAAACTTCCGGTACATTTCGAGTAGGAATGACGTTTTCGATATTTCCTCAAAAATGGACCAGCTTGTGGACAGGTTCCATAAGCGTCGAAAAAATATTGTCGACTTTCCATTTTATTGTTTAGCTTAATTTTGTCGCTTAAGTAGCTGAAATGTTTTTTTTTTGCTACTTTTGTCTTATTTATTGTTTCCATTTTATTTGATTTGTTGTGAATTTTTATGCTCCTCTTAGTGCATTATGCATGTAAGGAGGGTGTAAATAAATAATTGATATAACGCTTTGTTGGAATGCCTGCTGAATGATAGCAAGCTAGATGATGTACGTTCAGGAACTAATTGATTGTTCCTACTTATCCCATTCTATCTTACTTTTCAGGTTTTGAGGAAGAAACTGAAATAACTGATGAAATTCTAGAAACTGTACAACAAGCAGGCATATTAGGTGATATTGATGACGTCGATGATGAATTATACCATATCGGTGATTCTCAATTGATTAGAGACGTACCAATGAAGCTGAGATATATCCCTTCTCGTTCCAGTTTAAATTCATCTTTTACGTCAATTTCAGAAGTGGCTTCCAATAAATTAGATGTAAAGGAAGTAGTTGGTCATGAGTTTGTAAAGGTGGAGATCAGTGAACCTTCGAGGAAGGTAGAAGACGTAGAATCTTTTGAAAATCTTCTTTCTGGTGGTTTTCTTAGACAAGAGGGATATGTTAAAGAAGACACCACGCCCTGTGACTTTCAAAGAACTGAGTGTTGGCAATCTCAATTTGATGTCGTTTTGATGGATAACGAATCCGTCTTGGCGTTTCCTGTTTCCAACTGTCACAAAGACGCAACTACTATTATGCCTATAAATAGTAAGTGGTTGGTGTTTTTCCTTCTTATTGGGGATATTTAGGAGAGAATTTTCAGAGGAATTCATTATGGTGGAGAAGGGGACTGAGTACGACTTATTAGAATTCCAAAAAGGGTAATTATATTGGAATAATAAGAAATTATCGGAGAATCTCTAAAATGAGGAGGTTTCAAGGGAGTATGGGCCTGAGTTTCTCTGTGTATCTGTCTATTCTTAGGGGTATGCGTACTCATTGCTGGGATGTAAAAATTTATAAGTAGAAATTTCGGAGTCAGTAATTTGTCTCTGGGCATTTGAAAGGTATCCCAAAAACTCTATTAATTTCTTGGCCCACATAGGTCTGTTTCCTTCATTTTGTTTCATTATATAATTTTTTTCAGAAGGAATAGAGAGAGAACAAGGTCTTAAAGGTTTAACTTAAAGGTTTAACAAGGTCTTAAAGGTCTTAAAATGATATTCAAAAGCATCTTAGTAGTAATAGAGCGAGGTAACTCTTGCACAAATATCTATTGATTGCATGGCAATAAGTTGATGAAGACCATGAAACAGTTGACTACAAAAAAAAGACAATCCCAAAAAATAGTGCTTTATGAACGAAAAAGAAAACAACTGATACAAAGTAAATAGTTAAGTGAGTGAATAATAGTATTTACTGTCTCATTAAGATATATTTGCAGGGTAATATTCAAGATGCCACATCTGATTATAGGTTTGATATGAGATACTTAGGTGTTACTGTCTTGGCCCTGTTGTCATACAAATAGAAAATCGCTGTATGACTCGGATTTAATGGGATGCAACATGTCCATTGTTCCACTTAAAAGAGGGAGGGGTGTAACAAAATAAGATTATAACACTTATTACTCAAAGTGTAGGCTCATAGAAATCTGTCTTAATAGTTTGGGGTGTCAGAGCTGTCTTTTTCTCTTTTTTTATGTATAATATTCTTCTTAGTGAACCTTCAGTCCTGAAAGATATAATAAGACAAGTGAAGTGACCTAAACTAGTATATGTTTCTGTACTTGATTATTGTGACTGATAATTAATTATTTGCGATTGTTTTCGTTCAAGACAATAGATAAACAAAAAATAGAATCAGTTTGTATTGATAAAAATGCTGAAAGAACTATGCCTTTTTCATGTGCTGTAAGATTTTTCGGCATAAATTTGCTACTATGGGACATTTTAGGATAAGGTTTTAACAACTAATCAATGGTGACTGTTTTTAATTGAGTTCTGGAACTCATCCTGAGCTTCCCATATACATTGTTTTGCAGGAAACAGTTTAATTCCAAGGAATATAGGCGATTGTTTTGAAAGGGGTTGTTTGAAAATATGTCCAAAATCGTAATATTTCCTCTGGTAAATAGATAAAGACAAATCAGTTTATTTGTATGAAGTAGCAAAAAGTTAGCATAAAGAAAAACTTGGCGTAGTAGCTGTATAGGGGTCTATATCCAAATATTTGAATTTCATTTTGCTTTTTCTTTGCCTAAGATTCTTTTGTATTCAAGATGCATTTTTCTCCGATGTAAAAATTTCCTGTTCTTGGATGCATGATTTATTTACTATGAATTCAATCTCTTCTTGGTATAGCCTTGGAGATGTTTTTTTGTATGAATTAGATTCATGTTAAATAACAAGTAGCAGGTGTAAACAATATTGTAAACGAGGTAGGCAAAGGATTTGGAAAGGGCAGTTGGTGTTGGGAGCTGGTCGGTATTGGTAGCTTGGCTTAGATGTGAGCACAAATAAATTTTCTCCTTTTCAGTCTCAGAATGTAAACTTAGTTTCTACAGCGCGACATTAAGACTCGCTGTAATAATTTAAATACTCTGGAACATTTTGCTTTCCTCACATATTAGTTATTGCTTTGTCTATTTTAATATCTTAACCCTTATTTCAGTACGAAGATTATGCAAAGATTATTGCATAATCTTTATGCAACAATCAAGTTATAAACAAAGTTATTAAAACAATCAATGAAATATTTTGTGTGTGTGTGTGTTTTTTTTTTTTTTTTTTTTTTTTTTTTTTTTTTTTTTTTTTTAATGATACTCCGTCTTTGTACCTTATTTTGACGGGTAATAAATAAATAATAATAATAATAATATATATTTAGTTTCCCCCTATTTTGCAGAAAGCAACAACAGAAGAAAGACATTTTAGTTGTGAGGAAATGACAGAGGGTTTACGGTGTAACCGGTTTAAACAGAGTGGAAAATTAACAAGAGTTAGATCGTTTAATGAAAGGTGGCTAGATGCATTTGGATATTGTAGAGAAAAACTTGACGTAGTAGCTGTATAGGGGTCTATCTCCAAAGATTTGAATTTCATTTTGCTTTTTACGACCACATTACTTGGGTCAACAATCAACATTACAAGTTATAAATCTCTTTTGAATTTCTTTTTAAAACGATACAATTAAAAAACCAAAACCCTAATTCTTTTAAATATAAAACCTTTGCTCTTTTTTTTAACCCTTGTGTTGTGTTCACTTTATCTGAAGTATTAGGTACAGGTTATTTCTAGCACATCTTCTTATATTTATTTATCTTTTATATATTTGTTAACCGGCAGAGTTTGATGTCTGCACGCTTCTCTAACTCTTGTTAATTCTCCAGACTCTGTTTAAACCGGTTACACCGTAAACCCTCTGTCATTTCCTCGCAACTAAAATGTGTTTCTTCTGTTGTTGCTTTCTGCAAAATAGGGGGAAAATCTCGCTGTAAGTAGGAAAATACTTCATGTAATTTTTTTCATATCTTTTAGCTTCCGTTGGCCCAGAAACCTCTGCTAGGCACGCGACCGTGATATCTGAAAATACAAGCAGAGAAGGTGACAAAACTCTCTCAACGCAATTGAACTGCTCAACAGAATACACAAATATGAAAATCGGGATTGATGATGTGAAACAATCTGGTAAAAATGGGAAAGAAATGATAAAAGAGAATGTATGCTATGAAAATCTGAGAATGTTTGAAGATTTAGACAAGTTAGAGCAAGATGTGAAGAGAGGTTGCAAAAATCCAGAAAATAGGGATGAAAATGTAGATAGTGACAAGGAAATAATAGATAATAGTGATGTAAATAGTTCTCCTAGAAAAGATAAAGGGAAACGTATGAGTAAGGGCAAAATTTTCCAATTTCTTGATAAAAGTATAGATAAGGAAGTGAAATCTAATGAAGTTTTAAAAATCCAAATTCAAAGATCAGACTCTAGTGAAAACGGGTTGGAACAATCCCGTAGTGAAAAGACGTGGAAAGGGAAAGTGGTAAAACGGAAGGAGATAAATAAATATTCTGAAAAGAAAAATGAAAACGCTAAAGAGGGTAAATCTAGTCTAAAAAAGAAGAAAAAAGATGTGCTCCTGGATATTTTACAAAATTCTGATGAAAGGGAATTGGAACGCTCTAGTAGTGATAAGGTGACACATAGTGATGGGCTAGGAGTAAGCAGCGGAAGGAAGAAAAGAGACGCATTTGCTTTCATTTTTGAAAGTGTGGCCGAAAATGAATTGATGCTGTCTGTTAGTGAAAATAATAAAGACAGAGATCTGAACAGAATTAATGCACGCTTTGAGAAGGAAAATGACAAATCAAAGAAGAACAGTGGAAAGAAGAAGAGAAACGCATTTGATTTCATTTTTGAAAGTGTGGATGAAAATGAATTGATGCCATCTGTTAATGAAAACAATAAATACAGAGATCTGAACAGAACTAATGCACGTTTTGAAAAGGAAAATGATGAATCGAAGAAGAAAAGTGGAAAGAAGAAGAGAGACGTATTTGATTTCATTTTTGAAAGTGTGGATGAAAATGAGTTGGTACCATCTGTTAGCAAAAACAATAAAGACAGTGATCTGATCAAAAATAATGTACGTTATGAAAAAGAAAATAATCAATCAAAGAAGAAAAGCGGAAAGAAGAAAAGAGACGTATTTGATTTCATTTTTGAAAGTGTGGATGAAAATGAGTTGGTACCATCTGCAAGCGAAAACAATAAATACAGTGATTTGATCAGAAATAATGCACGTAATGAAAAAGAAAATAATAAATTAAAGAAGAAAAGGGACGTATTTGATTTCATTTTTGAAAGTGTGAATGAAAATGAGATGGTACCATCTGTTAGCGAAAACAATAAAGACAGTGATCCGATCAGAAATAATGCACATTATGAAAAAGAAAATGATAAATTAAAGAAGAAAAGGGACGTATTTGATTTCATTTTTGAAAGTTCGGATGAAAATGAGTTGGTACCATCTGTTAGCAAAAACAATAAAGACAATGATCTGATCAGAAGTAATGTACCTTATGAAAAAGGAAATGATAAATTAAAGAAGAAAAGCGGAAAGAAGAAAAGCGACGTATTTGATTTCATTTTTGAAAGTGTGGATGAAAATGATTTGGTACCGTCTGTTAGTGAAAATAATAGAGACAAAGATCTGAACAGAATTAATGCACATTTTAGAAAGGAAAATGACAAATCAGGCCGTTGTTCAGTAATTAAACAGTGTGGGAAAAAAACTGCAAAGAAAGAAAAAGGTTTTGGATTTTTAGATGACATTAGAAATAGTACTGAAGACTATCAGCGGAGCACAACTCTTGAACTGAGGAGCATTGTTGTTGGTATGGAAACGAAATTAGATGCAGGAAAAAAAGCCAGAAAACGGAAATCAAGTTTCTTTGAAGTCTTAGAAGAGACGGCACAAGAAGAAGGTTCTGAGACTGAAGTTGGAATTTCCCCAGAAGGGAAAAATTCACTAAAAAAAGCAAAACGACAAAAAACAGATAGGGAAGAATACAATGAAAAGTCCCAAGTTCTTCGACCGTTGAAAAATAATAAGAGATTGTTGGCTAGTGTTTCGTGTAAGCTCACAAAAGAAGAATCTAATGATGAAGGAGCTGAAGAGTCTGATGATGAAGAATTATTGAAGGAGAATAATATGAAAATAAAAAATATTGGTCTTTCAAATAGAATGAACAGCCATTTTAAACACAAAGACAAGAAAAAAATGAACAATGTTGATGATTATTTAGTGAGTGATGATGGAACTGATGAAATTGATTTTGAAAATGAAGTTACACATCCAGAACAAACTTCACGAGGTATTCCTTTTAATAGTGCAAACAAGAAACACATTTCGGAGCAATGCTATGTAAGTAGAGCAAAGCATAGAGTAACATGTCAAGGAGTTTCAACTGGTGTTTCCTGTAGTAATAGAAAGAAGAAAATGAATGTTCAGAAGATTTTAGTAAATGATGATAATGACAGTCTTAAAATTGCTGCAGAAGATAAATATGACTATATTCACAGCCGGGAATCCAAATCGAATCAATATAAACCGATGGATGCTTGCAGAAGAAATAAACATAAGAAAAGTATGCATAACAAGAAGAAAAAGCAAGAAACAATTTGTTTTGAGAGTATTGATTCAACTATAAGCTCTGGGGGCTTAAGTAGTCAAATTATCTACGCTGTCAACTCCCAAGAATTTCGAAATGATGAATGTATTGAAGAAAGTGGCAGTGTTTTGAAAAATAAGAATGATGACAAAGTGATCAATAATGTATTTTTAGAACTACCTGATAATCTTCCAAATACATCAAAAAAGGCAAAAGGAATGATTTGCTGTGTTGTTGAAAACAAGCTTGAGAAAGGTTGTGGAGGAAATGGAAAAAAAATAAAAAGGAAAAATTTTAAGATTTCTAAAGTTAAAAAGATGATTGCAAGGAAGAAAATTACCAATAAGAGGAGACCCTCTACTGTTTCTCACACGGGGTCTACCTGGGTAGTTGATACCATTGATGGGGAAACTCCGACTATCCAGAAATTGGAGTCCTTGAACAGTTTCCCAAGAAAGGTCGACATTGGATTGAGTCCAATTAAGTCCCAGGAGTCCGAAAGTTTGGAATATCCTTTGCTTGCTTATGTTATGTCTCCTTCTGTACAAAGTTATGTGCGGCCTACTCCTGAGTCAAGTTTATGTGGAGAGCCCTTTGCTCTTCTAATCAAACAGGATTAAGCAACCCTCATAAAAATTATGAAGGAACAACAGCGAAATGTGACACTGTTGTAGGTAGTTTATTTGCTCTTAGTAATTTAGAAAAAAGTTCATCACCAGATTCCTCTTCGTATGCTATAGAAGGCTCTTCGGATAAGGTCTCAAAAGACAAAAAATCAGGAACTCTTGTAGCTCTGGAAAATAATGAGACATATTTAGTTTGCTCAAACCAAACACCCACAGTTCATCTGACTCAAAATGGAAATGTTAGAGGTCTCGGAGATCAAAATAATTTGACATCTTTTAAACTGTATGTTAGTGATAAAGATTGTGTATCTGATAGTAGAACGTCTATTAGCCAACCTTTAAATTGCTTTGAGAATGAAAGTGAGGATAATGAGAGTGATGTGGAATTTCAGGACCAGTATAGGATTTTATCAAGCTTTGAACAGCACTGTGTTAATATGGGTACATCAGTTTCTTATGAAGAAGAACGTTTGAAATCACATACCATTTTATGTGCCAATAGTGAAATGAACAATGCTAGCTCCCCACGAAATTTCTCTTTTTCTCCAAGGCACAGCGATGATTCTGCGTCTCAAAATCTGAACCAAGATTCCCAAGTTATCCCGGGAGAAATCAGTCCCCAGATCCCTCTCCAAACCAACGAGGGATTCAGAGTCGTTCCAGTCGGAGATGATTACGAAGAAGAGAAAAACGACAGCGAAACTCCTGATGTATGCATGGATAATGGGTAAGAAATGTTTTGAAGTATTAGCCTACTGCCAACTATAGGAAATTTGTCTTCTTATAGGGTAACGGATTCATTCTTAAGCATTATTATACTACAAACAACTTAATTGATTATCTTAAATCATTTATGTTGCTGGTTTCAGAAAACTTGAATCCACAAGGGAGGGGGGTATCTTTTCACTAAGAAATTGGATGGGGAGCTGAGAAGTAGGATAGCGCTTCATTTGAATTCACGATTGAAAATTGTACTTTCCTTTTTCCTAAATAGTCAGGTGATGCGTGCAATTTTCTTCTTCTTTTTTTTCAAATTTTTCTACTACTTCCCTTAAGCTAAACAAATCAGAATCAAAGATAACATCGTAAATAAGCTCGAAAAAAAATGAAATATATTAAGCGATAACAAACTTAAATCAGTGAAACGACTTTCTTACTATTTTCTCCCAGCTCGAAATAAATTTGAATCAATGGACCAACTTTAACTTATGTTCCATATTAATGACATTTTTCAAATAGCCACGTATAATCTAAGTTTTACAAACTATTTTTTAGGCTCCAAATCATTTTCTTTAATATTCCGTATAGTTAGCAATTACATTTTTAACCTGAACTCCAGTTATTAAGTTGTTTAAAAAGTAAAACAGACGGATTGGTGTTCTCACAACCAAGGGGTCATTCTGAAACCTTTTTTTTACTTATCGGAAAGGGCGTTGAATTGCAGTTGTTCTTTACTTTTTACAAAGAATTTTTCTATCTTAAAAAAAAACTATTGCTAAAATGGGATATTTCTGCGTCTAGGAGTTTCCTTATTTGCATTTATGCATTGTATTCTCAAAGAGGTTTTACAATTTAGAAGTTAGATGAGACAGGGCATGATTTGAACCGATGATACTACTGTTCTCTCTCTCTCTCTCTCTGTTTCTCTCTCTCTCTCTCACTCGCTCTCTTGCTCTCTCTCTCTCTCTCTCTCTCTCTCTCTCTCCTCTCTCTCTCTCTCTCTCTCTCTCTCTCTCTCTCTCTCTCTCTCTCTCTCTCTCTCTCTCTCTCTCTCTCTCTTTCTCTTTCTCTCTCTCTGTCTCTTTTGTTATTTCTTATTATGTTTTTATTCCTTTGTTACGTTCTTACTCCTTCGTTCCTTCCTTGAAAAGCTAATGAAAAACAGTTTACTTTTTTTTTTATTTTCACTAATATGCAAAATCAAAATAGTGTAGGTTTGTCTTTATCGTTGCTCAGCTTAAATATATATGTGGATTCTAAGTGGAAGTAATTGCAATTTATTCTTTACATGATAAATTGACGAAATTGCTCAAAAGCGTCTATGCACATGTAATTAGGACACTATTCTTTTATCTTTCTTTCTTCCTTTCTTTATTCTCTTTTTATGGTCATTATGAGGCTTGCCCATTTGGTGTTCTAAGAAGGCAGGTTCGCTGGGATTGTTGAAGAGGGGTCTTTGATACTGCTTTCTCATGGAACTTGCAGGCTTTATGATTGTCTATAATTCCCAAAAATTATCACTTATTTGTTTTCGCTTTTTTGCCTCTTTGGACGTTTTGGTTGTGAAGCCGCTGTATTATTTTGAGGGGATCTCAGACTTTCCCCTCCTCTTCATGTAAACCTTTCACTGGCTATTGACAACACTATTGTTTGCAACTGAACTAGGAAGCTGTCACACTATATGCTGAAAGTTTAGTTTTTAAAGCTGTCTGTACAACTCCAAAAAATACGTTCATTGTTTGAGTGTTTTATTTATTGTAGGTTCTCTTGCTCCGAAATTATCCATGGTGAAAAGGACAAAGATGGTGAAACTCCAGACAATCTAAATATAAATAATGAGGCTCAGCCAATAGATAAGTATCCATCCGACGAGGGAGACTATTCTATAAATCAGGACAAGTCTGGTCAGAGTATTTATTGTAGGTTCTCGTGCTCTGAAACTAACCATGGTGAAAATGACAAAAATGATGATGATATTCCAAACAGTCTACCAATACATGATGAAGTTCTATCCATAGAAGAATATCTACGCATCGAGGGAGACCATTCTATAAATCAGGACAAGTCTGGTCAGAGTAGAAAGAACATCGCTCACCCCGATGATTATAATCCAACTAAAAAGCGAAACTGTCCTGAAAATTGTGTTGATGAGTTCTATAATTCTGCTGAGGCTTCCATTGAAGCTGAAAAGACTGTTCGTAATCGTAAAAATTTGTTTGAAGGCCCTAAAGCTGATATATGTCTACCCAGTGGAGATAATCGATATGAAATGGAAGAAGGGTGTGGTAAAGATGAAGTGGCTCACACGCGTATAAACCATGTACACCTACCAAGGTGGAAGAACACCGTGCAAATGGGGACCAGTCTAGCTTTAATAAAAGCATAAAACATGTTTGTGAACCAGAAATCTTACTTGAAGACCATGGTGCTGATTCAGGAATTAGTCATTGTCCCAGGCTTACGACTGTCAAAGATATTAGTAATGATATTGTTATAGTTCCGTGCGAGGAAGCAACTCCTGACCTTAGGTTTGTAATTGATGACGCTAGGGGTAATTTAGAAGCCGCTAATATTTCAGTTAACAATATTCTATCATGTAATGAATCTAACCAAAGAAAGGATGTCAGCAAGATTCATATTGAAGGATCTGTGAAAGAAACTGATATAGGAGAGGAAGATGATTCTTCAATTGTTTTCATTGATCTATGTAAGGATAGTAATGGTGCTTCAGAAAGTGAAGATGATAAGATTTATTTCATATCAAGAACTCCTTCAAACGATTACGACGTGTCGGTGTCTAAAACGAAGCCTAAAAGTAGTTACAGTTTTAGAGGAAAAACTGATTCTGCTAGTGTCGGATCTATTGGTTCTGCTGGAAATTTAGTTGAGATACCTGAGGATTTAAAAACTGAAAGAACAAATAAATTAGATCCTTCAAGACTCGCTTCAAGAGATGACAATGTTTCTGTATCTAAAACTAAGCCTAAGCATAGTCGCAGTTCGAGACAAAAAGATGATTTTGGTAGTGACAGATGCATCATTTCTACTGGAAGCTCAGTAGAGGTGTTAGAAGATTCAGGAACTAAAAGTGGAGACAAAGCAATTACAAGTGTGAATAAATTTTCTGCTAGTAACAGTCTCAAAGAAGTTAAAGCTTATGAAACTGTGGGATGCGATAATACTAAAGAGAAAACTGGTGCTAATGACAAAGTGTCAAATTATGGTAATTTTGATGGTGGTCCGTCAGAAATAACCTCAATGCCTCTCAAAAGAATTCAAATTAATAGTAACCATAAGCCATCAGAGTTAATACAACTCTGCACTAGCCTGTGCCAAAACGAAGGAAGAGCAATAAACGACAAAGTTCCGTCACAGATTAAAAAGAGAAAAAGGGCTAAAAAACGAGCAATACGCAATGAAATCTCTAATGATTTAAAACATATCGGAGCTGATAGTGTCTTACTCCATCAAGAAGATCCTAATGGTCCGGCAATGCTGTCACAGAAACATGACTATTCTGAGGCGAATGTGTTTGAAACAAGCTCTTGGATGCTCGACACTAATATAACGGGTTATGATTGTAGTCCGTCACAGTCATATAAAATGAGTGTAGATCAGTGCCAGGAGAGGACTTTTAATCCTGAAAGTGTATCAGACTGTTTGTCTCTTCAAAAGAAGAAAAATAAAATAAAAAAAATAAAAAAAGACGAAAGTTGCTTTCATCAGACGAACTGGTCGTTAACTTCCCTAATATGTTGAAGGAAAAAGAGAGTGTCGAGACACTATCAGCTCGAGAAGAATTTAATAATGTGGGGAAAATTGGGGATATGAGAAGTAAAAACCAAAATAAGACCACAATTTCTGTTAATAGCAATAATGCTGCTGAGGTCTCCCTTTCGTCCAATCTCAAGGAAGACGAAGATGCTGGTAATTTGTGTTCCAATTCTTCTACAGCCTCAACCAACTTGTCGTGTTCTAAGAAGAAAACTGATAAACTATCAGGCATTGTAAATGTTAGATCTGATAGAAACGAGAATATGGACTGCTCAAGAAACAGGAACAAAGGTAATCTGTCAGAAATAGAAAGATCGACTCAGGAACATTTTACATCCACAATCCAAGATGGCAAAAGAAAAGAAAGGATAAATAAAAAGTATAAAAAAAATAGAAACCGTCATACAAGTAAAAGGTTTAAATCAACAAATAGTCAGGCTATGGCTGAAGAATCAGTAGTTAGAAAACTGGAATGGGAAATATCTGAACTCGGCAGCTATGATTCCCATCCCAGTCGCAATTTTCAACTTGTACAGAAATCGGATAAAACATCAGGTGAATGTAAATTTATTGTCTCTGAAAATTTGAACGGCAGCCAAGGCTCACGTGCAAAGATTCACCCATCTGAGAGTCAATGGACTACGGTTAAATCTAAAAAGAGTAAGATTTCTGCCTCGCAACTAACCAATATTGATGAAAGTGCCCAAAGGTATGGTTTTGTTGTAAACCAAAAAGAAGTATGTAAAAATATTCACGATGAAGATTCATGCACGATAGATGATATAATCAAAGCAGACAGTGTGAATGATTCTTCTAAATCAAAAGCTTTAGCAGAGACAATTTACAGTTTACATACTGTAAATAATCGTGGCGCCGCTGAAAGAGAGCAAATAGCTGCCGTAAAACCTACCTTGAATGATAGAGTCAGTAACAAAACTTGGAAAAAGCAAAAGGCCAGACCAAGGAGCTGTGGTGCTTCTTTAATGGATATTTCTCCAGTTAGATCTCAGACTCTGTCTTATGAGGAAAGTATTAGCAAAAAAAAATTGAAAAACCAACAAGCTAAAGCATGGAGCCGTGGTGATTCTTCAATAAAAGCTTCTCCAAATAGATCTCAAACTCATGATGAAAGTACGTTGAGTGGAATTGAAAATTCTTGTTTTGATACCAAGGTTTTATTGAAGTACAAGAAATTGAAGGTTCGTGCTAATGCAAGACTGACCAAAAGATTAAATTGTACAATGCCTCTGCCAAGTCGTAATAGAGATGGTAGGATCAAAAATGCATTGAAACGGACGAAAAAAAATTATGAACTCTCTGAAATAAAGGTTAAGTCAGAAGCTTCAATGCAAAATAATGAAACTAATTCCTCTCTTGACAAATCTAGAAGATTATCTCGTAATGCAAATTCTGGAAGAAATTTGAGTGTAGTTGACCAAAAGAGAAATTATAGAAACGACCAAGTAGCGCTTTCATCCCCCCAGTCGCTACCTATGGAGCCCCAAAAAAAGAAACTCTTCTCTCCTTGGTTAGACAAACTAAACAGTCCTGAAAGCAGTCCAAATCCAATAGCAAGTACACCATATCAAAAATTTAGTAACAGTCCTCTCAACACCGAATTGTCTGATTTGAGTGACATCCCACTAGCAAAGAAAAAGAGAAGGGGTGACTTATCCAATGGCACATCGTGTTTGTCCGTCAAAAATGATGCATGATGAATTGGCTTCGCAAAAAGTTATACAAAGGTATGTAACTACTCTAATATAATAAGAGGACATCTTTCTGTCTAAAATAAAAGCAGCCAAAAGCTCTTCGACTGATTACACCGAAGTTCATAAAAGCCTTTTTAATTGTCGGATCTTCTTAAGGAGTAACAAGGTAAAGGCTATTTGTCGATTCATCCAATAAAATGCTTCAAAACAAATGTTTCATATTTTGAATGCATTCAGATCGATATAATTCTTGTGAAGGGGTCTTTCTCCTTCTTCCCCTGTCTCTCTCTTTTTCTTTCTTTTTGTCTTCTTCTTCTACGTGCGTTTATTTTAGTGCTTGTAAATGTGATGACGTTGCCATTTTTACATCGAAATCATTAATAGTTGCGAGGATTGTAAAAGAAAGACCGACTGTTTCCTCGAAATTTTATTTAAAATTGTGTGCAAAACTTGTTTGACGACACATTTGACACCTTAGCAATTTTCTTCACATTTGGCGTTAAAACTTTAAATTTCTACTCTTGCCTCACCAGCTTTTCTATACCTAGAAGATAACCTTTTGATGATATACAACCAATGAATGCAGCCTGCTTACGAATCTCAAATATAAGTCCCTGGGCACTTAAATATAAATATAACTTTACGAATAAGGTATTGTACCGCACTAAATTTGTAGTTGTGAGACGAATAATTGGGGTCGGAAAATCTGAGGATTTTTCAAAAGCCAGGATCGGGAAAATTTGCTCGATTCAAAAATAATTTAATTACTGTGTCTTTTGTTGTTGTGAAAATGTTCAGTGTGGCTCAAAGGTGCACCAGAGGTAGTCTAGTTCTTGTTAAAGCAAGATAATATTCAGTGCTGCCTCTCTTATTCTGTTGGTATTAAAAAATAGCGAAGTTATTAAGCTTTTGGCCGAAATTTATTTCTCCGTTGGCAGCGCTATTTTAAAAGCGAACGCATTCAACAATATATCGTAATACTGTCAAAGCACAAAAATGCACATGATTTCAATTCGTGTTTATGAGACGTTATAAGGAGTTCCGAGTGGTAAAAACTGATATTGCAAACTTAATACCCAAACTTTTGTTGTTTGTTTGTTTTGAAGCACTCCTGGGTAAGCTGCTCATTGTGCACGTCTTCATGATTTCATCAGAGCCTTTAGGGATGAAAGGTATTCCACGTTAAAATTCAGCTGTCCAGCTGTTGTTCTGTCATGACCGAGGGTCAAATAATTTAAAAAGCCATCTGGCTTTTGTCACTGTAGTTAGGGAGGGGTTTTGAAGAATCTCAAGGCAAAAAACAATAAATCAATGTCAAGCTGTATTCAACTCTGTCCAATGGTGTCACATTTGAAGCCTCCATATTTACAATTCAAACACAACTGGCTGATATGGCAAATTAAACTGATGAGCTTGACTTACAATATATACAAATACTCATACATATAGCTTACATGTCACTAATTTACATGTACAATATTAAAATAGTGTGCAATAATATTAATATATTCAATTATTAATACAAATTACAGCACTAAGTGTAGCTTAGTATCTACAAAAAACGGCCTAATACTTCCACAGGTTTTTTCCTAGCCCATGGTGGTGCCTGTGCATGACCCAGGATACTTCTGAGCTTGAATGCACCAAAATACTTTAGGCACGCTTTTTTCAGTGGCAATCTCTGTGTCTCATACTTTTTACAATACATTAAAATATGCCTAACATTCTCTTCTACATTGCAGACCTCATATAATGGAGAGTCTACTGACTTCCATTTAAATAATACACTCCTAATTCGAACATGGCCTGTTCTGAGCCTGAATATACTGATAGCCAGGTGTCCGACTGGGTGACATAGATCAGGAGGTGGGGTACCATAATCATACAAATCAAGGATCTGGTTCTGAGACCTTTGACCAAAAACCTCTTTCTCCTTCTCCTTTAGCAACTTATCATAATAACATAAAAAATCAGTCACTGAATACTGACATACTAAATTCTCCCCATACCTTGCACCCCATTTTGCCAGCTTATCCGCCTGCTCATTTCCCCTAATTCCAACATGTGCTGGTACCCATGTTGCTACAATCTCATACTTGGCTGTCATCAGTTTTAGCAGTATCTTTTCTAAAAGCAACACTGATTTTCTTGCTGGCCTATGGCCATACATCAAATAATTCAGCACTGAAAGTGAGTCACTACATATCAAATATTTACCTACTGGCAAAACACTTGCAATAAATTCAAACGCTTTCAATAGTGCATACAACTCAAGTGAAAATATTGACAACTTCTCTGTTACTTTAAAAGACAGTGCATGACTGAGCCCAAGGACCACAACCGCAGCCCCACCCCCAGTGGCAAAGCATGATCCATCAGTGAATACCATTCTATGTCCAGTCTGTGTCCACTGGTCTAGCCATTCATCAGTCATCAGTTTTAGCAGTATCTTTTCTAAAAGCAACACTGATTTTCTTGCTGGCCTATGGCCATACATCAAATAATTCAGCACTGAAAGTGAGTCACTACATATCAAATATTTACCTACTGGCAAAACACTTGCAATAAATTCAAACGCTTTCAATAGTGCATACAACTCAAGTGAAAATATTGACAACTTCTCTGTTACTTTAAAAGACAGTGCATGACTGAGCCCAAGGACCACAACCGCAGCCCCACCCCCAGTGGCAAAGCATGATCCATCAGTGAATACCATTCTATGTCCAGTCTGTGTCCACTGGTCTAGCCATTCATGCCACCTAGCTCTTGCCATCTCTGGTGGCTCCTCTGGGCTCCCCCTTGAGAACAGGGGTAGTGCTATATTTGACTTTATACCTGTACTAGAAGCTGAACCTACCTCATCAATAACATCAGGAGTTGGGATAGGAGCAGCTGTTTCAGAGATATGTTTCACCATTCGAACGTATGGTGGAATTGATTTTGGTTGGAATCTTTGGTTCTGATCATATGTTTCAATACGTTTTTTGTAGATTTGGGATCTGTCATTTGGATCCCAAATGTCATTTGGGATCAACATCTTCCGTGTAAAATATTGTGCTTCTAATTTCTTCATTCTAGTTTCTAATGTTGTCAGTCCTAGTTCACAGTATATTGCAGGTAGGGGGGGGGTTGATTTTAGGCATCCAAGAATTTTCCTCAGTATACAATGCAGGGCTGTATCCAGTTTTTTCAGGGGTTGGGCGGGTGCTTCTCGGTATAGGAGGCAGCCATAATCCAGCTTGCTTATTACAACTGCTCTCACAAGCTGGGTGGCAACAGAGAAAGGGGCTCCTCTCTTAGATAAGCAAATAGCATTGACAAAGTTGAAAATAAAAAGTCTGAAAATAAAGTTAGTTAAAGTTAAAGTTTACTCACCGTAGTTGAAGGTTTCGGAAATTATATCTGTGAGTAAGACAGCCCCTCCCCCCTACAGCTCTCAGGGAAAGGGTTGTAAGTTATGCCATTGGGGCATATAAGGTTCTTATAGGTTCTTATAAAAATGGTGGTCGTATATGCTTTGGAGGAGACTAATTGGATTGGTAATCATAAGTTCCAGTGCCCCTTTTAAGAGTCGAAGTGATCAGAGCGCAGATTTTTTTTTTTTTTTTTTTTTTTTTTTTTTTTTTTTTTTTTTTTTTTAGTAAAACCCCTTAATGAAAGAACAAAAATGCACATGGTTTCAATTCGTGTTTATGAGACGTTATAAGGAGTTCCAAGTGGTAAAAACTGATAGTGCAAACTTAAATAGCTTTCACTCCTCATAGTTGTCTTCCCAACATACCTTCAGTGTGTGTACACATGAAATACCAAACTAAAGTTTCACTTTTGACTTAGTAACAAATATCGTTTATCTGTAAGTGAATTTTGATAGGACGGTACTTTGAATTCAGAAAGTCAGGTTTAAATACCTCAGACTTTGCAAGTTAATTTAGCCTATTCCCCTTCCCCCAAGGTTGTTTTGCCTTTCTCTGAGATTAAAACAAAATACTATGTTTTGGCACTTTCGTTTAAAAATATTTTTTGTATTTCCATTGCCCCTCCCCCCCACCTTCACTTTTAAGGGACTAAACGAGGTTGCTAATTTAGCAGTCGATTTATAAAGTGAGAAGACTTCCGCTGGGTGATCCTAGTGGCTTGTTAGCATTTTAATGGTGCGAAGAAATGAGAAGTTCAATTTTGACTGGATGGACTTCACGAGTCTGATTAATTTAGCCATGGATTCGTAAGTTGAATAGATAAGCACTAATCTTAGTTGCTTCTTGGCGCTTAAATGGTGCGAATTCATGGGAAGATAAGTTTTTACAAGACGGAAATTGCTTTCAAATAGCGTATAAGAGCTTTAGACTTGGTGAGCCTTTTAATTTAGCCACAGATTTGTAAGTTAAATGAAAAAAACCTTAAACAATCCCAGTGGCTTCTTGGCCTTTGAATGGTGCGAAGGTGAAGTTGAATAGCTCGGTAGATTCTCCCCATACCTAGCACCCCATTTTGCCAGCTTATCCGCCTGCTCATTTCCCCTAATTCCAACATGTGCTGGTACCCATGTTGCTACAATCTCATACTTGGCTGTCATCAGTTTTAGCAGTATCTTTTCTAAAAGCAACACTGATTTTGTTGTTGGCCTATGGCCATACATCAAATAATTCAGCACTGAAAGTGAGTCACTATATATCAAATATTTACCTACTGGCAAAACACTTGCAATAAATTCAAACGCTTTCAATAATGCATACAACTCAAGTGAAAATATTGACAACTTCTCTGTTACTTTAAAAGACAGTGCATGACTGAGCCCAAGGACCACAACCGCAGCCCCAACCCCAGTGGCAAAGCATGATCCATCAGTGAATACCATTCTATGTCCAGTCTGTGTCCACTGGTCTAGCCATTCATGCCACCTAGCTCTTGCCATCTCTGGTGGTTCCTCTGGGCTACCCCTTGAGAACAGGGGTAGTGCTATATTTGACTTTATACCTGTACTAGAAGCTGAACCTACCTCATCAATAACATCAGGAGTTGGGATAGGAGCAGCTGTTTCAGAGATATGTTTCACCATTCGACAGTATGGTGGAATTGATTTTGGTTGGAATCTTTGGTTCTGATCATATGTTTCAATACGTTCTTTGTAGATTTGGGATCTGTCATTTGGATCCCAAATGTCATTTGGGATCAACATCTTCCGTGTAAAATATTGTGCTTCTAATTTCTTCATTCTAGTTTCTAATGTTGTTAGTCCTAGTTCACAGTATATTGCAGGTAGGGGGGGTTGATTTTAGGCATCCAAGAATTTTCCTCAGTATACAATGCAGGGCTGTATCCAGTTTTTTCAGGGGTTGGGCGGGTGCTTCTCGGTATAGGAGGCAGCCATAATCCAGCTTGCTTATTACAACTGCTCTCACAAGCTGGGTGGCAACAGAGAAAGGGGCTCCTCTCTTAGATAAGCAAATAGCATTGACAAAGTTGGCTCTGCTCTTGAGGTTTCCAATTAAATAATTCACATGGTGAGTCCATTAGAGTGAAGTGTCAAAAGTCACCCCAAGGTAGCAGAACTTTTCAACTGCTGGGACAGTGGTGCCATTGATTGAGAGCCTTGGCGTTGAATGAATCTTTGTCCTTGTGAAGAGGATCACTGCTGACTTAGCAGGAGAGAATTCCATGTTGTTGACAGTTGCCCATAAACTAAGATAATCAAGACCCTTCTGGACAGCAGCTTGCAGGACATGCTTATCTCTTGATGTTGCAACAAGTGCAATATCATCAGCATACAAATACAGATTGCATCCCAGAATATGTTCAAAACTAATATCACTGCAGTGAATAAGGAAGAGGAGTGGGCTTAGTACCCCCCCCCTTGAGGTACTCCCACATCTGGCTTAGTTCTTGATGGAGATTTACTCTCCCCCATATGGATCTCCAGTTCCCGGCTTCTCAAGTAATCTTCTATCCACATCCTCAGTTCTAGGCATATTTGGAAAGACTAACTTTCCCATCAGGTTATCCACACTAACCCTATCAAAAGCAGCCCTCATATCCAAGAAAGCTGCTAGTGTCTCCTTACCCTGCTTGAAACCAGATTTTATCTGGTGTTCTAACCTTGGAAGTGCCTCTTTGGTTCCTCTATTAGGGAGAAAACCAAATTGTTCATGTTGGAGTGAATTTGGTAGTTCTGGGAGGATTCTTAACTTAACAAGGTGTTCCATAAGTTTGCAAAGGCATGATTTGAGGGCTATAGGTCTGTAGGAGGCTGGAAGATTTGGATCCTTTCCTGTCTTCAATGTATGAATTACTGTGGCCTTCTTCCACTGCTTTGGGACTGTTGATGTTGCTGCAGACTTGTTGAACAAAGCTGTAATGATCTCTACTGTTTTGGGGCTAAGGTTCCTTAACTTTTGATTGTGTATCAAGTCAGGTCCCATTGCACCTGATTTCAGTCTCTTAGTTTGATGAATAACTTCTGATGCAGTAAAAGTCTCAAAAGTTATGTTGTATTTGGTAGAGTGGGTCTTTTGGTGATGTCTTGCACTTTCTGGTGCTTGTTCAGTGAACTGGTCCAGAAGAATATTGAATTTTCCTTGGATTGAGGTAACTGGGATACCATTTCTCAGGAGGACTGGGAGTTCCTTCCTTGTTTTCTTTTTTCCCCACAAATGCTTGGAAATTTCGCCACAGATCTCTAATGGAAGTTGACTTTTGGAACTTTGTCTCAATTAGAGAGGTCCAGCTTGCAGTTGTTTCTTGGATTATGGTCTGGCAGAGTTTTGCTAGCTTTTTATTCAATTCAATACGGTTTTCGGTGCTAGGGTTCCGCTTGACCTTGTTCTCAGCTTGTTTTTTCTCAGTGTGGGCTTTTTGGCATGTTGAATTCCATCCAGGGATTGAGTTGAGCTTTTTTCCCTTAAATTTCTTAAAACCAGATACCTTCTGACCTGCACTGATTAGGGCGTTGGTGAGTGTGTCTGTCAGTTCATCTGTAGTCATGGTAGCTGTATCTTGGATTTTGTTAAGCTGCTGGTCAACCTCATATCTCCAGGCTGGCCACATCTCTTCTTTAAAGTTCCGTAGTTTCAATTCTTGTACTTGATATGTGTTCCTATGCTCCTCAAGCATGTGAAAGGTAGCTAATACTGGATAGTGATCTGATGAGAAAGTGTCTGGGATTCTAATGCTGAAGTCAGTGGATAGGTTTGGGGAAGCCAAGGTCAAGTCAATTGTAGATGTTTTTCTAGTTGTTTTATTAAGTCTTGTACCAAGATCCAGGGGGGTGAGTAAGCATGTCAAGAATGCTGGATCAATGATAATGTTGGTCAGTTCATTTGACTTGTGATCCTGAGGTGATACTGTATCCCACATGGGATTGTGGAGGTTGAAATCTCTAGCCAATATTTTTGAGTCTTCACAACTATTCAGAACCTCCTTTAGTTGTTTCACATCTAAGTTTCCTGTAGAACTATTATAATAGTTGACAATGCTTATCCAATTTTCCTTGAATTTTACTTTAATTGATCCTATTTCATTTCTTCCTGGTACACTAGGCTGCACAACATGGGCAAGACAATCTTTAACCAAGGTTATGAGACCACCCCCAGTTCCCTGGTCCCTGTCCCACCTTTCAGCAGTGTATCCTCGGAACTTTGGTGTAGGATTTCTGCAGTAAGGAATGTTTCTTGTAGCAAGACTAAATCTGGTTGTAGCCTGAGGATGAGATTACGGAGCTCAATTACCTTTGTCCTTCCCAAACCCTGTGTATTTAGCTGTAGGACCTTCATATTGCATGGGTGTTTTTTCCTCTTTTCCTTTACCTCTGTTTCCTAGTTTTGCCCTCTTACAGGCATTTTCTACTCCTTCTTTATCTTCTGATTCTGATGTACTCATGACAATGTCTGATGAGTCTTCATCAGAACTGAGCTCATCAGCCATATCCCTAATGAGTTCTTGGTTTGTTTCATCTGTATCTTTTTGTTGTAGGAGGATTGAGCAGAGGGAGGTTACCAGCTTTGTTAACTTCTCAACAGATTTTCTCAACTTAAGGATCTCTTCTTCATGGTTACATATTAGAGGTGGGAATGCATTGTAGGGTATTTGTGGGTTTGCCAACCCAGTAGGTCTTGTGGCTTGGGTTGTTTGGCCAGTTGTTACCTGGCTAAAGCTCCTTCCATTAATTACTGATGCTCTTAATTTATTGGCCTTCTCTTTGTAGAGCTTGCAGTCTCTGCTATTGGCTGTATGAGCCTCATTGCAGTTGCTGTATTTTTTGGGAGGGTTAGATTCATCTTATGAGGGGCATGTTCTGAAATTATGGGCTTCTCCACAAATCAAGCATCCCTCTTTTCCCCAGCAGTTTACAGCTATATGGCCAAATTTCAAGCATTTGTAGCATTGCCTTGGGTTTGGTACATATTCATGAACATATATCTGGCACCCCATACAGCAATTCTTGCTGGAAATGGTACATCAGTATTGAAGTTGATTAAGATCATATATGACTCTTCTCTCTTACCACTCTTTGATATATCCTCTTCATTTGCAATTTTGGCATCTTTTATATTTGGTTGAGCCTTTACTTCTTGTAAGACCTCCTCTTTTAGCCCAACTGCCCGGGGAAGGAAACATTTTCCCTTCCATATTTTTCCAGGAACCCTCTCTTTGAAGACTACTTCAGTATTGTTGACTTTTAGTCCTCTAAGCAGCATAATCTTAGAAGCAATTTCCTTGTTCTTGCCTAGTACTTCCACAGCACCACTAAGTGTTACATTAGGGCGAACCACCCCAAAATCTCTGCATACATTTTGTGACAGTAGCTTTCCTATGCATCCTATGCATGTTCTGGGTAAAGGTCCATTGTCTTTATTGTCAGCAGTCTTTCCCCACACCAGGACACTGGGAGTCTTGCCACCAGTCCCAGGGGCCTCATCACCCTGTAATGGGTGAGCAGAAGGCTCACCCATGTCAATAGAGAAATTGTCAATAGCCTATACAGGAAATAGCCTAGAAGCAAATAAATAAGCACAACAAAGCAAGCACTAAAACAATAATTAGCAATAAAACAAGCACTAAAGCACTACACAATAAGAAGCAAGCCAAGCAAAAACACGTATTCAAAAGCCAGCAAAATTCTAGTTCACTATACCTATTATACACCCATATGGAGCTCCTTAGGAGTACAATCACGAGAAACCTTTTTTTCCTAGTTTTTTTTTTTTATTGATCCACAAATTTGCGAAATATTAAATATTTAATCCAGAGGAGCCTTTCAAGAGATCGTCTTCTTCCAAAACTTTAGTTATTCCTCTAAGGGGGAAAATTTTCCTTAGGTGGAAGTTGTATGCGTGAAATAATCCCTTTGATGGCCCTAAATTTTAAGTTTTCCTGTGCCCAGTGCAGACGGACCGTGTAGAGAAATTCTTCTATCATCCTAAGTTTGCACAGATGTTCAGAACCACTTTTTCAAAAATGTGCGTTTAATCTGTGTTTTTGACACTGCAGTTTTACAATCCGTATCCAAAGTATGCCTTAAAATTTGCTACCCTTACATTTCCTGACATAGAGGGAAATTTCTTGACACTCATTTTTCTCTTCCCGAATCTCCTCTGGAATAATATTCTTATACTAAATACACTCTTCAACCTTTCTCCTCATCCTATAATCTCCTTTTAGAACTCCTTTCTGTCTTTTCTTATTTGAAATCTACGCTTCAGTTTAAAGACAAATTCAAAATTAAGAATTTCCATTCCGGATATGTAAGGAGCCTGGATAATTTGGAAATGTATCTCTTTTCAGCCATTAACTCTTACGATTCTTATGCTTCTCTCATATTCCACATTTCGTATTTTAATCACGAGCGCTCTCAAAAAATGTCTTTGGGGGCAAGGTTTGAGTCTAGGGCTTTTAATCTAATGAACGATATATTGGACGAACAGTTTACTCACCTTAGTTACAGTATTTAATTTTTTTTTTTTTTAAATTCTTCATAGTATTGCAATATTTTTTATTTAATGTATTTTTTCAATAGTTTGGCTGTATTCCAGTAAGATATATCACTAAGCAAAAAAAAAACATCAAAAACGAAAACAGCTCTTTTTTTCGTTTTACAGTTATTTTTTTGGGAGTTTTGGTTATGTTGAGTCAAGATTCTCCTTGCTTAAAGTTCGTTACCATTAACTGTTTGATCAATCTTCTAAAACAGGTATAAGGAAGCAGAGTACGAAATAAAGACAAACAGCAGGAGAAATAAGTCTGAAAATAAAGTTAGTTAAAGTTAAAGTTTACTCACCGTAGTTGAAGGTTTCGGAAATTATATCTGTGAGGAAGACAGCCCCTCCCCCCTACAGCTCTCAGGGAAAGGGTTGTAAGTTATGCCATTGGGGCATATAAGGTTCTTATAAAAATGGTAAATAATTTCTGAGACCACACTGGCTAATCATGATAAACAAAAAATCGCGAAGAAAGGAAACGAGGACAATTAACAGCCAGTGAAAAAATTGAAAAATTATGCAAATATTTCGGTCAAGACCTCCGCTTGACCGTCCTCAGTGCAGAATAAAACTGATAAAAATGTAAAAACCAAACCTTAAAATAAAAACACCAAACTAAAATTGGACGACCCTTTCCTAGTAACGGTGAAAGGGTAACAGTTACCCTTTCACCGTTACTAGGAAAGGGTCGTCCAATTTTAGTTTGGTGTTTTTATTTTAAGGTTTGGTTTTTACATTTTTATCAGTTTTATTCTGCACTGAGGACGGTCAAGCGGAGGTCTTGACCGAAATATTTGCATAATTTTTCAATTTTTTCACTGGCTGTTAATTGTCCTCGTTTCCTTTCTTCGCGATTTTTTGTTTATTATAAAAATGGTGGTCGTATATGCTTTGGAGGGGACTAATTGGATTGGTAATCATAAGTTCCAGTGCCCCTTTTAAGAGTCGAAGTGATCAGAGCGCAGACTTTTTTTTTTTTTTTTTTTTTTTTTTTTTTTTTTTTTTTTTTTTTTTTTTTTTTTTTTTTTTTTTTTTTTAGTAAAACCCCTTAATGAAAGAACAAAAATGCACTTGGTTTCAATTCGTGTTTATGAGACGTTATAAGGAGTTCCAAGTGGTAAAAACTGATAGTGCAAACTTAAATAGCTTTCACTCCTCATAGTTGTCTTCCCAACATACCTTCAGTGTGTGTACACATGAAATACCAAACTAAACTTTCACTTTTGACTTAATAACAAATATAGTTTATCTGTAAGTGAATTTTGATAGGACGGTACTTTGAATTCAGAAAGTCAGGTTTAAATACCTCAGACTTTGCAAGTTAATTTAGCCTATTCCCCTTCCCCAGTAGAAAGGGGGGTCCGACTCCCATCCCTCACCCCTGCTGCCACCTACAACTTTTTTACATAATTTTTATCGATCCACGAACGGGTCAATGACCTCTTTTTCCAAGGTCGATTGTTTCCGGAAGTTTATTAATATCATTGGAGTTCGACCAGAATTGTTTCCGGGGCAAAGTTTACAAATACCTGACAGATGATATCATGATTGATTGATTTGTCACGAAAGGGGAATTAATTTGTTGTTTCTAAGGAGAATTATTGATTCACGAAAGGGGAATTAATTTGTTGTTTCCAAAGAGAATCGTTTCCGAGCGATTGATTAGCGCGCGAAAGGGTTTCTTAGTAATTTCAAATGTGAAAGCACATGGGATGCCAAAAACAAAAGGAACTCGCTGAAATTACGTTTAGGGATTATTTGGGCGAAACCGTTTTAGACATTTTAGGGAATTATTTCGACGAAACAGTTAGAGACATTTTAAAAGATGATTTTAGAAGAGAATTTGAGGGTGGTCGTTATAATACACAAGTTGTATTTGAACAGTGTTCTGAGGTCCTCTACCCCGACCCCAAAGGGCCCTGATCCCCCTACCCCGACCCAAAGGGCTCTGATCCCCATATCCCAACCCCGAAGGAAGCCCCCGGCCCCCAAAGGTTCCCCCAGGCTCCCAAAGGGTCCCCGGGGCCCCCCCCAAAGGGCCACCGGCGCCCCAAAGGCCTGATTTTTCAAAGTTCATTTTGAATTTCTTTCGTTGAAATGCAAGAGTTGGAATATTTCAGTAGTGTTTGGTTGTGGTTTACCTTGTCACAGTTACATTTTCTTGATTTTTCAAAGTTCATTTTGAATTTCTTTCATTGAAATGCAAGAGTTGGAATATTTCAGTAGTGTTTTGATGTGGTTTACAGTGTCACAGTTACATTCTCTTGATTTTTCAAAGTTCATTTTGAATTTCTTTCATTGAAATGCAAGAGTTGGAATATTTCAGTAGTGTTTTGTCGTGGTTTACCTTGTCACAGTTACATTCTCTTGATTTTTCAAAGTTCATTTTGGATTTCTTTCGTTGAAATGCAAGAGTTGGAATATTTCAGTAGTGTTTTGTCGTGGTTTACCTTGTCACAGTTACATTCTCTTGATTTTTCAAAGTTCATTTTGAATTTCTTTCATTGAAATGCAAGAGTGGGATTATTTCAGTAGTGTTTTGTCGTGGTTTACCATGTCACAGTTACATTCTCTTGATTTTTCAAAGTTCATTTTCGATTTCCTTCGTTGAAATGCAAGAGTTGGAATATTTCAGTAGTGTTTGGTTGTGGTTTACCTTGTCACAGTTACATTCTCTTGATTTTTCAAAGTTCATTTTGGATTTCTTTCATTGAAATGCAAGAATTGGAATATTTCAGTAGTGTTTTTTCGTGGTTTACCTTACCACACTTACATTCCCTTGATTTTTCAAAGATCATTTTGGATTTCTTTCGTTGAAATGCACGAGTTGGAATATTTCAGTAGTGTTTTGATGTGGTTTACAGTGTCACAGTTACATTCTCTTGATTTTACAAGTTCATTTTGGATTTCTTTCGTTGAAATGCAAGAGTTGGAATATTTCAGTAGCGTTTTGTCGTGGTTTACCTTGTCACAGTTACATTCTCTTGATTTTTCAAAGTTCATTTTGAATTTCTTTCATTGAAATGTCAGAGTTGGATTATTTCAGTAGTGTTTTGTCGTGGTTTACCATGTCACAGTTACATTCCCTTGATTTTTCAAAGTTCATTTTCGATTTCCTTCGTTGAAATGCAAGAGTTGGAATATTTCAGTAGTGTTTTGTCATGGTTTACCTTGTCACAGTTACATTCTCTTAATTTTTCAAAGTTCATTTTGAATTTCTTTTGTTGAAAAGCAAGAGTTGGAATATTTCAGTAGTGTTTGGTTGTGGTTTACCTTATCACAGTTACATTTTCTTGACTTTTCAAACTTCATTTTGAATTTCTTTCATTGAAATTCAAGAGTTGGAATATTTCAGTAGTGTTTTGTCGTGGTTTACCTTGTCACAGTTACATTCTCTTGATTTTTCAAAGTTCATTTTGAGTTTCTGTCATTGAAATGCAAGAGTTGGATTATTTCAGTAGTGTTTTGTCATGGTTTACCTTGTCAAAGTTACATTCTCTTGATTTTTCAAAGTTCATTTTGAATTTCTTTTGTTGAAATGCAAGAGTTGGAATATTTCAGTAGTGTTTGGTTGTGGTTTACCTTGTCACAGTTACATTTTCTTGATTTTTCAAAGTTCATTTTGAATTTCTTTCATTGAAATGCAAGAGTTGGAATATTTCAGTAGTGTTTTGTCGTGGTTTACCTTGTCACAGTTACATTCTCTTGATTTTTTAAAGTTCATTTTGGATTTCTTTCATTGAAATGCAAGAGTTGGAATACTTCAGTTGCGTTTTGTCGTGGTTTACCTTGTCACACTTACATTCTCTTGATTTTTCAAAGTTCATTTTGAATTTCTTTCATTGAAATGCAAGAGTGGGATTATTTCAGTAGTGTTTTGTCGTGGTTTACCATGTCACAGTTACATTCCCTTGATTTTTCAAAGTTCATTTCCGATTTCCTTCGTTGAAATGCAAGAGTTGGAATATTTCAGTAGTGTTTTGTCATGGTTTACCTTATCACAGTTACATTCTCTTAATTTTTCAAATTCATTTTGAATTTCTATCGTTGAAATGCAAGAGCTGGAATATTTCAGTAGTGTTTTGTTGTGGTTTACCCTATCACAGTTACACTCTCTTGATTTTTCAAAGTTCATTTTGAATTTATTTTATTGAAATGCAAGAGTTGGAATATTTCAGTAGTGTTTTGTCGTGGTTTACCTTGTCAGAGTTACATTTTCATGATTTTTCAAAGTTAATTTTGAATTTCTTTCGTTGAAATGCAAGAGTTGGAATATTTCAGTAGTGTTTTGTTGTGGTTTACCTTGTCACAGTTACATTTTCTTGATTTTTCAAAGTTCATTTCGGTTTTCTTTCGTTGAAATGCAAGAGTTGGAATATTTCAGTAGTGTTTTGTTGTGGTTTACCTTGTCACAGTTACATTCTCTTGATTTTTCAAAGTTCATTTTGGATTTCTTTCGTTGAAATGCAAGAGTTGGAATATTTCAGTAGCGTTTTGTCGTGGTTTACCTTGTCACAGTTACATTCCCTTGATTTTTCAAAGTTCATTTTGGATTTCTTTCATTGAAATGCAAGAGTTGGAATATTTTAGTAGTGTTTTTTTGTGGTTTACCTTATCACACTTACAGTCTCATGATCTTTCAAAGTTCATTTTGAATTTCTTTCATTGAAATGCAAGATTGGGATTATTTCAGTAGTGTTTTGTTATGGTTTACTATGTCACAGTTACATTCCATTGATTTTTCAAAGTTCATTTTGGATTTCTTTCATTGAAATGCAAGAGTTGGAATATTTTAGTAGTGTTTTGTTGTGGTTTACCTTGTCACACTTACATTCTCATGATTTTTCAAAGTTCATTTTGGATTTCTTTCATTGAAATGCAAGAGTTGGAATATTTCAGTAGTTTTTTGTCGTGGTTTACCTTGTCACACTTACATTCTCAAGATTTTTCAAAGTCCATTTTGAATTTCTTTCATTGAAATGCAAGAGTTGGAATATTTCAGTAGTGTTTTGTTGTGGTTTACCTTGTCACACTTACATTTTCTTGATTTTTCAAAGTTCATTTTGGATTTCTTTCATTGAAATGCAAGAGTTGGAATATTTCAGTAGTGTTTTGTCGTGGTTTACCTTGTCACAGTTACATTTTCTTGATTTTTCAAAGTTCATTTTGGATTTATCTCGTTGAAATGCAAGAGTTGAATTATTTCAGTAGTGTTTTGTCATGGTTTACCTTGTCACAGTTACATTCTCTTGATTTTTCAAAGTTCATTTTGAATTTCTTTCATTGAAATGCAAGAGTTGGATTATTTCAGTAGTGTTTTTTCGTGGTTTACCTTGTCAAAGTTACATTCTCTTGATTTTTCAAAGTTCATTTTGAGTTTCTTTCATTGAAATGCGAGAGTTGGAATATTTCTGTAGTGTTTGGTTGTGGTTTACCTTGTCACAGTTACATTTTCTTGATTTTTCAAAGTTCATTTTGGATTTCTTTCGTTGAAAAGCAAGAGTTGGAATATTTCAGTAGCGTTTTGTCGTGGTTTACCTTGTCACAGTTACATTCTCTTGATTTTTCAAAGTTCATTTTGAATTTCTTTCATTGAAATGCAAGAGTGGAATTATTTCAGTAGTGTTTTGTCGTGGTTTACCATGTCACAGTTACATTCTCTTGATTTTTCAAAGTTCATTTTGAACTTTATTCATTGAAATGCAAGAGTTGGAATATTTCAGTAGTGTTTTGTCGTGGTTTACCTTGTCACAGTTACATTCTCTTGATTTTTCAAAGTTCATTTTGAACTTTATTCATTGAAATGCAAGAGTTGGAATATTTCAGTAGTGTTTTGTCGTGGTTTACCTTGTCACAGTTACATTTTCTTGATTTTTCAAAGTTCATTTTCAATTTCTTTCGTTGAAATGCAAGAGTTGGAATATTTCAGTAGTGTTTTGTTGTGGTTTACCTTGTCACAGTTACATTTTCTTGATTTTTCAAAGTTCATTTCGGTTTTCTTTCATTGAAATGCAAGAGTTGGAATATTTCAGTAGTGTTTTGTCGTGGTTTACCTTGTCACAGTTACATTCGCTTGATTTTTCAAAGTTCATTTTGGATTTCTTTAGTTGAAATGCAAGAGTTGGAATATTTCAGAAGCGTTTTGTCGTGGTTTACCTTGTCACAGTTATATTCTCTTGATTTTTCAAAGTTCATTTTGAATTTCTTTCATTGAAATGAAAGAGTGGGATTTTTTCAGTAGTGTTTTGTCGTGGTTTACCATGTCACAGTTACATTCCCTTTATTTTTCAAAGTTCATTTTGGATTTCTTTCACTGAAATGCAAGAGTTGGAATATTTCAGTAGTGTTTTGTCGTGGTTTACCTTGTCATGCTTACATTCTCTTGATTTTTCAAAGTTCATTTTGGATTTCTTTCATTGAAATGCAAGAGTTTGAATATTTCAGTAGTTTTTTGTTGTGGTTTACCTTTTCACACTTACATTTTCTTGATTTTTCAAAGTTCATTTTGGTTTTCTTTCATTGAAATGCAAGAGTTGGAATATTTCAGTAGTGTTTTGTCGTGGTTTACCTTATCACAGCTACATTCTCTTGATTTTTCGAAGTTCATTTTGGATTTCTCTCGTTGAAATGCAAGAGTTGAATTATTTCAGTAGTGTTTTGTCATGGTTTACCTTGTCACAGTTACATTCTCTTGATTTTTCAAAGTTCGTTTTGGATTTCATTCGTTGAAATGCAAGAGTTGGAATATTTCAGTAGTGTTTTGTCATGGTTTACCTTGTCACAGTTACATTCTCTTAATTTTTCAAAGTTCAATTTGAATTTCTTTCGTTGAAAAGCAAGAGTTGGAATATTTCAGTAGTGTTTTGTCGTGGTTTACCTTGTCAAAGTTACATTCTCTTGATTTTTCAAAGTTCATTTTGAATTTCTTTCGTTGAAATGCAAGAGTTGGAATATTTCAGTAGTGTTTGGTTGTGGTTTACCTTGTCACAGTTACATTTTCTTGATTTTTCAAAGTTCATTTTGAATTTCTTTCATTGAAATGCAAGAGTTGGAGTTAGCCTACGTACGCGCGCGTACGTAGGCTAATTTAACCTAACTTGATCTAGCCTAACCTAACCTAACAAAAATCAAGAAAATGTAACTGTGTCAAGGAAAAGCACAACAAAACATATTTCAACGAAAGAAATCCACAATGAACTTTGAAAAATCAAGAGAATGTAAGTGTGGTAAGGTAAACCACGAGAAAACACTAGTGAAATATTCCAACTCTTGCATTTCAATGAAAGAAATCCAAAAAGAACTTTGAAAAATCAAGAGAATGTAACTGTGACAAGGTAAACCACAACCAAACACTACTGAAATATTCCCACTCTTGCATTTCAACGAAAGAAATTCAAAATGAACTTTGAAAAATCAAGAGAATGTAACTTTGAGAAGGTAAACCACGACAAAACACTACTGAAATAATCCAACTCTTGCATTTCAATGAAAGAAATTCAAAATGAACTTTGAAAAATCAAGAGAATGTAACTGTGACAAGGTAAACCACGACAAAACACTATTGAAATATTCCAACTCTTGCATTTCAATGAAAGAAATTCAAAATGAACTTTGAAAAATCAAGAAAATGTAACTGTGACAAAGTAAACCACAACCAAACACTACTGGAATATTCCAACTCTTGCATTTCAACGAAAGAAATTCAAAATGAACTTTGAAAAATCAAGAGAATGTAACTTTGACAAGGTAAACCACGGCAAAACACTACTGAAATATTCAAACTTGCTTTTAAACCAAAGAAATTCAAAATGAACTTTGAAAAATTAAGAGAATGTAACTGTGACAAGGTAAACCATGACAAAACACTACTGAAATATTCCAACTCTTGCATTTTAACGAATGAAATCCAAAATGAACTTTGAAAAATCAAGAGAATGTAAATGTGACATGGTAAACCATGACAAAACACTACTGAAATAATTCAACTCTTGCATTTCAACGAGAGAAATCCAAAATGAACTTCGAAAAATCAAGAGAATGTAACTGTGATAAGGTAAACCACGACAAAACACCACTGAAATATTCCAACTCTTGCATTTCAATGAAAGAAATCCAAAATGAACTTTGAAAAATCAAGAAAATGTAAGTGTGACAAGGTAAACAACAACAAAAAACTACTGAAATATTCAAACTCTTGCATTTCAATGAAAGAAATCAAAAATGAACTTTGAAAAATCAAGAGAATGTAAGTATGACAAGGTAAACCACGACAAAACACTACTGAAATATTCCAACTCTTGCATTTCAGTGAAAGAAATCCAAAATGAACTTTGAAAATAAAGGGAATGTAACTGTGACATGGTAAACCACGACAAAACACTACTGAAAAAATCCCACTCTTTCATTTCAATGGAAGAAATTCAAAATGAACTTTGAAAAATCAAGAGAATATAACTGTGACAAGGTAAACCACGACAAAACGCTTCTGAAATATTCCAACTCTTGCATTTCAACTAAAGAAATCCAAATGAACTTTGAAAAATCAAGCGAATGTAACTGTGACAAGGTAAACCACGACAAAACACTACCGAAATATTCCAACTCTTGCATTTCAATGAAAGAAAACCGAAATGAACTTTGAAAAATCAAGAAAATGTAACTGTGACAAGGTAAACCACAACAAAACACTACTGAAATATTCCAACTCTTGCATTTCAACGAAAGAAATTCAAAATGAACTTTGAAAAATCAAGAAAATGTAACTGTGACAAGGTAAACCACGACAAAATACTACTGAAATATTCCAACTCTTGCATTTCAATGAATGAAATTCAAAATGAACTTTGAAAAATCAAGAGAATGTAACTGTGACAAGGTAAACCACAACAAAACACTACTGAAATATTCCAACTCTTTCATTTCAACGATAGAAATTCAAAATGAACTTTGAAAAATTAAGAAAATGTAACTGTGACAAGGTAAACCATGACAAAACACTACTGAAATATTCCAACTCTTGCATTTCAACGAAGGAAATCCAAAAGGAACATTGAAAAATCAAGGGAATGTAACTGTGACATGGTAAACCACGACAAAACACTACTGAAATAATTCCACTCTTGCATTTCAATGAAAGAAATTCAAAATGAACTTTGAAAAATCAAGAGAATGTAACTGTGACAAGGTAAACCACGACAAAACGCTACTGAAATATTCCAACCTTTGCTTTTCAACGAAAGAAATCCAAAATGAACTTTGAAAAATCAAGAAAATGTAACTGTGACAAGGTAAACCACAACCAAACACTACTGAAATATTCCAGCTCTTGCATTTCAATGAAAGAAACTCAAAATGAACTTTGAAAAATCAAGAGAATGTAACTTTGACAAGGTAAACATCGAAAAAACACTACTGAAATAATCCAACTCTTGCATTTCAATGAAAGAAATTCAAAATGAACTTTGAAAATCAAGAGAATGTAACTGTGACAAGGTAAACCATGACAAAACACTACTGAAATATTCCAACTCTTGCATTTCAACGAAAGAAATCCAAAATGAACTTTGAAAAATCAAGAGAATGTAACTGTGACAAGGTAAACCACGACAAAACACTACTGAAATAATTCAACTCTAGCATTTCAACGAGATAAATCCAAAATGAACTTTGAAAAATCAAGAGAATGTAAGTGTGACAAGGTAAACCACGACAAAACACTACTGAAATATTCCAACTCTTGCATTTCAATGAAAGAAATCCAAAATGAACTTTGAAAAATCAAGAAATTGTAAGTGTGACAAGGTAAATCACAACAAAACACTACTGAAATATTCCAACTCTTGCATTTCAATGAAAGAAATCCAAAATGAACTTTGAAAAATCAAGAGAATGTAAGTGTGACAAGGTAAACCACGACAAAACACTACTGAAATATTCCAACTCTTGCATTTCAATGAAAGAAATCCAAAATGAACTTTGAAAAATCATGAGAATGTAAGTGTGACAAGGTAGACCTCACCAAAACACTACTAAAATATTCCAACTCTTGCATTTCAATGAAAGAAATCCAAAATGAACTTTGAAAAATCAAGGGAATGTAACTGTGACATGGTAAACCACGACAAAACACAACTGAAATAATCCCACTCTTGCATTTCAATGAAAGAAATTTGAAATGAACTTTGAAAAATCAAGAGAATGTAACTGTGACAAGGTAAACCACGAAAAATGCTACTGAAATATTCCAACTCTTGCATTTCAACGAAAGAAATCCAAAATGAACTTTGAAAAATCAAGAGAATGTAACTGTGACAAGGTAAACCACGACAAAACACTACTGAAATATTTCAACTCTTGCATTTCAATGAAAGAAAACCGAAATGAACTTTGAAAAAGCAAGAAAATGTAACTGTGACAAGGTAAACCACAACAAAACACTACTGAAATAATCCAACTCTTGCATTTCAATGAAAGAAATCCAAAATGAACTTTGAAAAATCAAGGGAATGTAACTGTGACATGGTAAACCACGACAAAACACAACTGAAATAATCCCACTCTTGCATTTCAATGACAGAAATTCAAAATGAACTTTGTAAAATCATGAGAATGTAACTGTGATAAGGTAAACCACAACAAAACACTACTAAAATATTCCAACTCTTGCATTTCAATGAAAGAAATCCAAAATGAACTTTGAAAAATCAAGGGAATGTAACTGTGACAAGGTAAACCACGACAAAACGCTACTGAAATATTCCAACTCTTGCATTTCAACGAAAGAAATCCAAAATGAACTTTGAAAAATCAAGAGAATGTAACTCTGACAAGGTAAACCACGACAAAACACTACTGAAATATTCCAACTCTTGCATTTCAATAAAAGAAATTCAAATGAACTTTGAAAAATCAAGAAAATGTAACTGTGATAAGGTAAACCACAACAAAACACTACTGAAATATTCCAGCTCTTGCATTTCAACGATAGAAATTCAAAATGAATTTGAAAAATTAAGAGAATGTAACTGTGATAAGGTAAACCATGACAAAACACTACTGAAATATTCCAACTCCTGCATTTCAACGAAGGAAATCGAAAATGAACTTTGAAAAATCAAGGGAATGTAACTGTGACATGGTAAACCACGACAAAACACTACTGAAATAATCCCACTCTTGCATTTCAATGAAAGAAATTCAAAATGAACTTTGAAAAATCAAGAGAATGTAAGTGTGACAAGGTAAACCACGACAAAACGCTACTGAAATATTCCAACTCTTGCATTTCAATGAAAGAAATCCAAAATGAACTTTGAAAAATCAAGAGAATGTAACTATGACAAGGTAAACCACGACAAAACACTACTGAAATATTCCAACTCTTGCATTTCAATGAAAGAAATTCAAAATGAACTTTGAAAAATCAAGAAAATGTAACTGTGACAAGGTAAACCACAACCAAACACTACTGAAATATTCCAACTCTTGCATTTCAACGAAAGAAATTCAAAATGAACTTTGAAAAATCAAGAGAATGTAACTTTGACAAGGTAAACCATGACAAAACACTACTGAAATAATCCAACTCTTGCATTTCAATGAAAGAAACTCAAAATGAACTTTGAAAAATCAAGAGAATGTAACTGTGACAAGGTAAACCACGACAAAACACTACTGAAATATTCCAACTCTTGCATTTCAATGAAAGAAATTCAAAATGAAGTTTGAAAAATCAAGAAAATGTAACTGTGATAAGGTAAACCACAACCAAACACTACTGAAATATTCCAACTCTTGCTTTTCAACAAAAGAAATTCAAAATGACTTTGAAAAATTAAGAGAATGTAACTGTGACAAGGTAAACCATGACAAAACACTACTGAAATATTCCAACTCTTTCATTTCAACGAAGGAAATCGAAAATGAACTTTGAAAAATCAAGGGAATGTAACTGTGACATGGTAAACCACGTCAAAACACTACTGAAATAATCCCACTCTTGCATTTCAATGAAAGAAATTCAAAATGAACTTTGAAAAATCAAGAGAATGTAACTGTGACAAGGTAAACCACGACAAAACGCTACTGAAATATTCCAACTCTTGCATTTCAACGAAAGAAATCCAAAATGAACTTTGAAAAATCAAGAGAATGTAACTGTGACAATGTAAACCACGACAAAACACTACTGAAATATTCCAACTCTTGCATTTCAATGAAAGAAATTCAAAATGAACTTTGAAAAATCAAGAGAATGTAACTGTGACACTGTAAACCACATCAAAACACTACTGAAATATTCCAACTTGTGCATTTCAGCGAAAGAAATCCAAAATGATCTTTGAAAAATCAAGAGAATGTAAGTGTGGTAAGGTAAACCACGAAAAAACACTACTGAAATATTCCAATTCTTGCATTTCAATGAAAGAAATCCAAAATGAACTTTGAAAAATCAAGAGAATGTAACTGTGACAAGGTAAACCACAACCAAACACTACTGAAATATTCCAACTCTTGCATTTCAATAAAAGAAATTCAAATGAACTTTGAAAAATCAAGAAAATGTAACTGTGATAAGGTAAACCACAACAAAACACTACTGAAATATTCAAGCTCTTGCATTTCAACGATAGAAATTCAAAATGAATTTGAAAAATTAAGAGAATGTAACTGTGATAAGGTAAACCATGACAAAACACTACTGAAATATTCCAACTCTTGCATTTCAACGAAGGAAATCGAAAATGAACTTTGAAAAATCAAGGGAATGTAACTGTGACATGGTAAACCACGACAAAACACTACTGAAATAATCCCACTCTTGCATTTCAAAGAAAGAAATTCAAAATAAACTTTGAAAAATCAAGAGAATGTAAGTGTGACAAGGTAAACCACGACAAAACGCTACTGAAATATTCCAACTCTTGCATTTCAATGAAAGAAATCGAAAATGAACTTTGAAAAATCAAGAGAATGTAACTGTGACAAGGTAAACCACGACAAAACACTACTGAAATATTCCAACTCTTGCATTTCAATGAAAGAAATTCAAAATGAACTTTGAAAAATCAAGAAAATGTAACTGTGACAAGGTAAACCACAACCAAACACTACTGAAATATTCCAACTCTTGCATTTCAACGAAAGAAATTCAAAATGAACTTTGAAAAATCAAGAGAATGTAACTTTGACAAGGTAAACCATGACAAAACACTACTGAAATAATCCAACTCTTGCATTTCAATGAAAGAAACTCAAAATGAACTTTGAAAAATCAAGAGAATGTAACTGTGACAAGGTAAACCACGACAAAACACTACTGAAATATTCCAACTCTTGCATTTCAATGAAAGAAATTCAAAATGAAGTTTGAAAAATCAAGAAAATGTAACTGTGATAAGGTAAACCACAACCAAACACTACTGAAATATTCCAACTCTTGCTTTTCAACAAAAGAAATTCAAAATGAACTTTGAAAAATTAAGAGAATGTAACTGTGACAAGGTAAACCATGACAAAACACTACTGAAATATTCCAACTCTTGCATTTCAACGAAGGAAATCGAAAATGAACTTTGAAAAATCAAGGGAATGTATCTGTGACATGGTAAACCACGTCAAAACACTACTGAAATAATCCCACTCTTTTATTTCAATGAAAGAAATTCAAAATGAACTTTGAAAAATCAAGAGAATGTAACTGTGACAAGGTAAACCACGACAAAACGCTACTGAAATATTCCAACTCTTGCATTTCAACGAAAGAAATCCAAAATGAACTTTGAAAAATCAAGAGAATGTAACTGTGACAATGTAAACCACGACAAAACACTACTGAAATATTCCAACTCTTGCATTTCAATGAAAGAAATTCAAAATGAACTTTGAAAAATCAAGAGAATGTAACTGTGACACTGTAAACTACATCAAAACACTACTGAAATATTCCAACTCGTGCATTTCAACGAAAGAAATCCAAAATGATCTTTGAAAAATCAAGAGAATGTAAGTGTGGTAAGGTAAACCACGAAAAAACACTACTGAAATATTCCAATTCTTGCATTTCAACGAAAGAAATCCAAAATGAACTTTGAAAAATCAAGAGAATGTAACTGTGACAAGGTAAACCACGACAAAACACTACTGAAATATTCCAACTCATGCATTTCAATGAAAGAAATTCAAAATGAACTTTGAAAAATCAAGAGAATGTAACTGTGATACTGTAAACCACATCAAAACACTACTGAAATATTCCAACTCTTTCATTTCAATGAAAGAAATTCAAAATGAACTTTGAAAAATCAAGAAAATGTAACTGTGACAAGGTAAACCACAACCAAACACTACTGAAATATTCCAACTCTGGCATTTCAACGAAAGAAATTCAAAATGAACTTTGAAAAATCAGGCCTTTGGGGTGCCGGTGGCCCTTTGGGGGGGCCCGGGGGACCCTTTGGGAGCCTGGGGGAACCTTTGGGGGCCGGGGGCTTCCTTCGGGTTTGAAATATGGGGATCGGAGCCCTTTGGGTCGGGGTAGGGGGATCGGGGACCTTTGGGGTCGGGGTAGAGGACCTCACAACACTTCAAATACAACTTGTGTATTATAATGACCACCCTCAAATTCTCTTCTAAAACATCTTCTAAAATCATCTTTTAAAATGTCTCTAACTGTTTCGCCGAAATAATTCCCTAAAATGTCTAAAACGGTTTCGCCCAAATAATCCCTAAACGTAATTTCAGCGAGTTCCTTTTGTTATTGGCATCCCATGTGCTTTCACATTTGAAATTACTAAGAAACCCTTTCGCGCGCTAATCACTTCATCGCTAAGATCAAAACATTCACCCGGAAACAATTCTCTTGGTAGAACTCCAAAGACATTAATAGACATTCGCTCGGAAACAATTCTCTTTGGAAACAACAAATTAATTCCCCTTTCGTGACAAATCAATCAATCATGACATCATCTGTCAGTTATTTATAAACTTTGCCCCGGAAACAATTCTGGTCGAACTCCAATGATATTAATAAACTTCCGGAAACAATCGACCTTGGAAAAAGAGGTCATTGACCCGTTCGTGGATCGATAAAAATTATGTAAAAAAGTTGTAGGTGGCAGCAGGGGTGAGGGATGGGAGTCGGACCCCCCTTTCTACTTTCCCCCAATTTTGTTTTGCCTTTCTCTGAGATTAAAAAAAAATACCATGTTTTGGCACTTTCGTTTAAAAATATTTTTTTGTATTTCCATTGCCCCCCCCCCCACCTTCAGTTTTAAGGGACTAAACGAGGTTGCTAATTTAGCAGTCGATTTATAAAGTGAGAAGACTCCCGCTGGGTGATCCTAGTGGCTTGTTAGCATTTTAATGGTGCGAAGAAATGAGAAGTTCAATTTTGACTGGATGGACTTATCATTCAAACCGCGTATTTTGACGTCTAGACTTCACGAGTCTGATTAATTTAGCCATGTATTCGTAAGTTGAATAAATAAGCACTAATCTTAGTTGCTTCTTGGCGCTTAAATGGTGCGAATTCATGGGAAGATAAGTTTTTACAAGACGGAAATTGCTTTCAAATAGCGTATAAGAGCTTTAGACTTCGTGAGCCTTTTAATTTAGCCACAGATTTGTAAGCTAAATGAAAAAAACCTTAAACAATCCCAGTGGCTTCTTGGCCTTTGAATGGTGCGAAGGTGAAGTTGAACAGCTCGGTAGATTTGGTGACGGAAAATCTGCCTGGCTCGTCATATTCAAAATTTTTACTCTTAAAATCAAACAAAGGTTTAATTGCAAAAAAAAACATATCGCAAAGCGAATTTATCTTTTTCTTCAGCACATAGGCTTGTCCACTTAGTGACTTAACGGATCTAAGATATTGAACCTTTCTTTTATTAAATAAAAAAAACAAGTTTTTTAAACTGAAAGTAAGGAGCGACATTAAAACTTAAAACGAACAGAAATTATTCCGTATGTGAAAGGGGCTGTCCCCTCCTTAACGCCTCGCTCTTTACGCTAAAGTTTTGTATTGTTTTAAAAAATAAAGTTGTGAGACAGAGTCAAACTTTAGCGTAAAGAGCGAGGCGTTGAGGAGGGGACAGCCCCTTTCATATACGGAATAATTTCTGTTCGTTTTAAGTTTTAATGTCGCTCCTTACTTTCAGTTTAAAAAACTTGTTTTTTTTTTATTTAATTTCTGATCGTTTTTTAGTTAATGCAGCTTTTATTTTGGCTAACCGTCATTGAATAAGTAAACAAAATTTGCATAAAAATTTTACTTTTCTTTTGCTAAATGGATGTCTTTACAAATTAACTTACGTAACTAACTTCTATATTCGTATATTTTTCTTCTGGCAAAAAATACAAAGTTGCAGATTTTTGCAGATATGAGCTTGAAACCTATGTAATAGGGTTTTCTGAAAAAAAACTGTAGCGTAAAGAGCGAGGTATTGACTTGGGGGAGAACCCCCTCACATACGTTATAATTTCTGTTCGTTTTAAGTTCTAATGTTGCTTCTTACTTTCAGTTGAAAAAACTTGTTTTTTTTTATTTAATTTCTGATCGTTTTTTAAATAATGCTTGGAAATCCGGCGCCCCCTTCATAGAAATGTCCCTTACCCCAAAGAAACATCCTCCACGGAAAGATTCTCCAGAGTAACCCCCTCCTCTAGCCCCCCCCCCTCCAGAAAAAAATCCTTCCTGAAAATGTCTGTATTCTTCCCAATAACCAATAAATAATGCTGGCAAGTCCGGCGCCCCCTTCATGGCAATTTCCCTTCCCCCATGAAAACTTCCTTCATGGACAGATCCTCCAACATAACCCCCGACCCACCCTTCCCTCCCACTACCAGAAAAAACCCTCCTGAAAACTTCTGTATACTTCCCAATAACCAATACTATATGTTAATATTGGGTAAAGTTCATAACTTTTAGCCCTCCCCCTGGGGACTTCGGGGGATTAAGTCATCCTAAAAGACATATTTATCATATTTTCGACCATGCTGAACAAAATGGCTGTCTCAAAATTTTGATCGGGTGACTTTGGGAAAAAATAAGCGTGGGAGGGGGCCTAGTTGCCCTCCATTTTTTTGGTCACTTAAAAAGGGCACTAGAACTTTTAATTTCCGTTCCAATGAGCCCTCCCACGATATTCTAGGACCACTGGGTCGATACGATCACCCCTGGGAAAAAAACAACAAAAAAACAAATAAACACGCATCCGTGATCTTTCTTCTGGCAAAAAATGCAAAATTCCACATTTTTGTAGATAGGAGCTTGAAACCTTTACAGTAGGGTTCTCTGATACGCTGAATATGATGGTGTGATTTTCATTAAGGTTCTATAACTTTTAGGGGGTCTTTCCCCTTTTTTTAAAAATCAGCCTAATTTTCTCAGGCGCGTAACTTTTGATGGGTAGCACTAAACTTGATGAAAGTTATATATTTGAAATCAGCATTGAAATCTGATTCTTTTGATGTATCTATTGGTATCAAAAACCCGTTTTCTAGAGTTTCGGTTACCATTGAGCCGGGTCGCTCCTTACTTACAGTTCGTTACCACGAACTGTTTGACAGATGTATAAAAACCGGGGCTAATCAATTCTCATATTCTTCTCTTTTTTTCTTTTTTTTTTCTTTTTTTTTCTTTTTTACTGGAACTAACTTGTTTTGATTTCTAATTCTGGACGAAGGTGTTTGACCGTGTAGAGTGTGTCATAGAATTTTTGTTTAGACATCAAGGACTTTCCTAACTCATTATCAGGGTTCGCACCATTGTTAGAGCAGATAATCCTTGCACTTCCAATATCTTACACCAAAAACTTGTTTAATGAAGACTGTTCTCCGGCGGAGAACCTCCGCCTAAAAGTTCTTTGCATAGAAGGTTATAATTAGCGCCTTGTTAACCTTTTGGTAGGCTTGGTATGGATTAGCAAGGTAAAATCTGCTTGTCGATCCATCCAGAAAAAATGATTCAGATTTCAAATGTTTTAAAGTCAAGATACTGCCAGGGAAAGAAATTTTTAAACTAAAAAACATAACGGCATCGAGAATTTGCGATTTTTTAGAACAAATATACCCCATAATCTATCTGATTTCGTTGGAACATTTACGCTTCCTCTGAAAAATGTTGGTAAAACGATAAAAATGCTTTATTTTTACTTTATAAATTTATTGTTTAACCATTTGAGGGAATTAGGTGCAAATTTTTTTGGGATTTGTAGGTGGTGTCAAAGCTTTTCAAGAGAAAAGGGTGGTTTTGTTCATTTGTGCAAGCTTATCTAAGCATTTGAAGGGAAAAAACATGCACTTAAATACAGGGAAAATGCACTATGAATATATGTATTTGGGGGAGAAATGAATCCTAGTTATTGAGGAATCAAAATTTTCCTGTGCCAATATTATAGTCCCAAAATCAGAAAATGATGGTAAAACAAAGATATACCTTGATAGAATTGTAATCTTTTTCAATAAATTAATAAGGTTTTCTAGCCCCCATCCCCGAATCCTTTTAGTAATATCTTCATTTGTAAGTTAGAATGGTATTTAGGCACACTTCCAGCTAAAAGACTCAAGTATACGTGCCAGATGATGTGGGGGGAGGGGGGCTGGTAAGGGTTTTTATCTGAATCTAGTCTTTGAGTCGTTTTTCTTCTCTCTCGTTCTTTTTTAATTTTGTGTAACGATTAAATTTTAGTTGAAATGGATTAACAAACGAAAATGTTTGTTCAATTCCGAGGACTAGTTTCGTATTCGCTATGAAAGAACAGAAAAGCTCAGTGTTTAATAGTTTTAAAAAATTGAAGATATGCAATGTTTTTTGCCAATGTTTTTTTTTTGTCCTTTCTTCTTCTTTTTCAGAGGGTCATGCATGTTTTTTTTTCTTGGATGAAACCAAAGCGCTGCAGTATTTGGCCATTAATTTCCATTGTGGCACCATTTGAAGACTGAAGTTTTTTGCACAATTGTTTAAAAAGATGTATTTGTGTGTAAAATTTGCTGTTATCTTGTGGGTCTTAAAATGACAAAATGTGTGGGAAATGAACTTTTTACTTGATTCCTATCGATATCTTGCCTTGTTTTTTTTTCTGTTTTTGACAAATAAAGTTTTTTGTTCTGTGATGTTGAAACTTAAAATTATACGTAAATATAAGTAGCTTATGTAGAAGATTAGTTGGGTCCCTGGGAAAATACTAACTATTCAAGTATCAGATTAAGGACATATTTTGAATATGTGGGTCAATTTGTGTGCAAATTTTTAATAATGTAGTCTTTTTTTCAAAATTCACGGTGGTAACTATTATTTGAGGATAGGTTACTAATTTTGGCATGTAGGTAAAAGCCAGTTGAATATGGGGTGAGCCCATGAAGCAGATTAAAAGTCCTTCAGATTAAAGTTGCTTCATAATATGAAGGCTGACCAGTGACATTAATTATTCTCGTCCTTGTTTTGGTAAACCTCAAAAGGGTTTAATGACCATCCGGGGATGATTATCCTCCCTTAATCAAACTAATATTTTAACTCATTCTCATGCAACCCTGCTCAAACATTTCTAGTAGTAAAGGAACGTTTGACCCTGTGCCCTCTTCCCCTCTCATAAAAAAATTCAGTGAGGTTAATTGTTCTGTGGAAGTTTTGCGATTCTGTGAGATTGCACGAGGAAATTGCGTAACTATGAGCGGAGATTTTTTTTTTTTTTTTACTCATTTTTGATTAAAAAAGGCAATCTTTTGACGTTCTGGGACACACTTTAAAGTCTGGGTATTGGCACTCCTGCAAACAAGAGCTTTCTTGGTTCAGTGTTGAAGAGTCGGCTAAGGGTCAATCTTATTAGTAAATTGTTTTTGCAAGTTCTAATTGCTGAAATTGCTATTTTTAAATCATGATAGGGTGGGTAGGTCCTAATCAGAGATGAATCCGATGCGCCAACGAGCAATGTTCCTGGTAATATAAAACTACACGTTTTTAGGGATTTGAGAGATGTGCCTGGTCCCTGGCAAAACCAAAGAAGCACTGAGCTACAAATTCCTGCTTGCACACTGTGCCTTAGGCAATTGCGCATTAGGCTTATTCATACTTAGCCGTCATTAGAAGTTTTGCTTGTTGTAAAAACGTAAAACGCCCGCCATGTAGAAGGATAGATTCTTTCCCTATCTTGACAAAGGAAAAAACAATCTCACTTTAAAGTAATCTACCTAAAGAATGAACTGCATTTTGTTTTCAGTGAACTTTGTCAGTAGTGAAAAAGGGGTTATAATATCCGGTGTCAGGGGATTTAGTTGATGGGATGGGTTGAATTAGGTTGAACAAAATGGGATTTGCTTGCAATGGCACCTTAGCAGACACTTTGTAGCAGCTGCCAGGCTATGATGCACAGAGAGGATTATAAACACGGAGGATATCTGACAAATGGTACCAAGGCAAAACTTCCTAGCCTTAGATTATGCAAAAATGAAATCTTGAATTTTGTAAGGTTTTGGGAGATCAGGGTGTGAGGATAGGTTAAGCCTGGTCTTTATTGAGATCATTCACCCTGCCAGCAGCATTTTTTGGAGGTGGATCATTTTTGGATAGCCGGCCATGACTGAACTGCGTTCGAAAATCTTGAAGGCTATGACTGGCCGTCAAATCAAAGCCAGCCCTGCTGCTGACAGGGCGAATGATGTCAAGCAAGACGAGGCTTTTGGAAATTAATATTAAGAACACAATGTCACTTAAATAAGGATCAAGAAGTGATACCGCGTAGCGGAATAGTCGACCTAGTGTATGGGTTTGCTGATTTTTGGCAAAAATATTAATGGGTGTGACAAAGATGTAGAAAATAGAATAGAGAAAGAGCATGATGTTTTGTACAATTGAGAAAAAGTTTGGGTAATTAGGAAAATCAGTCATTCAAATTAAGATTCGGATGATAACGATCAAGCATGCCTCCAGTCCATGGATCTCCAAATTATGGACAGCGGACCAGATGTCGCCACCGAGACCCTCTCATCAGGCCCCTGGAGACCTAATAATCGCCAGAATGGTGTTATATCATTTCATTAACTTTCAAAGTCAATAAACTGAAAAAGTGCCGTCTAATGGAAGAGTTGGCTTCCCTACATAGCATGTATGGCACAGGTACTGGAAAGGATATATTCAATGAATTGAAAAAAAACATTTGGTGATTATAACTTGGACTGGTCTAAATTCAGTTGCTTGACTGTTGATGGAGGAAAGAACAGGAGTGGCATAAAAAGGGGCTTGTTTGGAAAAGTCAACTCAGCGCAGCACCAAGCTGCCTAAGGCCAACACAGCTACGGACGCTCCTCCTCCATCCCAATCTATTCAAATCCTCCTAGGAAGTTCCCATTTCCTTTAAATCTTTCTTTATGACATCCTCCCGCCCAAGACGAGGACGAACTGCTTTCCGTTTAGCCCTAGGCGGTTGGCCGAAAAGGATAATCTTCGGCAATCTGACGTCCTTCATCCGCAGAACGTGCCCTAGCCATCTCGACCTTTCTTTCCTTATAGTCCATGAAAGCGGGAGATTGAACCACATTTTTCGTACAGCCTACTGTTTGAAATACGGTCAGTCAGCCGGGTACCCAGAACAATCCGTAAGCAATTTCTCTGGAAAACATCTAGCAAATCTTCATCCGCTTTTCTGAGCGCCCATGCTTCAGAGCCATATTTGACCACTGTCGTCACTGTAGCTTTCAATATTCTAATCTTGGTTTGCAAACTTATCTTCCTATTCTTCCAAACTTTTTTTAACTGTGAAAAAATAACCCTGAGGCTTGGTTATTCTACTTTTAATATCTTCACTGCTTCCACGGTCTTTGCTAATAATACTCCCAAGGTAAGTAAAGCTGGCCACCTGATCAATCTTTTCGTTACCTAACGTCACCTTTTCATCTTCACTTACTCCTAGCCTTAGTGACTTAGTCTTCTTAACATTATTTTCAGACCTATTTTAGCACCATGAACTCGCAAAAACATCTAAAATTTCATTTCTTTTTCCTCACACCTTCATCTGGGATGCTTAAATAATCAGCATAATCTAAGTCCAGGAGAGTTTTTCCTCCCTATTTGATTCCGTGGTATCCCTCTGCCTTTCATGTGCTCCTTAAGACAAAGTTCATCAAAATGATCCATATAAAAAGGGAAAGAACACAACCCTACGTAACTCCTGATTTAATACAAAACCAGCTGCTACCCTCATTTTCTACTTTAACCGCAGAAGTGTTATCCTCGTACATAGCACTAATCACTTTTATGTATTTGTCTGGTATCAGGGGCGGATCTAGAGCAAAATCTTGGAGGGGGAGCAATGTGACAAGGGCGCCAATGAGCAAAATCTTGGGGGGGGCCAATGCGGCAAAGGAGCCAATAATTGACCAAATTGACACATTTATTCTAAAAAAAGAGTGAAAAAACAGGGAATTAGGGCGCCAGAAAAAATCTTGGGGGGAAGGCCCCTCCCTGGATCCGCCGGTGTCTGGTATACCACACAAGGATAAGACCTTTGCTAAAGCTCTTCTATTAACAGAATCGAATGCTTGTTCATAATCTATAAAACTGAGGACCAAAGGTGTTTGAAAACTCAGGTATCTCTCAATTATTAACCTAAGAGTGAAAATTTGGTCGACACATCCTCTTCCTTTTCTAAAACCTGATGTTCTGATGTCCCTGCACTGCATTATTCACCAGCAAGCTTTGTTTGTTAAATATATGGGCATTAGAAGTGTATTGAATTCTCTGGTGAAGATGGTGAATTTAATAAGGCCATATGGGCTCAACCATGAACGTTCCGAGATATGTTAAAAGATACAGACACAGATTCACCAGATTTACCATACTACATAGCAGTAAGGTGGCTAAGTTGTGAGAAAGTACTAAGTACTAAGTTGTGAAGCAGGAAAGTACTAAGTTTTGAAGCAGGAAAGTACTAAGTTGTGAAGCAGGGTATTTGAATTAAGAAAGAAAATACATGACTTCCTAAAAAGTAAAGGTAAGTCACAGACATTACTGTTTGATGAAGAGTGGGTATGGAATCTTTGGCTGTACAAAAAAAAGAAGAAAACAGCAACAAGAAACCAAGGAGGATAATTTTCAGTCAGTGAATAAAGAAAACAAGCAGACATTTGAGCCAGGTAATTGTAAGTGCTAAAAAAATGTAGCTAAAAAATCAACCCTTGGAGGTAATCTTACTGAAAGTGAAACAGAGACTGAAAAACAATCAGAGCTTCATATGCAGCTTGTTTGTTCTTTCTATTTGTATTCAGACAAACTAATTATTGTTTTTTACATAATGAGAAGGAATATGTTTTGAGCCACTTTTTATTAAATTATCAGAAATAGGGCTTCTAAAACTATCCTCAGCCTTTCTGTTTAAAGTGAGGTCTTTATGCATTTAGTTTTTTCTTTCAATTTCTTCCCTAAAATATGGTAGTAAACCAATTGTTATGGGCAGTATGATTACCTTATCAAAAAAGAACAAATCATTGGGGGGCTAAAAAAATCATTGGGGGGCTAAACAAATCATAGGGGGGGGGGGCTCAATAGCTTGGAGGGCTAATGCTGAATCAAAATCATTGTTCAACAATTGGGAGATTTATCTATCGAAAGTTTGTATTCGTATAGCCTTTCTTCTAACTGTTGACGGATTTTGCCGATGAACTTCTCACAGGAACGTGGGAATTTATATACGTCACTACCCAGACTAGGATTGTTGTGTCTTTTCCAGAATTTAAAAAAAGGTCAACCTTAATTTTTTTTTGAAGGAAACGAAAAGATTATATTTCCGTTAAACTTTTCCAGATTTGTTGCTGAGTCTAGGGATGTATGGTAATATTTTAAAAATGTTCTTTTCCTTTATCATGGTGATCGAAGAGGTAGGGAAGAGCTCACTGTTGTCCTTTCTTGCCTTTTTAGTCTGTTTTCTTAAATTTGACCAAACCAGTACAGAATAAAGAATATGTTTATAATTTAGCTATGGAACTTCAAGAATATGTGAATAATTTTTAAAACTCTATCAAGCAGTTCGTGGTAACCAGAGTCGTTCCTATGGGGGGGGGGGCAACTGGGTCAGTTTCCCCAGGTGCCGGAGCTTGGGGGTAACGTGGCTGGGGAATTCCCCACTCTGCTCGAATTTTTCACTTCGATTCGCCTTTTTTGCTCATATTTGAATTGGGAGGGGGTGTAATTAATTTTTACCCAGGTGTCAACAACCCTAGGAATGGCTCTGGTGGTAACAAGCTGTAAGTAAGGAGCGATTGGGCCCATAATAACCGAAAACTCCAAAAGAAGAACTTTGATAACAATGTGTCAAACGTAAAATAAATATAAATTAAAAGTTCTAGTGCCCTTTCTAAGTGACCAAAGAGATTTGGGGGTGTGACTATCCCCCTTCCCATGTCCCATTTTCCACAAAGACATCTGGTCAAAAATTGCCATTTCGTTCAGCATAGTTAAAAAGTCTAACAATTATGCCTCTGGGAATGAAATGACCCCCAAAGTCCCTGGAGAAACGGCTGTAAGTTACAAGATGTGCCAATTGTTTACATATAGTATTTGTTTTAGGGAAATATTTGAACCTTCTTTTTTTGGGCAGGGGGGATTTACACGAGGCGAATTTCTCAGAATTCATGTACGGAATTCTTTTTATTTGTCTTCCTTTCTCTTTGGTAACTCAATTTTACATGTTCCAGGGGTATTTTCCGTCCAAATTTTTAGCAGAGAAAAACTGTCGGGGGGATTTTTCCGTGGGGGTGGGGGATTGTTCGCGGGAGAAATTTGCGATAGGTGAGTTTTCTGGTGGAGAAGCTTTCTATTGGAGATGGGAATTTTGCAGGGAAAATTTTCCTCGGAGGATACAGACTTCCTACATGAATAACATTTTTTCGGGAAAATTAGTATCTTAAGATATCCTCGCTTAAAAAAACGATCTAGATAGGTCACAATTCTGAGAAAAATCTCTAAGAACCTTAATTTTGGTTTTTGCAAATGACGTCATGGTATCATATAAGTATTTTCTTATATGATGTTATGCATAGCATAAATAATATTGTTGAGTTTTCAATGCAACAGTTATTTATATAATATAATGTCTGTTGGAAAGCCCAAAAACAAAGATTTGCAGTTGCAGCTACTATAAATGATGATTCTCTGGAATAAACATCTGAACTATCAAACGTGATAAGATGAGGAATTTGAAAACCTGGACCCTCAATTGCAGCAACACCAATACGGACAGCTAAAGCAAAGGCCATTGCTAAATTGTCTGAAGTAATCAAAATCCAAAAAGTGTCAAAAATGACAATGAAGAGCAAAGACAAGGGCGGTTCGAAGATATGCGAAAACGACAATTTCAACGTTTTAAAAATGAAAATGAATAGCAAAGAAATACACGGTTATAAGACATACAACACCGAACAAGTGAGGGAGTCAAAAATGGAAATGAAGAGCAGCGACTCCAGGAAAATCAACGTGAACAGCGAGAATCAAAACGTGCCAGAATTCAAAATGATAGCGATGATGATTGGGTTTGGGATTTTGACATGGATAAGGTCATCAATGCCTACCATGCCTTTGTTAAAAAATATAGATTCGGTGATATGTATTTCGTGATGACGAAAGATAAGCCGAGGTGTAACGAAACAAACAAATTGAATATGATAGCAATGATGATTGGGTTTTGGATGTTGACATTGATAAGGTCATCAAAACCTATCATACCTTTGAAAATCAAAAATATGGACTGGATAAATTGTTGGAAGAAAAAGAAGTTTTTGTCCCACAACCTGAACAATTGGGATTGTCGAGAAGAAAAGAAGAAGAATATTAAAAATAATTGTGTTAGAGAATTCGAAAATTTTGTGAAAACAGGACTATCAAGTGAAGTTTTCTTGATTATTTTTATTTATATAAAGTGGGGAATTTATCTCAACCATGATCCCAATGAAATTACCCCCTGAGAAGGGAGATACTTATTACCAAATGCTAGGCACCATCTCCCCATTACCAAGTGACCTTTCTGAGGACTCAGACTCCAATGAAACCATGGTCACTGTCCACTCTGAGGACTCAAATCTCCATGATGATGGCTTCAAAACAGTCACTCCTAAAAGATCCAAGAGAAAACGGTACACCAGTTTCTCCCCATTAAAGACAGTTTCTACTACACCCCCATCTTTTTTGGAAGAAGAGCACTTCATCCACATTCTTCCTACCTCTCCTGAAACCATGTTCCAAATAAAAAACATCCAAACAATTAGACTTGAGCTCTTCAAAATCCTGAAAATTAATTTCAACCTCAACATCAACAGAGATGGTTCAATCTTAATATCTATTCAAGCAGGCTTTGAAAATGCAAAAACAACTCTCTTGTCACTTAACTCCCTTGGAGGCATTAAGGTTGATTCAAAGCAATGGATTCGCCCTCCCCCTGCCCAAACAAAAATTGTCATATACAATATCCCTAATGGTATTCCTGAAACTGACTTAAAGGATGGCCTTATGAACTGCAAAGGCCAAAAAAATATCAGTATCAAAAGTCACCAGACTTGGAAAACCCAACAATGATGGCATATACACATCTAAATCCTACCTTTTCACCCTGGACTCCACCCTAGAGAACTTCAGTGATCCTATATCCCTATTTGGCCAGATAAAGCCCTACAAAGAGTACAAGGCTAAGCCAATACAGTGTGAAATATGTCTGATAATGGGTCACACAAAACAACACTGCAAAACAAACCTGAAGAGGTGCAACCTATGCCAAAACATCCATCCTCCAAACACAGCAAACTGTACAAACAAGAAATTATCATGCATTAATTGCAAAGGTCCCCATTCTTCTGACAACAGATCTGTATGCCCAAAATACAAGGCAAGATCAATGGCTCTCAGGTTGTCTGAAAAAGAAAATATCCCATTTCAGTTTGCAAAAATTAAACTCATGGTGCACAATGCAGATACACCTGAATTCTCTGAACCAAACACACAACCTAATCAAAAAACTCTACAGCAAAAAGCTACAAGGACCAAACCACAAAAAACATTCCCTGGAATCAAGACCTTAGACTTTCCCCCCCTTCCAGCCAGAGACCAAGACCCTGAATCTTCTATAAGTAAACCTACAAAACCAACCTCATCAAAATCGCCAAAGGAAATATCAGAAGAAAATCCAAATCTACTTACAAACTTATGCCTCTACATATTCAACTTCAACTCACTCTCCAGAACATCCCTCACAGAAGATCAAAAATCCTCAATTCTAGAAGAGATGGCTAATACCTACTTCCCAAAAAATCTTAAGGACACAGCCAACACAAATTTCAGAACTATACTCAATAAACTAAATCTATCTATCAATGGCTAACCCTCAGTTACCCCTATCCTCCTCAATTTTGCAATGGAATGTGAGATCATTAAATGACTATAAAATCACTGACCTTCTTAAGTATACTTCTTCACACAACATAGACATACTATGCCTTCAAGAAACCCATTTAAACTCATCAGTTAATCTAAAAATTCCTGGTTATGATGTCCTAAGAAAAGACAGATCTTCCAATAGAATTGGTGGTGGAGTTGCCATCCTTGTACGATCTCACCTCAAATTCTGTGGTATAAGCCTCCCTGATTTCAGTCATGACATTGATGCAATTGGTGTAAAGTTGTGGCTGGCAAACATGGAGGTCACTGTTATTAATTTATATAATCCAAATGGCAATAACAATGGACATGATTTTTTCAATTTTATTTCTAATAATTTCTCAAATTCAAATCTGGTGGTTGTTGGGGACTTCAATGCCCATAGTTCTATCTGGGGTTATTCACCTCAAAATAATGCTGGAAAATACATAGAGGAATTCCTCACCAATTTTACCAATATAGTACTAGCGACTCCTAGACACCTAAATACCTACTTCAGCAAAAGAAGTGGGAGTTATTCAACTATTGATCTTCAATTAGTTTCATCAAGTTTAATAAATAAAACTACTGTCAACAGAATAGACAACCTCCTAAGTGACCATTTTGCCATATGCACAAAAATTGGTGACCCTGCCATCATTGACAATTTCATTTCCCACTATGTGTGGCAAAAAGCAGACTGGCCTAACTTCTCCCACATTCTCTCAAACCATGACTACTCTTCACTCTCCACTGACCCAAACCAACTCTCCAAAAATCTCACATCACTACTTCTTGATGCTGCAAAACTTTCCATACCCCAGTCCCAATGCCCTAAAACACTGAAAAATAACAAACCCCCTAAGCCATGGTGGACATCCTCTTGCCAAGAGGCTTGGCACAATAAAAGGAATGCCATCAGATCCTTCAAGAGAAATCCATCCACTGGAAAATATATTGCAAAGCTACAAGCAGAGGCAAAACTTAAGAGAACAATTAAACTTGCAAAAGAAGAGGCTTGCAAAAACTTTCTCTTATCAGTGTCCCACAAAACGCAAGAGTCAAAGATTCATAAATTCCTAGACAAGATGTGTGGCAAATTCTCCACACAGAACCCCTTCCATTACCAGCTAACTCTAAATGGTCAGCAGCTGGAAACCAACGAAGAAAAGGCTAAATTTTTAGCAGATTTTTATGAGAAGAAATTCAAAAACACCTCTCATAATCCACCTCAGATCAGCCTAACACCCCATTTTGACTTGCCTGGGTCCCAGTATCTACTCCAAGATTTTACAATGATTGAGCTGAATAAAGCAATCAATTCAATCAAACCCAAACAACTTGCAGCCACGACCAGATCCATCCATCTTTACTCCAACACCTTCCAATAGAGTTTAAAAAAGTACTCTTATCTCTCTTCAACAATGCCTGGAGCAATTCCTTCTTCCCATCTGCTTGGAAAACATCACTCATCATCCCCATATTAAAACAAAATAAACCCAAAGAGGACCCCAACTCCTTCAGACCCATTATGATTACCCCAGTTCTGGGAAAATTATATGAGAAGATAATCCACTCCCGATTGTATTGGTTTGCTGAGTCTAACCACCTCATCCCACATACCCAAACAGCATTTAGGAAATATCATTCTTCCATTGATGCATTTGTTCGCCTAACCAATGCCATATCTGAGTGTCTGAAAGACAACCAAATCCTAGTTGCAGCCTTCTTGGACTTCCAGAACGCATATGATAATATCCAAACATCCACTCCTACTGCAAAAATTATCAAAAATGGGTTTTCCAATACCTGTAGTGAATTTCTTTAAAAGTTACCTATCTGAACGCTCTTTTGTTCTCCAAGTAAATTCCTACATCACTTCTAAAAAGTCTGTCTCCAAAGGCCTTCCCCAAGGTGCTGTCCTCAGCTGTCTCCTGTTTTCACTATATTTATGGGATCTCAACCTACCCCAAACAAATATTCAGTTTGCAGATGATATAGTCCTATGGTCTACCTCAAATGATTTTGAACTAGCCCAATCCAAGCTACAAAAGTCGCTTTATGCCTTTGAATGTTTCTCCAACAATTCATGCCTACCCACCGCCCCATCAAAATCAGCTATAATACAGTTTCATAACAGGAGAAATCCCCAATCTGCCCTACTAACCCTAAATGGTGTTGTCATCCAAGAGCAACAACACATCAAATATCTTGGCCTCACTCTAGACCAAAAACTAACCTTCAGGCTCCACATTGAAAATGTGAGAATAAAATGCCTCAGGAAAATGCGTATCTTACAAAGGCTACTCAATACGCCTTGGGGTTGCCATGAAAAAACTCTAATAAATTTCTATAAGACTTATATTAGATCTCAGATTGATTATGGACTAATTGTATATGGCTCATGCTCAAATACCCTACTATGCAGTCTGGAGACCGTCCAGAATACTATGATCCGTGCTATACTTGGCCTCAGGAATCACACCAAAACCAACTTCCTCCTCAGTGAAAGTGGTCTCACCTCTATTGCCATGCGTAGAGACATTCTACTTGCCCGCTACTTTACAAAAATTGAAGGTAACAGTTCCCATAGATTACATGACTGGCTAAGAAACCCTGGAGCTTTTAGGGGCCTTGCACGGGAATTTGCAACCACCCAAATGACCTACCCCATACCTTCATCTTCTTTATTTCAAATTTACCCCCGGATACCTTCCTGGGCTAAACCCTACCCAGAAGTGAACCTTTTGTTTGCGCCAGCTATTAAAACAGACCTTTCCCTTGCCTATGTAAAATCATTATTCCATGAATTTGAGTCTCAGAGATATATCCACCACCTCCCAATTTTTGTGGATGGCTCAAAAACAGATTCCAGGACTGCTTGTGGAGTCCACTTCCCATCTTTAGGTATAGCAGCTGCTGAAAGGCTCCAAAATGATGTGAGTATCATGACAGCTGAAATAGCTGCCATCAACATTGCATTGGAAACCATTATAAAGATGCCAAACCCCCCAAGAAACACCCCACTTATAATTTATTCAGACTCAAAATCAGCCCTTGCCTCAATATCACCAGAACATTCAGACTACCCAGACAATGATACCTCCACCACTCTTGTACTATTGAACCAACTACTTAAACAAGGTATATCCACAAAATTCCAGTACATCCCAAGTCACATGGGTATAAAAGGGAACCACAAGGCAGATGAAATAGCTAAATCTGCCCTTCAGCTTGAAATAATTTCTGGAAGACCTATCCCAGTAAGAGATGTAAACCATTGGCGCCTAAAAATTTATCTAGCAAACCAATGTCCACCAAACCTTTCTCCATTTACATCCCGGAAAGACTCAAAGATGTACCACAGAATACGATCAAATGCTACTGGCCTTAACAGCCAAACTTATCTCTATCAAAACACAAACCATTCCAACAGTAATGAGCCCTCTTTGCCGCCTATGTCAAACCTATGATGAGACCATCAACCATGTCCTTTTTGGTTGCCCTGTGGCAACTCTCAACCATAAAAAAGAATGGCTAACTTTATCTGCTATACTCAAGCGCCTCAAGCTAACCCCTAATATTGACCAACTAACACAAAGGAGACACTCTTCAACTGATGATGCTGAATTGTTCAAAGCTGTCTTTAACTGCCTAAATATAGGTGGTTTCATCAATGATGTATAAAGCCTATTATTGAATAATAATAGTCTAATCTCTATATTTGATTTCCCAGGACACCCCTGACATAATCATACAATACGAAAAAGGTTAAATGGATTCATCCGAAGCCTATAATTGAAGAAGAAGAAGAAGAAGAAGAATTAAAAGAAAAAATAGTTCGACGATAGGCTAGATATTAGTTTATTAGTTGAAGATATTAGATATTAGTTGAAGTGAATCATTAAATTAGGCTAGATATAGGTTTTACATTAGTTTTGCAAGCTAATGTTGAAGTAAATGAATAAATTAGCCTAGATATTAGTTTTAGATTAGTTTTGCAAGCTAATGTTGAAGTGAATCAATAAATTAGGCTAGATATTAGTTTATTAGTTGAAGATATTAGATATTAGTTGAAGTGAATCATTAAATTAGGCTAGATATTGGTTTTACATTAGTTTTGCAAGCTAATGTTGAAGTAAATGAATAAATTAGGCTAGATATTAGTTTTACATTAGTTCTGCAAGCTAATGTTGAAGTGAATCAATAATTAGGCTAGATATTAGTTTATTAGTTGAAGATATTAGATATTAGTTGAAGTGAATCATTAAATTAGGCTAGATATTGGTTTTACATTAGTTTTGCAAGCTAATGTTGAAGTAAATGAATAAATTAGCCTAGATATTAGTTTTACATTAGTTCTGCAAGCTAATGTTGAAGCTAATGTTGAAGTGAATCAATAAATTAGGCTAGATATTAGTTTATTAGTTGAAGATATTAGATATTAGTTGAAGTGAATCATTAAATTAGGCTAGATATAGGTTTTACATTAGTTTTGCAAGCTAATGTTGAAGTAAATGAATAAATTAGCCTAGATATTAGTTTTAGATTAGTTTTGCAAGCTAATGTTGAAGTGAATCAATAAATTAGGCTAGATATTAGTTTTACATTAGTTCTGCAAGCTAATGTTGAAGTGAATCAATAAATTAGGCTAGATATTAGTTTATTAGTTGAAGATATTAGATATTAGTTGAAGTGAATCATTAAATTAGGCTAGATATTGGTTTTACATTAGTTTTGCAAGCTAATGTTGAAGTAAATGAATAAATTAGCCTAGATATTAGTTTTAGATTAGTTTTGCAAGCTAATGTTGAAGTGAATCAATAAATTAGGCTAGATATTAGTTTTACATTAGTTCTGCAAGCTAATGTTGAAGTGAATCAATAAATTAGGCTAGATATTAGTTTATTAGTTGAAGATATTAGATATTAGTTGAAGTGAATCATTAAATTAGGCTAGATATAGGTTTTACATTAGTTTTGCAAGCTAATGTTGAAGTAAATGAATAAATTAGCCTAGATATTAGTTTTAGATTAGTTTTGCAAGCTAATGTTGAAGTGAATCAATAAATTAGGCTAGATATTAGTTTTACATTAGTTCTGCAAGCTAATGTTGAAGTGAATCAATAAATTAGGCTAGATATTAGTTTATTAGTTGAAGATATTAGATATTAGTTGAAGTGAATCATTAAATTAGGCTAGATATAGGTTTTACATTAGTTTTGCAAGCTAATGTTGAAGTAAATGAATAAATTAGCCTAGATATTAGTTTTAGATTAGTTTTGCAAGCTAATGTTGAAGTGAATCAATAAATTAGGCTAGATATTAGTTTTACATTAGTTCTGCAAGCTAATGTTGAAGTGAATCAATAAATTAGGCTAGATATTAGTTTATTAGTTGAAGATATTAGATATTAGTTGAAGTGAATCATTAAATTAGGCTAGATATTGGTTTTACATTAGTTTTGCAAGCTAATGTTGAAGTAAATGAATAAATTAGCCTAGATATTAGTTTTAGATTAGTTTTGCAAGCTAATGTTGAAGTGAATCAATAAATTAGGCTAGATATTAGTTTTACATTAGTTCTGCAAGCTAATGTTGAAGTGAATCAATAAATTAGGCTAGATATTAGTTTATTAGTTGAAGATATTAGATATTAGTTGAAGTGAATCATTAAATTAGGCTAGATATAGGTTTTACATTAGTTTTGCAAGCTAATGTTGAAGTAAATGAATAAATTAGCCTAGATATTAGTTTTAGATTAGTTTTGCAAGCTAATGTTGAAGTGAATCAATAAATTAGGCTAGATATTAGTTTTACATTAGTTCTGCAAGCTAATGTTGAAGTGAATCAATAAATTAGGCTAGATATTAGTTTATTAGTTGAAGATATTAGATATTAGTTGAAGTGAATCATTAAATTAGGCTAGATATTGGTTTTACATTAGTTTTGCAAGCTAATGTTGAAGTAAATGAATAAATTAGCCTAGATATTAGTTTTAGATTAGTTTTGCAAGCTAATGTTGAAGTGAATCAATAAATTAGGCTAGATATTAGTTTTACATTAGTTCTGCAAGCTAATGTTGAAGTGAATCAATAAATTAGGCTAGATATTAGTTTATTAGTTGAAGATATTAGATATTAGTTGAAGTGAATCATTAAATTAGGCTAGATATAGGTTTTACATTAGTTTTGCAAGCTAATGTTGAAGTAAATGAATAAATTAGCCTAGATAGTAGTTTTAGATTAGTTTTGCAAGCTAATGTTGAAGTGAATCAATAAATTAGGCTAGATATTAGTTTTACATTAGTTCTGCAAGCTAATGTTGAAGTGAATCAATAAATTAGGCTAGATATTAGTTTATTAGTTGAAGATATTAGATATTAGTTGAAGTGAATCATTAAATTAGGCTAGATATAGGTTTTACATTAGTTTTGCAAGCTAATGTTGAAGTAAATGAATAAATTAGCCTAGATATTAGTTTTAGATTAGTTTTGCAAGCTAATGTTGAAGTGAATCAATAAATTAGGCTAGATATTAGTTTTACATTAGTTCTGCAAGCTAATGTTGAAGTGAATCAATAAATTAGGCTAGATATTAGTTTATTAGTTGAAGATATTAGATATTAGTTGAAGTGAATCATTAAATTAGGCTAGATATAGGTTTTACATTAGTTTTGCAAGCTAATGTTGAAGTAAATGAATAAATTAGCCTAGATATTAGTTTTAGATTAGTTTTGCAAGCTAATGTTGAAGTGAATCAATAAATTAGGCTAGATATTAGTTTTACATTAGTTCTGCAAGCTAATGTTGAAGCTAATGTTGAAGTGAATCAATAAATTAGGCTAGATATTAGTTTATTAGTTGAAGATATTAGATATTAGTTGAAGTGAATCATTAAATTAGGCTAGATATTGGTTTTACATTAGTTTTGCAAGCTAATGTTGAAGTAAATGAATAAATTAGCCTAGATATTAGTTTTAGATTAGTTTTGCAAGCTAATGTTGAAGTGAATCAATAAATTAGGCTAGATATTAGTTTATTAGTTGAAGATATTAGATATTAGTTGAAGTGAATCATTAAATTAGGCTAGATATAGGTTTTACATTAGTTTTGCAAGCTAATGTTGAAGTAAATGAATAAATTAGCCTAGATATTAGTTTTAGATTAGTTTTGCAAGCTAATGTTGAAGTGAATCAATAAATTAGCCTAGATATTAGTTTTACATTAGTTCTGCAAGCTAATGTTGAAGCTAATGTTGAAGTGAATCAATAAATTAGGCTAGATATTAGTTTATTAGTTGAAGATATTAGATATTAGTTGAAGTGAATCATTAAATTAGGCTAGATATAGGTTTTACATTAGTTTTGCAAGCTAATGTTGAAGTAAATGAATAAATTAGCCTAGATATTAGTTTTACATTAGTTCTGCAAGCTAATGTTGAAGCTAATGTTGAAGTGAATCAATAAATTAGGCTAGATATTAGTTTATTAGTTGAAGATATTAGATATTAGTTGAAGTGAATCATTAAATTAGGCTAGATATAGGTTTTACATTAGTTTTGCAAGCTAATGTTGAAGTAAATGAATAAATTAGCCTAGATAGTAGTTTTAGATTAGTTTTGCAAGCTAATGTTGAAGTGAATCAATAAATTAGGCTAGATATTAGTTTATTAGTTGAAGATATTAGATATTAGTTGAAGTGAATCATTAAATTAGGCTAGATATAGTTTTACATTAGTTTTGCAAGCTAATGTTGAAGTGAATGAATAAATTAGCCTAGATATTAGTTTTAGATTAGTTTTGCAAGCTAATGTTGAAGTGAATGAATAAATTAGCCTAGATATTAGTTTTAGATTAGTTTTGCAAGCTAATGTTGAAGTGAATCAATAAATTAGCCTAGATATTAGTTTTACATTAGTTCTGCAAGCTAATGTTGAAGCTAATGTTGAAGTGAATCAATAAATTAGGCTAGATATTAGTTTATTAGTTGAAGATATTAGATATTAGTTGAAGTGAATCATTAAATTAGGCTAGATATAGGTTTTACATTAGTTTTGCAAGCTAATGTTGAAGTAAATGAATAAATTAGCCTAGATATTAGTTTTAGATTAGTTTTGCAAGCTAATGTTGAAGTGAATCAATAAATTAGCCTAGATATTAGTTTTACATTAGTTCTGCAAGCTATGTTGAAGCTAATGTTGAAGTGAATCAATAAATTAGGCTAGATATTAGTTTATTAGTTGAAGATATTAGATATTAGTTGAAGTGAATCATTAAATTAGGCTAGATATAGGTTTTACATTAGTTTTGCAAGCTAATGTTGAAGTAAATGAATAAATTAGCCTAGATATTAGTTTTACATTAGTTCTGCAAGCTAATGTTGAAGCTAATGTTGAAGTGAATCAATAAATTAGGCTAGATATTAGTTTATTAGTTGAAGATATTAGATATTAGTTGAAGTGAATCATTAAATTAGGCTAGATATTGGTTTTACATTAGTTTTGCAAGCTAATGTTGAAGTAAATGAATAAATTAGCCTAGATATTAGTTTTAGATTAGTTTTGCAAGCTAATGTTGAAGTGAATCAATAAATTAGGCTAGATATTAGTTTATTAGTTGAAGATATTAGATATTAGTTGAAGTGAATCATTAAATTAGGCTAGATATAGGTTTTACATTAGTTTTGCAAGCTAATGTTGAAGTAAATGAATAAATTAGCCTAGATATTAGTTTTAGATTAGTTTTGCAAGCTAATGTTGAAGTGAATCAATAAATTAGCCTAGATATTAGTTTTACATTAGTTCTGCAAGCTAATGTTGAAGCTAATGTTGAAGTGAATCAATAAATTAGGCTAGATATTAGTTTATTAGTTGAAGATATTAGATATTAGTTGAAGTGAATCATTAAATTAGGCTAGATATAGGTTTTACATTAGTTTTGCAAGCTAATGTTGAAGTAAATGAATAAATTAGCCTAGATATTAGTTTTAGATTAGTTTTGCAAGCTAATGTTGAAGTGAATCAATAAATTAGGCTAGATATTAGTTTTACATTAGTTCTGCAAGCTAATGTTGAAGTGAATCAATAAATTAGGCTAGATATTAGTTTATTAGTTGAAGATATTAGATATTAGTTGAAGTGAATCATTAAATTAGGCTAGATATAGGTTTTACATTAGTTTTGCAAGCTAATGTTGAAGTAAATGAATAAATTAGCCTAGATATTAGTTTTAGATTAGTTTTGCAAGCTAATGTTGAAGTGAATCAATAAATTAGCCTAGATATTAGTTTTACATTAGTTCTGCAAGCTAATGTTGAAGCTAATGTTGAAGTGAATCAATAAATTAGGCTAGATATTAGTTTATTAGTTGAAGATATTAGATATTAGTTGAAGTGAATCATTAAATTAGGCTAGATATAGGTTTTACATTAGTTTTGCAAGCTAATGTTGAAGTAAATGAATAAATTAGCCTAGATATTAGTTTTAGATTAGTTTTGCAAGCTAATGTTGAAGTGAATCAATAAATTAGGCTAGATATTAGTTTTACATTAGTTCTGCAAGCTAATGTTGAAGTGAATCAATAAATTAGGCTAGATATTAGTTTATTAGTTGAAGATATTAGATATTAGTTGAAGTGAATCATTAAATTAGGCTAGATATTGGTTTTACATTAGTTTTGCAAGCTAATGTTGAAGTAAATGAATAAATTAGCCTAGATAGTAGTTTTAGATTAGTTTTGCAAGCTAATGTTGAAGTGAATCAATAAATTAGGCTAGATATTAGTTTTACATTAGTTCTGCAAGCTAATGTTGAAGTGAATCAATAAATTAGGCTAGATATTAGTTTATTAGTTGAAGATATTAGATATTAGTTGAAGTGAATCATTAAATTAGGCTAGATATAGGTTTTACATTAGTTTTGCAAGCTAATGTTGAAGTAAATGAATAAATTAGCCTAGATATTAGTTTTAGATTAGTTTTGCAAGCTAATGTTGAAGTGAATCAATAAATTAGGCTAGATATTAGTTTTACATTAGTTCTGCAAGCTAATGTTGAAGTGAATCAATAAATTAGGCTAGATATTAGTTTATTAGTTGAAGATATTAGATATTAGTTGAAGTGAATCATTAAATTAGGCTAGATATTGGTTTTACATTAGTTTTGCAAGCTAATGTTGAAGTAAATGAATAAATTAGCCTAGATAGTAGTTTTAGATTAGTTTTGCAAGCTAATGTTGAAGTGAATCAATAAATTAGGCTAGATATTAGTTTTACATTAGTTCTGCAAGCTAATGTTGAAGTGAATCAATAAATTAGGCTAGATATTAGTTTATTAGTTGAAGATATTAGATATTAGTTGAAGTGAATCATTAAATTAGGCTAGATATAGGTTTTACATTAGTTTTGCAAGCTAATGTTGAAGTAAATGAATAAATTAGCCTAGATATTAGTTTTAGATTAGTTTTGCAAGCTAATGTTGAAGTGAATCAATAAATTAGGCTAGATATTAGTTTTACATTAGTTCTGCAAGCTAATGTTGAAGTGAATCAATAAATTAGGCTAGATATTAGTTTTACATTAGTTCTGCAAGCTAATGTTGAAGTGAATCAATAAATTAGGCTAGATATTAGTTTATTAGTTGAAGATATTAGATATTAGTTGAAGTGAATCATTAAATTAGGCTAGATATTGGTTTTACATTAGTTTTGCAAGCTAATGTTGAAGTAAATGAATAAATTAGCCTAGATATTAGTTTTAGATTAGTTTTGCAAGCTAATGTTGAAGTGAATCAATAAATTAGGCTAGATATTAGTTTTACATTAGTTCTGCAAGCTAATGTTGAAGTGAATCAATAAATTAGGCTAGATATTAGTTTATTAGTTGAAGATATTAGATATTAGTTGAAGTGAATCATTAAATTAGGCTAGATATTGGTTTTACATTAGTTTTGCAAGCTAATGTTGAAGTAAATGAATAAATTAGCCTAGATAGTAGTTTTAGATTAGTTTTGCAAGCTAATGTTGAAGTGAATCAATAAATTAGGCTAGATATTAGTTTTACATTAGTTCTGCAAGCTAATGTTGAAGTGAATCAATAAATTAGGCTAGATATTAGTTTATTAGTTGAAGATATTAGATATTAGTTGAAGTGAATCATTAAATTAGGCTAGATATAGGTTTTACATTAGTTTTGCAAGCTAATGTTGAAGTAAATGAATAAATTAGCCTAGATATTAGTTTTAGATTAGTTTTGCAAGCTAATGTTGAAGTGAATCAATAAATTAGGCTAGATATTAGTTTTACATTAGTTCTGCAAGCTAATGTTGAAGTGAATCAATAAATTAGGCTAGATATTAGTTTATTAGTTGAAGATATTAGATATTAGTTGAAGTGAATCATTAAATTAGGCTAGATATAGGTTTTACATTAGTTTTGCAAGCTAATGTTGAAGTAAATGAATAAATTAGCCTAGATATTAGTTTTAGATTAGTTTTGCAAGCTAATGTTGAAGTGAATCAATAAATTAGGCTAGATATTAGTTTTACATTAGTTCTGCAAGCTAATGTTGAAGCTAATGTTGAAGTGAATCAATAAATTAGGCTAGATATTAGTTTATTAGTTGAAGATATTAGATATTAGTTGAAGTGAATCATTAAATTAGGCTAGATATAGGTTTTACATTAGTTTTGCAAGCTAATGTTGAAGTAAATCAATAAATTAGGCTAGATATTAGTTTATTAGTTGAAGATATCAGATATTAGTTGAAGTGAATCATTAAATTAGGCTAGATATTTATAAGTAGTAGGTTTAATGTGTCACTGAGTTATATATTTCTGTATATAACTTATATAGGCCTAGTCAGTGAGTTACACATATTTTAAGTAGTAGGCTAAATATATCACTGAGTTATATATTTCTGTATATAACTTATATAGGCCTAGTCAGTGAGTTATGTATATTTATAAGTAGTAGGTTAAATATGTCACTGAGTCATTGCCTTTGCAAAACAAAAGTGATCCGTTTGTCTGGCCTCCCCCAGGCCATTCAGCATGTCCCCAGGTGGCGATAGGGGAACGCTCTACAGATATGTAGGGTACCTCCATATGAGGCATGGACCAAGGGGGGACCTTGTCCCTGGGGGTCCATAATAGAATCTGGGGCACCCTTGCCCGGGGTCATAAATACAGGCGGAGGAGGAAGAAGGCCCCTCAAATGTACACTCAAAAGGGCCCACTTGTTTATCCACAAGTTCCATGAGTTGCAAACCTTCTCCCAGCAATGGGTTAAATTGCATGGTGATGCAGAACACCATCGCGGGAGGATCCTCTATAGGAGGACAACTGTGGCAGGGCGTAAGATCCAGATCTATGGACAACGGCCTCTGCAAAGGGCTGCCTCGACCTTTTCGGGGCTCCAGCAAGACTGGGGACCTTGCGGTCAACTCTATTCCCACTTGAGGAGTGGCGCCCCTCGAGGAAATTATAGCCTAGTAAACGACACAGCATTCGCACGGGATTCTGACTAATGGACAATTCTTCTGGGATTGGTATGTTTTGATGGGCGTCTTTGGGCTGAAAAACCTCTTCCTAGCTAATTTATCTATTACGGGTTGCCTCCCCGTAGTAGCATAATATTTGTAGGCATGAATATATAATGAGTCGGAGGTAATAGGCTTGAGATTGTCTGTGCAGGATTTCGACTCTTGTTGATAGAAGAGCATCGCCAAGCGCTGAAAACCATGTTGTGACCAAGATGGGCCCAGGATTGCACAAAGCCTCCATTCATGGAGGTCCCAGGGACTTCTTGCTGTCCGGTTCTAAGCCGGCTTAAGCACTTCGGTGTAGACTTGAGAAGATATGTGATCCCCGTCCTGCACTGGTATCCGGGATCATTGCTTTTCCTGAGGCGAAAAAAATTTCAATGATTTAAAGAACATGAAAATTGGAACTTGGAATGTTACGACATTAAAAAATGACTATCGTATCGACATTTTGACTGACGAATTCAGACGATTCGAACTGGATCTATTAGGAGTTTCAGAAACTCATATCCCAGGGGTAGGAAGCATGAAATTAGGTGATATAGAATTTGTTTACTCAGGCAGGAAGGATGGGTTACATAGACAGGGAGTAGGGCTCATGATGAATAAGGAAGCGGCTAAGTCTTGTTTAGGCTGGGAAGGTATTAATAATAGAATACTAATTGCTCATTTTATGACTAGAAAGTTCAAGGTATCAGTTATAGTAGTATACGCCCCTGTAGAACCGACTGATGGAGATACTAGTGACTCAGATGAATTCTACTTACAGTTACAGGAGCAAATAGACAAGGTCCCAGGTAGAAATATGATGTTATTGCTGGGAGATTTTAACGCCCAGGTTGGTAGAAATAAGGATAGATGGTATCCCAGTTTAGGTAAATTTGGTGTAGGAAAAGAAAACAGTAATGGATACAGACTTTTGCAATTTTGTAGGTATAACAATCTAGTTATAACCAATACGGTGTTTGGTCATAAAATGGCTCATAAGCTAACATGGTATTCACGTGATGGTAAGACAGCAAACCTTATTGATTATGTTATAGTAAATCGAAGACTGGCAGGATCAATACAAGATACTAGGGTATATAGGAGTGCTGTTATTGATGTTAAAAGTAAAGATCACCATCTAGTAGTGTCAAGGGTTAATTTAAAGCTGAAATATCGGAAGGGTAATTACCTCCCGGGAAGTTATGATGTTAGTAGACTCCAGGATGAGAATTTGAGAGAAACTTTCCAGGAACAGTTGAATACTAAACTTGAGAGTTTAAAATTTGATAATGTGGAAGATGGTTGGAATAATTTTAGAAAAATAATTTGTGAAGTTGCTGAAGGTGTATTAGGGAAGAAAGCTAGAACTGTAGCTAAGAATATTAGTGAAAAAGCTTTAAGTTTAATAGAAAGGAGAAAGGACTTGTACAAGAATTATCTGAGTGATAGATCACATGAAAACAAAAGAAATGTAAAGAAAGTGGAGAAAGTATTGAAATATGAACTAAGGAGGTGTGAAGTGGAGGCCATGGATAAAATTGCCGAGGATTTAGAAGATGCAGCTAGACGGCATAATAGTAAAATATTGTACTGGCACGTTAACAAATTGAGAGGTAGTAGTCAATCCGGACTTGTCCCAGTTAAAGATAGGAATGGGGTGGCAATTAGCGATAAGACAAAAGCTAAAGCGAGATGGGCCGAACATTTTGAGAATTTGCTTAACCGTGATAGAGTTGCAGGAAAAAATATAGAGGAAAATGAAAAAGTTTGTGATACCTTGGATGTGAAGGAAGATTTGTTTTGTGAGGAGGAATTAGAAACAGTACTAAAAGGATTAAAGAATAATAAGGCTCCAGGTGCTGATAGGGTAGTAAATGAGTTTCTTAAATATGGTGGCTCTGAGGTTAGAAATAAGTTATTGGAGATTATGAATATGATTTTTGAAAAAGGGGAAGTACCTAATGATTTTAGGAAAACCTTAATTAAGCCACTTTATAAGAAAGGTGATAAAAGTGAGTGTGGTAATTATCGAGGCATTAGTCTGGTCTCTGTAGGTAGCAAATTGCTTAGTAATATGATACTTTTTAGACTGAGAGATGCCGTAGACAAAGTTTTAAGAGAAGAGCAGTGCGGTTTTAGAAAAGGTAGAGGATGTGTTGACCAAATTTTCACTCTTAGGTTAATAATTGAGAAGTGCCTAAGTTTTCAAACACCTTTGGTCCTCAGTTTTATAGATTATGAGCAAGCGTTCGATTCTGTTGATAGAGGAGCTTTAGTAAAGGTTTTATCCTTGTATGGTATACCAGACAAATACATTAAAGTGATTAGTGCTATGTACGAGAATAACACTGCTGCGGTTAAGGTAGGAAATGAGGTTAGCAGCTGGTTTTGTATTAAATCAGGAGTTAAGCAGGGTTGTGTTCTATCCCCCTTTATATGGATTATTTTGATGGACTTTGTTTTAAGGAGAACAGGAAAGGCAATGGGAGACCACGGAATCAAATGGGGAGGAAAAAGTCTCCTGGACTTGGATTATGCTGATGATTTAAGCATCCTAGATGAAAGTGTGAGCAAAATGAATGAAGTTTTAGAGGTTTTGCGAGTTCAGGGTGCTAGTATTGGTTTGAAAATTAATGTTAGGAAGACCAAGTCACTAAGGCTAGGAATAAGTGAAGATGAAAAGGTGACGTTGGGTAATGAAAAGATTGATCAGGTGGGCAGTTTCACTTACCTTGGTAGTATTATTAGTAAAGATGGTGGGAGCAGTGAAGATGTTAAAAATAGAATAGCCAAGGCTCAGGGTGTTTTTTCACAGTTAAAAAAAGTCTGGAAGAATAGGAAGATAAGTCTGCAAACCAAGATTAGAATCTTAGAAGCTACAGTGATGACAGTGGTCAAATATGGCTCTGAAGCATGGACGCTCCGAAAAGCGGATGAAGATTTGCTAGATGTTTTCCAGAGAAATTGCTTAAGGATTGTTCTGGGTACCCGGCTGACTGACCGTATTTCAAACAATAGGCTATACGAAAAATGTGGTTCAATACCGCTTTCTAGGTCTATAATGAAAGAAAGGTTGAGGTGGTTAGGGCATGTTGTTCGGATGAAGGATGACAGATTGCCGAAGATTGTTCTTTTCGGCCAACCATCTAGGGCTAAACGGAAAGCAGGTCGTCCCCGTCTGGGTTGGGAGGACGTCATAAAGAAAGATTTAAAGGAAATGGGAACTTCGTGGGCGGGTGTAAAAAGGGAGGCTTTGAATAGATTGGGGTGGAGGAGGAGCGTGCGTAGCTGTGTTGGCCTCAGGCGGCTTGGTGCTGCGATGAGTTGTTAGTAGTAGTAGTAGTATGCCTTTCATAATGACAAAAGACAAGCCGAGGCAAAAGTTAAAGGTCTAATAAAAAAAAAATGTAATTTTACAAAGGTACCACTTCTAATTTAAGGTCCATTTGGACGTCATGACATCAAGAAAAGGCTCAAAGACATGCGACAGTGAGAATCTATAAATAAAAGCCTGCCTATTGCCCCATACCTTTGTTAAAAAAAAACAAAGGCTAATATGTATTTCATAATGACGAAAGATAAGTCGAGGTGTAACGAACCAAACAAATTGAAAATTATAGCGATGATAATTCGGTTTCGGATTTTGACATGGATAAGACCATCAATACCTACCCTACTTTTGAATATCAAAAATATGCACTGGATAAACCGTTGGAACAAAAAGAAGTTTTTTTCCCACCACCTGAACAATTAAAAGAAACAAAGGTGGTCGTCAATGCCTTCCATACTTTGTCAAACCAAAAACCTGGACTAGTAAAATCGTTGGAAGAAAAAGAAGTTTTTGTCCCACCACCTGAACAATTGAAAGAAACAATGGATCAGCGATATGTCTTTCATAATGACAATAGACAAGCCGAGGCAAAAGTTAAAGGTCCAATAAAAAATTTAATTTTACGAAGGCACCACTTCTAATTTAAGGTCAATTTGGACGTCATGACATCAAGAAAAGGCTCAAATTGTCTTTGTTTAGAAGACGAGCGACAGTGAGAATCTATATATATAAGCTTGCCACGTGGCGGGGTCCATGACGTCCGACCCTTGTGTTTCAGGTGTCGTTTTTAAAGGATCCGGATACAATTTAAACTTTAGTATAAAGAGCGAGGCATTGAGGAGGAGGCAACCCCCATCATATACGTATTAATTTCTGTTCGTTTTAAGTTTTAATGTTGGTCCTTACTTTCAGTTGAAAAAACACGTTTTTTTGTTTAATTTCTGATCGTTTTTTAAATAACGCCAGGATACCTTGCTCCACCTCCACGGAAATTCCCCCTCCTCATAGATATGTCCTCTGGACAATTCAATTCTGGTGAAAACTTACCCCGGACAATTACCCTTAACATCTCCACGCGTAAAATTGAACCGGTAAAGAGAAAGCAAGACATATGAAAAAAGAAATCGTATAGGAATTCTGGTAAATTTACCAGTGTAAAATTTCCCCTGAAAAGTTCATCCCCTGGAAACTTCCCTCTCCATGGAAAATTCTACCCAGCAGAAAATTCGTCCTCCCCTCCCAACCAAAAAATAACCACATACTTCCCAATAAAAATAAAACAACGGGCAAATTTTATAACTTAAAAACCTTTCCCCAGGGGCTTTCGGAGGTCATTTTTTGTCCAAAGACATAGTTATTGGGCCTTTCAACTATGCTGAACCAAAGATTATCTCGAAATTTTGATCGGACGATTTAGGGAGAAACGTTACGTGGGAGGGGGCCTAGTTGCCCTCTAATTTTTTTGGTCACTTAAAAAGGGCACTAGAACTAGAATGAACCATCTCCTGACGTTCTAGGCTCACTTGGTCGACAGGATCACCCCTAGAAAAAAGAAACAACAAAAAATAAATAAACACGCATCCGTGATCTTTCTTCTGGCAAAAATTACAAAATTCCACGTTTTTCGGATATGAACTTGAAACCTCTACAGTAGGGTTCTTCGATACGTTGATTCTGACGATGTGGTTTTTTTTTTAAATTCTATGATTTCTAGGGGGTTTTTTCTCCTTTATTATAATCAGACAAATTTTCTCAGGTTCGTAGCTTTTGATGGGTAGGACTAAACTTAATGAAACTAATATATTTGGAATCAGCATAACAAGCCAATTCTCTATAAATATTTACTGGTATCAAAATTCTCTTTTTTTAGAGTTTTGGTTGCTATTGAGCCAGGTCGCTCCTTACTTACAGTTAAATCCAAAAAGAGGTCATTGAAATATTGATAGTTTTTTTCTGCGCTACCAAAGTATTGTCTTCGTAAAAATTTACAGTTTCGTGCATTTTAATTTTAAAAAATACGAAAGGTTTTTCGACTAAAGTAAGGAGCAAGTTTAAAACTTAAAATAAATATAAATTACTCTGTATATAATAGGGACTACCCCCTTCCCAACACTTTGTTCATTAAACAAACGTTTTTCAGTGTTTTGAAAAATCTTTTTTTTTCCAATTACATATTTTCTTTAAAATTTTGAAAAAAGGCCATACTTCACAGTAAAGAATGGGGAGCTAAGGAGCAGACAAAGCTCCCTTCATATATTCTTCATATATTTGTATGAATATTCTTTATACAAAGAATATTCTGTTCAAATAGGTTCCAAAACTGTTCCTTGCTTTAAGTTGAAAAGCTCTTTTTTTATTTAATTTCTGATTGTTTTCCAAATCATACCCAGGCTTAATCAAGATATAATTTGAGGTACCAGTCCCTTAAATCCCTGGTTAATTGCTTTTAAAATGTGTTAATCAATAATTGTACGTTAATCAGTACCGTCTTACGTTTAAATTTGCAATTTCAATTTGGGATGAAATTTGAATATACTTAAAAAATTGGCGATGAATAGTAATTTTGGTGAAAAAGTCCTTGTTATTATTACTACTAAAGGATATCGGTTGGATGAAAAGCAGTATTATTGTTTGTATGGTTGGAAATTCTATGAGACTTTTCATCTTCTACGTAACTAAAGCCATCACAACCTCTACAATAGGATTTTCTTATCGATAAATACATTACATACACATGGGTGCCCATAAAAAAGAATTTTAGGGGGGGCTTACCTGGTCGAATTGGCACTCCCAATGTTGTATACATTATCCGGCGCTGTGCTGGTGCATACTGTAAACTCTGCCAAGGAGAAACCCCGTCGACTGCCTCGAAGTGTCGTAATGCCGCCGGCGCGCCACCGTCAGCTGAGGTGGCAGTGTTCCGCGGACTTCGAATTAATTTGAGCCAATTATTTATTGTGTCAACCGCAATGTTGGAGTTTTTCTTCTCATGTATGGCTAAGAATATCGATTTTCCTTCTTTGAAATCGAGTGCAGTTTTCAAAATTAAACAAACAAGTGCGCACACAAATAGTTTTCAAGAATTCCTTGGGCTTCCAGGGTGAGTTTTTATTCAGCACTAGTTCTTGTAGCACATCCATTGAATAGACAATTGTCTTTCGAACAGACGCCAGATAAAATTCCAGGTAGGAACTTGAGATTTAAGGACCTGACCTATTTCAATACACCATGGTATAGCAAAGAATCAATATTTCTTGAGTCCTTGCAATAGGCAGGCATTTATAATACTTGATTCCATGACATAGCAGCATTACTTGAAACAGTAGGTAATGAAAATTCTCACATTCCTTACTGTTAAATTATGAATTTAACACTGAGGACAATTAATATATTTCCTGATTTGTCATAAAAAAACACAGGAGGTGTAATATCTAGGAGCAGACTAGGTGTCTAATTACAGGACAGGGACATATTTCAGACATCAACAGAAATGAATGGGAAGGAAACTACAAATGCAGGTCTCCCTAATCACCATCTCAATAGTTTATATCTATTTTACCACCTGGACAATTATTTTTTCTCTATTAAATCTGTCTAAATTTTCTTAATAAGTACTTAATTAGTTTGAATATTTCACCCATATACAATGGTAACTATTTTAAATTTACAGACAAATAGCTGGAGTCTAATCTTGGAAAATAGGCTACTGCCCAATCTTGAACAAAGGATCTTAAAATTGAAGTATCTCAATCATGGACAGATTCAATCACTCACATGTGTTGTGAAATGTAGTAAACATATTTAAACAGGCTCGGCTATAAGATTGTAGTCAGCCAATCTCAACTATCTGCATCAGGTCCAAGATCAAGAACCTGCTGTCCATGTTTAGGGTAGGTACATTTTAGTCAAAACATTTGTACAAGATCAGACACTGTCCAAGTCCTGGGGGGTTTTTACCCTAAATCCTCTTTCATGTGGTAGATATGATCTGGCTGTTCTAGACGCTTTCACACATTGCCTCTCCCACCACTCATAGTCGTCGCACTGACCTCTGCAGTAGTTTCTACCTTCTCCCTAATGGCCCTCGTAGATGACTTTCACACAGGTGCAAACTGCAACCCAAATCGAAACTAAATTCACATTCCTTTTTACCATCTTACCCAAGAGAACTGTTAAAGTTGTCATCAACGGTCACTGTCTGAACCTTTTCAATTTCATTTTCACCCTCAATGCTATCTTTTCACCAAACCTATTCACAGCCTGCTTCTTTTTTTTGTTTTTGTTGTTTAAATTTTTCTTTCCCACCTCTTCTTTGCCTTCCTTGTAGCAAAGGCAGCTTCAATCTTGGCTTTCATTTATGTATCAGTGAGCACTATTGCTCTGCCCTCCTTTCTTCCCTGAAGCATATTGTTTTCTTGGTGGTGCTGGGATTTGGTTGTACTTATTCAGGTTTCACTATCCTATTTTACAGTGACTGCGAAATCGCAGGGCTGGCTGAAAGCATTGGGTGAGAGGTTGGCAGTGCAGGCAGTTATGGGGCTGGAGTTAGAACCTCTGATGAGCTTGGCAATTTGCCACCAGCTTTATGGGCTATAAAATATTTGCTTGGTCTGTATTTAAGAGCACATATCTTCATTATCAAATCAATCTGGATTGGAAGGGGATATATCCCTTCTCCCTCCCTTCTGGATGTTTCTCCTTCCGAATCCCTTCTGGATGTTTGATGGTATGAACGGTAAGGGGAAAGATTTTCCTACCAACCCAGCTGTGATGTAAATGGTGACAGTTCTTCTCGATGGTGACTGTTGCTCGATGAACAAAATACTTCTAATTTTGATAATTAATTCTGTTAGGAATACATTGCTGTTAGATATTTCAACAATTATGCAAGGGTTCTAAAATGCCAAAACCTTTTCGTTTCTGCCAGATTTCTACTTCTCTTAATGAATAACGAAGAAGACCAGCGTCCAGCCAGCAACTCGTGAAGTTTCTAACTCGTGAATAGGCCCAAATCTGATATAAATTAAAGCTGGGATTTGAGAAAGACTGATCAAAACATAAATGTTTGTGGTCAACAATGATCGCACCAGCGGCGCGCCACTGCTGCTATTTTTTGCCCCATTACATCGCAATTCGCCTTTGAGATTTCATATATAACGGACATGCGTTTTGATTAAATTATCATATAGTTCCAAGACACAATGTATAAACAACAAATATTATTGATGAGCTAGAAGCCTTGGCTACATCGATTTACAATGTGAGTTCTGTCTTAGTACATTTTCATTCTTTATTTTCAAAATAAAATTATTTTCCTTGGTCACCCTCCAGTATATTCAGGTAAATCCCCCACCTCCCACTCTAATACAAACTCCACTATGCTGTCTTTATAGTCGTTAGAAGACTATAAAATATGCTCTTTTTAACCATGTAAACCCCCCACTCTTTACGACTAATTCTTGCAATAGAAATAATTCTCTTTTTTCGATAAAATTCTTGCTTTCTCTATTTCTATCTAAAGTGACAACCCTTAGCTATTAATATAACGTTTCCATTTAACGGAAACGTTTCCGTTTCCGCCGCTAATTTGACTTAAACATTTCCGCAATGATTTAAACAGGTGATAATTACTGTCACCCTTTTAAAAGTACATCCGGCCTCATAATCCTTACGTTAGCGGCTTAACCCAAAGGTTTCACAGAAAAAAAGGATACTTTTGATCAAATTAACATCATAGCTTCTTCATCGCAAATTTGACTTTTGCTTTACTGAAAAGGGGTCGGGATTTCTAAGAAAAAGAATACATAACTTTATTATGCGTAAATTGAATAATATTTGATTTCTGAGTTTAGTATATTTCTCGCAAATTTTACCTTTTACTTCACTTAAAATGGGGAGAGGGGCTTCTTTGAGACAAATGCTTTCTAGACAAAATTATGGCTAGGTTAGGTTAGGGGGGGGGGGGTACTAATTTTTATTCTGTGAAAAAGGGGAATATTATTTCAATACTAACTTTTTTCTCTTCTTTTAAGGACAATTATGAAGAATGTATTGCCCCCCTCCACCTAAGAGAGCAAGAGAGGATGAGGCAGCCCCATCAGTGCCAGCCCCTATGCAATCTGGGCAAGCTACATCCTCAACGCAAGCCCCTGACCATCGAGCTGTCGCTCAACTTGATGTCGCTGTCAGAAAGTTAAAAAGAGATTGGACGGCTGCACACATGATGTCAAGCCCCAGTGCTCCAACCCCTCAAGCCCGTGACATCGCTGCCCCACCTACATAAGGTCAGAAGGTTGCCCTCCAGTATGCGATGCCTGGGCCTTCAGGCACTCAACTGCAGACGGGATATGAAAATGTGAGCATTTTTTTTACCTAACTTATAGAAATATGCGAAAACAACAACAAACCCATTTTTCATCGCGCTGTAAAAGTGTGTGTGTGTGTGTGTCAGATATATTAAAATATTAACCCCCCGCCCCAACCATTGTTTTAAATTTCTCTGCACCCCCCCCCCTACCTCAGAGATATCTAAATATAATGTTTTTTTTTGCTTGCTTGTCAAAGAAAGCCACTCTTTTTTTCTAATCTTTCCTATTTTCTCTGACCCTCTGTAGACATAAACTTCGCTATCTCTCCGCTATCTCATAATAATGTTTTTCGTTAATTTCTAGTGTTGTCAATTACTGATCATAGATTGACTAGATTCTTTTAAGTCAAAGCAGAATGCTATTTTTAGCCATTGAATATTATAGTTTTAAGGATTCAGTCTTCCAACAATCGATTTATTTCATCAGTCAGTCGGTCAGTCAGTCAGTCAGTCAGTCAAAGCCTGTCAAAGATATTAAAAGAAAAAAATTGCCCCCCCCCCCTTTTTTTAAATCAGGTCAATTATCGTATACAGAGGAGAGGGTGGCAGGGAAGCGCCGCAGGGCGGCCGCTACGGTGGCCAGGAAGTGCCGCGGGGCCCGCTGCAGCGGGCCGGGGCGAGTCGGAGGGGGCATTAAATAGTGGAAATTGGGGGGGGGGGGTTGTTTGAACAAAATCAAAACCTTCCGTGGGAAGTGCCACGGGGCCCACTGCAGCGGGCCGGAGCGGGTCGGAGGGGGGCATTAAATAGTGGAAATTGGAGGGGGGTATATATATATATATATATATATATATATATATATATATATATATATATATATATATATATATATATATATATATATATATATATATATATATATATATATATATATATATATATATATATATATATGTATATATATATATAAATATATACATATATATATATATATATATATATATATATATATATATATATATATATATATATATATATATATATATATATATATATATATATATATATATATATATATATATATATATATATACATATATATATATAGAGTAGAGAGAAGTAAATGCTACTGCTAAGCAGCACGTTTTTTTTAAATAATAATAATCCAATTTTTTAAAACAAAACAGTAGGGGTGATTTAGACACTTTGAAAATAAGCTATTTTTCATTTATAGGTTGTTCTGGTTCCATACTCGCCATCTCCCCCCTGCTCGTCAGTTGGAGAAGGAGAGGACGCGCCTATGGGGCTTTACAACAACAACAACAATGAAATATCTCAGCAGGTCAGCGTTAATTCACTTGAATTTATTCCTGATAACATTGATGACTTTTTAAGTGATTTTTTTTAAATGTTGATAATAGCACAGTTGGGCAGGATTTGGGAGACTTGAATCCAAACACACTACAAATTTTAGAAGATTTTACCTGGGAATTAACAGGGAACCCTCCTCTAGCCCCTGATAACATACTTCCACTTCAATCGAATGAAGTGCCTTCCCATAGCCCTATTATTGAATAATGTGGGGGAGGGGGTGATGATAATAATATACAAGAGGGGGTGGGGTGGGGGAGGGGGTGTTGATAATAATAATATACCAGAGGGGGAGGTGGGGGAGGGGTAATATCCAATTGACGACATTTCCCGAATTTCAACTCTCAAACACAATTTTAAATACAATAGTTGTCTACACTGCGACCTTTGGTGACCCATTTAATTCGCTTTTGTGTGGTAATTTTGTGTTTGACCCTGTAGAAATTGTTCATGACTATGTAGATAGAATTCGTGCACTGCTAGAGAACCAAGTTCAGTTGTGGGGAGGGGGGAGGGATTCAATTAAGGTTTCTATTGTTTTAAAGGTGTTTTATTTAAATGAGGGAAAAAGTGAGGTTTACCATCATTATGTACACACCGAGATGCGAGTGATCTATCCAAATTTAGAGAATTTTGAGGGTGTTTTTTCCGAGTGGATAGGTCATATTATTACGCATCTCGAGAATTATTTCGTAAATGGGAGTGGGTCAGTAGTTCTTTATGTTGAAAATTTAAGCGTTAATATTTGTAACTTTAAGAAAGATTTTATTTTAAGAGGGGGGGGGGGCAGGTGGGGAAAGGTCAATAGTTTTAAAATATAATCCTGATCTAGTAGGTTGTCGTGGTGTCCAGCGGATCTGTTTTGAAACAGGTCAAAAATGTTTCAAGTACGCTTTCCTCATGTCAGCATTTCAGCCTCTAGCAGATGACGGTACCAAGACGAATTTAGATCACTGGGCTGTACATGGGAAGGTCCAATTTTCCCATTGTAGATTTCACTTGTTTAGATGGAAAATACCCAGTAACGCTCAGGTCTATTGATATTTTTCAAAGGGCCAATACCCATTTAAATATCGGCGTTACTGTGGTTCAGTATGAAACTGAATTTTAAGATGGGGTTCGTTCTAAAAAGAAGGGGGTGGTGTTCCCAGTTAGGGGTCCGTCGATTGAATTGGTTAAACACTAGGTTGGGTTGTTGTACACACCGCCATCTAGTGAGCTAGCCAATTCAATTGGCCATTTCAATCCAATTACAGACATTAGTAGAGTTCTGGGGGAGGGTAAGAATAAGGGGACACGTTTCTACTGTCCAACATGCCTGTCTCGATTTTGGACAGAATTAAAGTTACAAAATCATATGAAGCACTGTAGACGGCATGGCTACCAGTCAGTGGAAACGGTTTCAGGGGATAGGGCCATTTTACGTTTCAAAAATTTCCAAAACACCCTCCTCCAGAGCAACAAAATCTTGTTGGATGGTGAAGCGAAGCTGGTGGAAGTGAACGATCCTCGATTTCCAAACCGAATCAAAGAACATCAAGCTATTGCAGTGTCCTACGCCCACGCACAAAGAGACAATTCTAACACTATGCAGTTTTTAAAAATAGTAGAAACACTGGATGTGGGAGAGCGCATGATCAATGCACTGACTAAATAAATTGGCACAGCTAATGGCGCTATTTCTCGTTTGAGAAATACGCATTACCCTATGGTGTTGCCTGCAGAGGATCGTCTCGCGATTAAAAATCAAAATATATGTTGGGTTTGTAAGGGGGAGATTGAAAAGGGGGATAAGGGGAAAGGGACTAGAGGGAAAAGAGGGGGGAAGGGGAAAGTCAGAGACCACAATCACTTGTGGCAGGAAACATCCTCTGGGGGTAGTAATTTTAGAGGGGTAGCGCATCAATCGTGTAACTTAAACGTTAGCCAGCAGTTTTTTTATTCCAGTTTTTATCCATAATTCAAATTATGATTTGAAATTTATTTTACCGGCACTGGCACGTATGCACAGGAAGGGAGGGGGAGTAGATAGTCCATGGGTAAATAATTCATTTACCTATAACATCATTCCCAAATCGGCCGAGAAGTGGTTGCTTCTCGAGCTGAAATGGCAGGTAGTAAATAATGGGCATATGTGCTGGAATAAAATCAGGTTTTTAGATTCTTTTAGTTTTTTTTCCAAGGCATTGAGTCAATTGATTCAAGTGCAGAAAAGCGACAATTTTTATAGTTTTCCTTTGCTTAAACAGCACTTTCCAGACATTGAAATGTATGACCTATTGACCAGTAAAGGTGTATATGCATACGACTATTACTGTTCTGGCGCTCGCTTAAGCGAGGTGAAACTACCTCCAATTGAAGCTTTCTACAATTCACTCACCAACAGTGAATGCACAGCCGAGGAATATGAGTTTGCCAAGATGGTGTGGTCTAAGGGGAATTGTAAAAATGGGTGGGATTATTGTAGACTGTACTTGGCCAGTGACGTTTTAACTCTATTAGGCATAGTCTGCAAGAACACAGTCCAAATCTATTCAGAGTTCGGACTAGATATAGGCTATTATTTTTCCACACCACATTTGGTGATGGACTTCATTTTAAAATTAGTAGGGAGGAAATAGGCTTAATCATCGACGTGGATCAACACCTTTTTGTAGAAAGATCAATGAGGGGTGGGTATGTTTTTCATGGGGATCTCGTCTTGACAACCGATCCAAACGGACAAAACAGCGGTGCAAAGTCAAATGCAGTGTTCTTGGACATGAACTCATTGTACCCCTCGGCAATGTCTCACTACTCTTTGCCGTGTGGGAACTATCAATGGCTTGAGAATCCTTGTGAGTTCCCCGACATTACCACCGTCGAGGACAATGGGCCACTAGGATGGTTCTTTGAAATTGACGGGCACATTCCACTGGCGCTTCATGATTCAGTCAGAGATTTTGTTTTTCCCTGTATCAATCGACCAGTGAGCAGGGACTCACTGAGCCCCTACAATCGATCATTGGTTGAGTATTTGGGGATGCACTGGACCCCCTCTAAGCAAAAACTGATTGCAGATTTGGACCCTAAGGAAAATATCGTTGTTCACCATGTGCTTTTGTACTGGATGGTGAACAATGGTTTCAAGATCACCAAAATACATAGGGTCCTGCAATTAAGTCAGAAACCATACTTAAAGACGTTTATCAACACTTTTGTTGATAAACGCTCTCGGGCAAACAGTAAAGTAGAGAAGTAAATGTACAAACTCATTCTAAATTCAGCGTTTGGCAAAATTTGTGAAAGCCTACGCAGCAGATCTCGCTGCGACGTCGTGACTGACCCTCAAGAGTGTGCACGGATTATTGCCAACCCCAATTTTACAACGTTCACGAGCATAGAGGCTGGCATGGTTCTTCTACACAGGAAAAAGAGAAATGTGGTACTGAACAAGAATATAGCAGGAGGTAGTTCAGTACTTGAAATTTCCAAAAAGCTCATGTTGTTGTTTTTTTACAATGTGTGTAAGGTGCAATGGCCACGGGAGAGGGAGGTTCAAGTTTACTATGGGGATACAGATTCTCTGCTGTTAAAGGTAAAAACCTAGGATTTATTGGGAGATTTAGAAAATGGGGAACACATCAGCTCGCGGATGGATTTCACCAACTGGAATCCGTCCCTCTAACCCGAGTTGGTGAAACGTCAAGCCCCCAACCAACTACTAATGTTAAAATCAGAGACGGGGAGTGAGTTGATATCCAGGGGGTGTTCCTGGTTCCTAAAGTTTATTGCGTAGAAACACATAATGGGGATGTAAAGCAGGCGTGTAAAGGGGTGCCTACACATTTTGTAAAGAGCAATTTCAACATGAGCGTGTACAGAGACTGTGTAGAGAGTAGCCTAGTGCCGAGAGCACAAGTGCTTGCAATTTGCTCTCTACAGTATAAAAATTATGCTGTAAGAGTGGAAAAGAATGCAATGTCATGTATATCTGACAAAGTCTTTGTGCTCGAGAATGGTGTAAGTGTACTGCCACATGGCCACTACCTTATTTCAGACCGGTTTGAATGCATAGAATATCGCAATCAACTTGGTCTGGATAAATTAACCCAACCCCTAACCCTAACCCAACCAGTCCCTTTCATAAATTAACTAACCCAACCTCACCTTAACCCAACCTAACCTGTAGCAGCAGCAGTGATGACAACTATTGTATACAGCGCCCCGGGGGGGTCCCACCCTCGGCCGCCCCCGTGGCTCCTGGAGGGGGGGGACCCACCCGCGGCCACCCTTCGGCCCCGCGGCCCCGGTGGGGGAACCCCATTTTAAATTTAAATGTTCAACTGTGTTATTTTTTAAAGTTCATGTTCCAAGTGTTTTTTTTTAAGTGATTTACTGTACAAATAGTGTGTGTGTGTGCTAATGTACAAAAAGTGATGCTGGACAAAAAGTGTTTTTATGACAATAAGTGTTGTTGTTGTTGTTCATGTTTGAACAAAAGTGTTTTTTATAATAAATGTTGTACATAAAGTGTTTTTTATGTTGTTCATGTTGAACAAATAGAGTTTTCATGTTGAATAAATGAATGAAATATTGTTTTTTTTGTTCTTGTTGAACAAGTGTCATTCTTATGTTGTTCATGTTGAACAAATAGAGTTTTCATTTCAAATAAATGACCATAAAATATTGTTTTTGTTGTTCTTGTTAACGTACTAGATAGATCTGTGGGAAAATTACTACTACTACTACTTATTCACTGGACACGTATGATTTACAGTTAGTTGTAGTCAGACTGTTGTCAATAGCAGCAGCAGCATGTATCAATTTAAAACCCCCTTCAGATCGTTTCTGTGTGGTCCATCAATGTCAGGGAAAACAACACTTTTAGCTAAAATATTTCAAAATTGTCAGAAAATGTTTTTGGAAAAACCAAAGAAAATTTATTATTGCTATAGTATTTGGCAGGAGTCCTACGATCAAATAAAAGCTATTGCCACAACCATACCAATACAATTCATACAGGGACTTGATGTTTTCAATAGTATTTAACCGAACTCGTGTCTGATTATTGATGATTTGGCTGAATCCATTGAACAGTTCTCACAGGAAATGCTACAACTGTTAACCGTACGCTCTCACCATGAACAGATTTCCATAACCCTAGTTCTACACAATCTGTTTCATCAGAGCAAATGTATGCGAACCCTTGTATTGAATTGCACCATCTATATTATCTATCGAGTTGTTCGTGATTCTAGCTCACTAATAACTCTCAATAAGAAAATATATCCCGGCGCCCCTAAATTTCTGCTGTCAGCGTACACTCAGGCGACAAATAAGCCCTACTGCTACATTTTGCTAGATCTTAATCAGAGCACACCCGAGGATCTACGTGTAGTCACCGACATTCTCGACAAAGAAATTACAGTATATCTTCCGGTGAACAGTAGAAAAAGCTATTAGTTGCCATTATGACACTGAAGAAACTACACGAACAACGGCATTTATTTTCCGTTTTAAGCACTTCAAAACCTCCACTCAGGAAGGCTCTACTCAAACACGGTGTTGATATTCTGTCTTCGAACATTCTGAAGACAATCTAAGCAAATTCATTAATGATGAGAATATTGCCGATGACAAAAAACTGCTTTTACTTCAAAATGCATTGCGACGTGTGGACAAACATAGACCTTATCGTGAGAGACCCGCCACTGTCGCCGTCACCGATCCCTCTAAACAGGAAACATCTCCTCAAGATTCTGCAGCCGTGCAATCAAAGGAAAAGGAATTGAATTCAATTGTATTGAAAATTGGAAACCTATTGCCAGTGACCTATCGAGAACAGAGTAAAAGAGTATTATCTTATCTCATGTTGGAAACTGGTGGTGATGAACATCAAGTTCAAGTTGACAGCACAGGGAAACGAATTATAATTCAGGGAAAAAGTTATAATCTAGTTGATTTAATATGTGATATGGTGACGAACCGTAAAGGACTTTTATCCTTTGACAATAATCTATACACCTTTCTAAGTGTATCAAACTTTCCCAAAAGTGTAATTGGCAATAAGCAAATTCTAAAGAAACTAAGAGAATATAGTCCTCCAACAACGTCAACACCAACACCATTTAAAAAAGAAGAAGATTCAATATTTGAAAATACTAGCAGCAGCAGCAGCAGCAGCAAAGATTTTATAACACCTGTGGCTGCTAGTCAAAAGCGAAGACGGATTGATTCACCCTCCAGTGTGCAAAAGGGGAGTGGACATTACACTACGTGTTTGCGTTCAAAATGGTTGAAGTTCTGAAACATGTCTATGAAAATATTGGTGAAGCGGGAAGTTTAAGTTCCCCCAAAACCCTTTCTAAAGTTGTCTCTGGCAGCACATTAAAAAAAGCAAAAGAGTATCTACAGAATGAACCGAGTTACACACTGCATCAGAATCGCAGGCTTCGTGGCAAACAATATCGACAAACTAAAGCTTTTTTCCCTCTGCATATAATGCAAACGGATCTTTTAACTTTAGATGCAATTGAACGGTATCACAATGCACCCTACAAATGTATTATAGGGGCAATCAGTGTCTTTAGTCGCTATGCCTACGCCATCCCATTACAGTCAAAGAGAGGTGTTGAAGTTGCTCAGGCTTTAGAAAGTGTTCTTGAACAGGATTGCTATAGAAAAATTCAATCGGATGGTGGTAGTGAATTTGTTAATCCCCATGTGCAAAAGGTTCTATTGAAATATAATACAACACTTTATCATAGTCACAGCCCGATAAAGGCTGCATTGGCTGAACGATTGATAAGAACGATTCGTCTATTAATTTCAAGATATTGTACACTGAAAAATACATCTGCTTTCATTCAGGATTTAGATAAAATCATGCGGATATATAACCATCGACCCCATTGATCATTGTCCAACTCAAGCTCTCGGGAAGTTCATTGCAGTGAAGATACATTTGATGCTTTTCTAAGCAATATTCCAATGGTGAAAAAGAAAAAAATGTGAAGAAGAAATTCAATGTTGGTGATACTGTTCGAATTAATAGAACCACCAATATTTTTGAAAAGGGGAATTATTTATGGAGCACTGAACTTTTTAAAGTGTCCAAAATCCTGGACACTGAACCCACAACATATCGACTGTGAGACACCAAAGATGATGAATTCTCGGCGGTTTTTATGAATATGAACTGCAAAAAGTTAGAAACACTAGTGAAATTTATCAAATTGAAAAGATATTAAAGATTCGTACTCGTAGGGGCAAGAGACAGTTGCTTGTTCGCTGGCTAGGATACAACTCTGATTTTGATTCTTGGGTCAGTGCTGAAGATATTAACAATGCCCAATGATTTCTATGTGACTTCCATGTCCAATGTTTCTGATCCTCTCTACAATGACTTGAATAGAACAAGTCATTTTTGGGTGAAACTCTCCCCCACCATCGAATTCGATGACAATGGAAAGTATGAAGTGGCTCTTGTCGACTGTATTCTCAAAAATACCTACGACATCCTGAGAAAAGATCGTAATTATGAAATAAAAATTAGACCCTATGATTGGCCGCCACCACCCTCAGGTGATCAAGAACAAATTCAAAGGATGAATTGGATGGATTATCCATATATTGAATTACCCTACGAGGAACTCACCTGTATGAATGATTTATGTCGTTCTATTAATAAAAGAATTTCCGCTCGTAAAAAAGGAGCTTTTCATTTAAACTATTCAAAGGAGGAGGGCAAGATCTACATTAGTTCACCTATTGCCAATGAAAAGGTTATTCTCAATGATAATCTAAAGGATGTTCTTGGCTTTAAGCTCAATATAATCAACGGTAAAAGTGCCGGAAACACCAATTTCATTTTTGCTGACCACCCGCCTGCCTTCTCCACGGACACTTGTATATTTCTCTACGCCTCATTTGTGGAAACATCTCGGGTTGGTAATTCAAATGTTCCCCTCCTACGAGTTCTTGAACGAAAAACCAATCAAGAACATATTCACCACTACAATATAAAGCATCTTCAGTATATTCCCGTAAGCAGTTCCTATTTGGAACTCTGTCAGTTAACACTAAGAACTGAATTAGGTGATCCCAAAGCAATTTCAAAAGGTTTGGCTGTGATTACATGCCATTTTCGTCCTATTGTTCAACAAAAAGATGTCTAATATAAAAGTGGTATTCACTTGTCCTGATATTGACTGCTATGTTAATACTCTTGGCCCAAGGCAACAGGGCAATGGAATTGACTATTACAAAGGGCGTACTACAATGTCAGGCTATTGTCTTGGCAGTTGGTTTGCTAAGTTGTTTCGTTCTTCACTACCTCTGGCTAGAAAATATCTTGTTCCGGCTGCGACAGATTTTGCATCTTCTACACTATACGATTGGGGCTCTGGCAAGGATTTTAAAAAAAGTGCTACGGAAAATCTTAGGTCCAGTGCTCAAACCCTTGGCGAGAGATTAAAACAAAATGGTAAAGGTTTAAAAAGGTCGAGAAACAATGTATCACTCATCAGTCTCTACTCAGGTTGGAAACGAAAGACATCACCCCTGTCAAAAAAAAGAAGGAAAAAGCCGACACGTACTGTAAGCACTAGTAGAAGAAGAAGCCCCAGGAAGAGAATTGTTAGATCAAAACTAGATTTCTTTTCCTAAGATGTCCTACCTACCGCATAAGGATTCTTAACCTTCAATCACCGCCTCATTGAATCTATTCAATGCTGAAAATGTTGATGTGAGTGTCAAGCATGGATACTATGAACAATTTTATCCTCAACAACCCCTCTCCGATAATATCCACTTTCAAATTTATTCCAATGAAGACTACCTTATGGACATGTCTTCGACATTTATAGGTTTACAAATGAAAGTCCGGAAATCCAATAATACAATGGCAATTCGGGCCGATGGAATATCCTATGAAAATTGTATATTACATAATTTATTTCGTCAAATCAGTGTCTACATCAATGGCACGCTGGTGAGCACAAGCAACTATCTCTCAAATTATACAAGCTATATGCAATTCATGTTGATGACACCCAAGTCATACAAGGAATTGAGAGGCACCTTCAATGGATATGAATATATTACTAATACTGATAGTACAGATGCACTTAAAAATGCTACAACTAGTGAATTACATCTAGTTGGAAAAATATATCATGAAATATTTAATATACCCCAATGGCTACCACCCAATGTTAAAGTGGATATAAAACTGACGCTTGCACCATCCAATTTCATATTGAGAAAAGAACCTGCTGCCAATCCTGATGTAAGTCTCTCCCTCACCTCGGCAATACTTCATGTACGCAAACAACAGGTCATGAGTTCTGTTGCTTTGGCAGTGGAAAAACTGAGAGTCAGTGGAAATAATATTAAACTACTTGTTCCTCATACAATCACCAATCAACGTCATATTGCCATGGGGTCACGCACCTTCACCGACTCATCCTTTATCAATGGCGAAATTCCGTCAAAACTCGCTTTGGCATTTGTAAAAAGCGCCAGTGCAATAGGTTCATGGACTGGATGCCCACATAAATTCGAGATGTTTGGACTTTCATCTCTTGTGTGCAAAGTAAACGGCATCCCACTCTACAATGTATCTTTTGATAAATCCTATAGAACATTGTATGAGTTGACCATGGAAACCCTAGATCATGACTCGCAACTATTTGAAAATGGTATAACCGAAGATATGTTTGCTAAAACACATGGTATCATTGTACTAGATTTGTCTGGAACGCAGGATATGAGTATAGTACGTACGGGGAGTGTGCGTTTAGAGTGTACATTTGTCGACCCAGTGGCTGAGAGTATTGCACTAATCTCACTAAATCAATATGAAACCTATTGGGAAATCACTCCCGAAGGCAGTGTTCTACTTGACTTGGCGCCATGAACACCAGTCAAATAATCAATGTATTTAATATGGATCCCTACATGTTCCAGTACAAATCCTATTGTCTGCCCTCGGACTTTCTTGGAAAAATTCAAAGTGTCAACAATACCTTAGTTATTGTTAATAGCAGTCCGTCGACTGTGCTGACGGGTCACTGGCTGCGAATCTTTCAAACAATGAAGACGATTAAATTTTTGATCCTCTTGGTCTACCCTATACATTCTACAAACCCCACATCAGCAACTATATTGAGACCAGTGGGAAAACTATTATTCAAAATCGGAGGAGAGTGCAGGATCTGACGACTAAAAGCTGTGGCTTCCATGCACTACTATATTTTGTGTTCCGATGTCGCGGCTATACTTACGAGCAGTTTCTCAACATTTATGTTGACAATCCACGTCTGAACGACTTTCTAGTGGAAAATATCCTCTCAGACCTGAACAGTATAAATTTCAGTGCCCTAAGAGTAAAGTGCTTAAAAAATGTTTGTAAATTTGTTTATTAATAAAATGCATATATATATATATATATATATATATATATATATATATATTATATATATATATATATATATATATATATATATATATATATATATATATATATATATATATATATATATATATATATATATTATATATATATATATATATATATATATATATATATATATATATATATATATATATATATATATATATATATACAACAATGTCTTTAAATCTTCACTTTAGATTTCTTCATCGGTGTATAGGCAACTGTCGTGAACCACTAATGCCGGTAAATCATTTGGGTTCACCGTATATTGATCTTGATTGACTGCAAAGTCAGGGTCACATTTTCTACAGTATAATGTAACTTCACTCTTGTCATATCGCTTTGTATAGTCAATGATACTATTTGCATTCATATTATGAAATTCACGAGTTTCAATCTGACTATTTGAAGCAATATCAAATACAGTGTTTTCAAATGGGGATCACATTCGGTAACTGCCAAATAAAAATCACTTGGTTTATAGTCATAAAAGACAGTGTCGTCACAACGATGACGTAGAAACCAAATTGTCTTGTTACCCCAACAGTTGAATTGTAGACCAGATTCTTCCTCTCAGAATAATTTAAATCCACGACGATACCAATCTGGTAGAAATAAAGTAAAATCACGTTTGGGATTCTTTCCAATCATAGCGGCGTAAGTATTCTCCCACTGATCACATTTATCATAGTGACAATTGGAGCACAGATGTTCTCTAGGGTGAGAGTCACAAATCTCCTCAAGACATGAATTACATCCTTTAATTTGTACTGCATAGCCTCTATGTAATTTACAAGGATTACATAATTTGCACTTTTCATTATAGTCATCAATAATTGTACAATTCTCACATTGACTCCAACTGCCAAGAGTGTATCTGCATAATGGACATGTATAGAAATTTTTTTTTTTTTTTGGTTTCCTATGTCACTTGACTCTCTCACAGCTAAAACGAAACTGATCGTCCCTGCCGACGGATAAATTCAAGGTGGAGGAATGAGAGAGGAATAACTCTGTGACGTCACCTCTTTCAAATGGTGGGGGGAGCCATCTACATTGAATCCATTGGCAATGTTTTCAAAAGTATATCCACTATATTATTCTGCTTTGTTCCAATTAATATATCAATAAATTGAGTATAAACATTTGAGTCACATCGACAAAGCTTCATACAATAGTCCAATGGGGGAGAATCAGTTTTCATTATATTGTCAAGTGTTCCCCGAGAGAATATCCTGCGTTGAAGAGATAACTCGAGAAAATCGTCATCCAAAATCAAATGTTTTTCCATAAACACTAGATTCGATCTAATTCTCTCTTTCTCAAATTTATTCATTTTTCAATCCTTTTACTCTGACTGCTGACTCTAGACTGACCGTGAATCGTTAGCCCTAGCATTCTAACCTGACAAAAAAAAGGGAACATTTTCGATTTCGAAACAATTTTATTGAATAATTACAACAACAATAATACTAAGCATGTACAATTAGCGATACAGTTTATTGTCTTCGATATGTTTCACTAATGCACTTAAAGCACATTGAAGTCTATTCACATGTGCTATATCAACTTTAGCAGCGAAACATAATTGATCCTCCATTTTAAATTTGCTCAAGGATATCACATATCTTGCATATACTTCATCCCATTCCAGACAAAGCCGTGATCCTCTCGTGATTTCCACCGCAATGTTTGGTGCTCTTGTATTATTGCTACCAAATCCACTATCAACTTCTAATAGGGTAAACATTCCACTCATCATCAGCACAAATATATCCAAATGAGTAAAGTCAAACTGTTCTTCTCACTCCTTTGAATTCTATTCACAGACTAATAAAAAAACTATAGCAAAATCCTTTCCTTATATTCTCTGCAATCCTCTCCCGCTAATATGCAACCACCCCTCTGATTGGCTTAGAAGGAGATGTAACCAACCCTCTGATTGGTTTAGAAGGAGGCATGTACTTCCTGTTTCCCGTTATCGGACCAATAAAATTCCCCCATCGATTACACAATCAATTTCTCAGAAATTCTCTCCCCTTCGTGGATCGATAATCCTTGAATAAATTATAGCCTGTCGGCGTTAGACCAAATTGTAGATGGCAGCACATGTGTTCTCGTGGGACCTCCTGATAGGGTTCTACTTATATATATATATATATATATATATATATATATATATATATATATATATATATATATATATATATATATATATATATATATATATATATATATATATATATATATATATATATATATATATATATACATATATATATATATATATATATATATATATATATATATATATATATATATATATATATATCCTTGATATATATAATCCTTTATAATCCTTGAATAAATTATAGCCTGTCGGCGTTAGACCAAATTGTAGATGGCAGCACATGTGTTCTCGTGGGACCTCCTGATAGGGTTCTACTTATATATATATATATATATATATATATATATATATATATATATATATATATATATATATATATATATATATATATATATATATATATATATATATATATATATATATATATATATATATATTATATATATATATATATATATATATATATATATATATATATATATATATATATATATATATATATAATATATATATATATATATATATATATATATATATATATATATATATATATATATATATATATATATATATATATATATATATATATATAAGCAACAGCACTAATGCTGTTGCTTATCCGTAACATAATTTTGTTCCTGTTGCTGCTGATGCTATGATAAATAATAATGAAATGCTAAAAACAAAAATTGTCAAAATAATTTGTGTTTGTTTTTCATTTCGACTTGATTGTTCATTGTAATTTCTGTTTGTTTTCAGCCTCATTTATTTATTCACTTTGATTTCTATTCGTTTTTAGTGAGAGTTATCACAAAACTTTATTTCTCCCCGTCTTTTCTTTAAGTTGAGTTTTTAAATTTTTTGACAAGCTCTTTTTTAGACAAGTTTCTTAATTATTCTCTGGCCGTTTTTAATTTATATTGTTTTTTATTGATTAGTAAAAGGAATGCCTGTGAAGTTTTTTTTTTACCGCTTTCTGACTTAAAAAATAAGATTCTGGCTTTCTATTATATGTTCGTCAAAGATTTTAAATTTATTATGTTGATTTAATTCAACATTCCCTTTGCCATTCCTTCAAAGTTTCAACTTATAACCCTTAGCTGTTCTCAAGATTTCACGGATAACCCATTTTTCACAACCTTGAAGTATACAGCGTGATCCATCACAAAGTTTCATGGCATTTCATCTTAATAGTCTTGGCCGTTCTAGATATATTTAAGATCCGCCATTTTGACAAAGTGGATGTAAATATTGTCTTTTGATTTAGTTCATCATACTTTGAAGGTTTCAACCTATTGCTAAACGTTTCCGAGATGCCTCACAAATTCCTCCATATAAAGATAATTTTGCTCAAAGAAAAGCTGTCAAAACACAAGTTGTACGGCTGCAAAATGGAACTCACTTTATAAGATTCTATAGCACAACTTGTAATCTTTGAATGAGATCAATTTTTGTTATTAACTTTCATTGTAGTCAACAGCAAGAGCAATTTGAGGTAAAATAATTTAAAAAAAATTAACTCAACTGTTTTCCAACATGACAAAATATTTATTATTAAGATTTTTGCAGGAGCTAAATTTTTGTCAAACTATAACAAAATTAAGGAAAAGTTAAACATTCTTAATAGTGTTAGAGGCAAAAATCAGGTTATCACAGTGAATATTAGAGACTAAAATATTAAGGGATCTCTTGATGTCTACTTTAACAATAGGGTAAAATTTGATAAATATGGAGCATTTGTATCAAAAAGGGTAAATTCTTGTCTCGACATAAACGGACGCTTTGCAAGTTGGGTATGCACAACTTCAAAACATTATAAAAGCATTAGTCATAATTATTGTGATGGATTACTGTAATGTGCGGTATCCATTAAATCTTTCTGACGTGCGACAAGTGGAATCTGTACATGGGTATGTAACAAGCTCATTTTGCTGCATTTTGCTGCAATAAAGCTTGAAAGTTCTGCTATCACCTGAAATCTGCTCCCCATAAATATCTATTAATTAATACTATACGTTTTTTTAATTGAAAGAGCAAACACTGAGTGTATATGCTACTGTGAATGTCAGAAATCTAGTTAATGTCGACATTCACCAGTGAATGTCCGAAATTCCTTTTTCTCTGACTGGATTGAATTTGCTTTGCGAATCAGCTTTTTTAGTCTTATGCAAGCTTTGATGGTAAAAGTTAAAGTTAGGCTAGGTTAAATTAGGTTATAAATTTTAGACATAGGTTAAACACCTAACCCTACCTAACCTGTCACCATCAAACCTTGCATAAAACTGAAAAAGTTGACTGGCAACGCTAACTAAATTCAAGGAGAAAAAAGGTATTTCGGACATTCATCGGTGAATGTTGACATTTACCAATTTCCGACATTCACGGTAACATTTATATTTATATATTGATGTGGCGACATAAAAAAGAAGGAGAATAAAAACGGGAGACACCAAAGCAAATAAAATAATTTAACTTGTTGCATAAGATGAGGGACTCATTCACCTGAATTGGGTTTCCGCTTATGGAGATTTCAAGAAAGTATTTTTTATATCAACCAGCCACCATTTTTGCGGGGTTCAACGCTATTGTTCAAGCTGTCCTTTTTTTCTTTTCTTTTTATTATGAATTTCTACCATTTATATTGATCGAAATGATTGTTACCATTCCTAAATCACCTTCAAATAGATATTTTTTTCATTTGAGTTTTTTTTAAACACGTTAATAGGTTTTAAAGCTCTTTCATTTGACATTTTTTGGGTTTTTTTTTCAAAACGCGTTTTACTTTTTCGGTTTCGTTCTTTACTAGGTTGTGGCCGATGCCATAACCATGAAATTATACTATAAAATAAATTGTACAACGCTATATATTTTACAACAACAGTTACTTCAGTATGCAATGCTTCCATAAAGAATGGTATTATAGCTTAAAATACTCTTACTTAACGTAATTTCATTCATATTATTTATAAAGTAAATGTTGATTTTCTAAACTTATAACTTATGATTTTACAAATTTGTCATTAGAAATTTATAATCTTTTTTCAAATCAATTAATTTATTATTTCTTTTATTTATTGTAATTTTTTTATGGGTATTTAGGAAAAACGAACTTAGAAGGGCTGAAATTACTTTAGAGGTAACATTACTCGATTTTTCGAGCAAAATTGACATGGCAAATCTGTCTTCAATAAAGGTAGATATATGTTTAGAAAACTCATTTAATAAATCTTCGTAAAACTAACCGTTAACAAGCTTTTTTGGGCTAGCATGCTTCCGACATTCTTTTCTTCTATTTCGGAGCCAATCCTAAGGGAAAAAACTACAGTTTAAATTATGTACAGTATGATAGCAATTATTTCACTGAAAACTCTTTCTATTCAACGGAAAAATGACTGTTAACACGCAGTTTTACTACCTTAAAGCATGTTGTGTGTAGGCACTTGATAATGTGTAAAATTTCAAAACAGAAACGCAATAACAAACAGCAAGTAGCCTATAGATAGATACATACAAAGGCTTTATGTAAAAACAAAAAATCAGTTTCCCATCACCTTATACTTTTGTCTTCGAGAAAAAAAAAATTCTTGTGATACCAAGAAAAAGTTTGAGAAAATTCGTGGAGAGCCTTAATTTTGGGGAAAAATACACATGACTGACGTCATGTTTATATACATCAGTATTTTAATGACGTCATCTACTAATATAAAAGACCATGTTCATATTACATCCGCAAATGACGTCACGTGAAAATTCACATCAAATCTGTTTCAATGACGTCATTCATAGCATAAAAACAGGCGTTGTCTAGGAAATCTATCAGTCTAATTTTGAAAAGCAAGAAGTTAAATAAATATGCAAAGAACAAGTACAAATATGAACAGCCAGCATTATACCTTTGGTGATATGGCTTTAAGTTTTGGAAACTTTGGGCTTGACCCATATTCACAGCTTATGACTGGAGTGACCGACTTTACAAACTAAGAAGACATACAACTGGATGGCAGAAAAAAGTTTCCTTCGAAGCACAGAATGGCTACGCATATGAGAACTCACAATGGAGAAAAACCCTATGAATGTGAAGTATGCAAAAAAACATTTTCTCGGAAGTTCAATTTGGCTATGCATCTGAAAATTCACAGTGGAGGAAAACCATATGAATGTGAAACGTGCAAAAAGAAATTTTCCACCAAGTCCATTTTGACTGTGCATATCAGAATTCACAGTGGAGAAAAACCATATGAATGCGAAACATGCAAAAAGAAATTTTCTGTCAAGTCCCACTTGGCTAGTCATATGAGAACCCACACTGGTGAAAAACTCACTCTGGTGAAACATGAATGTGAAGTGTGCAAAAAGAAATTGTTCTATTGGGAATTTTCTTTAAATGAGCATATGAGAATGCACACTAGTGAAAAACTACATGAATGTGAAGTGTGCAAAAAGAAATATCCTTTTAAGTACAGATTGGCTATGCATATGAGAACTCACAATGGAGAAAAGCCCTATGAATGTGAAGCATGCAAAAATAAATTTTCTTATAAGTCCAGTTTGGCTGTGCATATGAAAATTCACAGTGGTGAAAAACCATACGAATGTGAAACATGTAAAAATAAATTTTCTACCAAGTCCTATTTGGCTAGTCATATGAGAACCCACACTGGTGAAAAACCATATGAATGTGACCAGTGCAAAAAGAAATTGTCTTCGAAATTCATTTTGGCTGAGCATAAGAGAACGCACACTGGTGAAAAGCCCTATGGATGTGAAACATGCAAAATGGAGTTTTCCATCAAGTCCAGTTTGGCTAAGCATATGAGAACTCACAATGGAGAAAAACCTTATGAATGTGAAGCATGCAAAAAGAAATTTTCGATCAGGGGCAATTTGACTAGGCATATGAGAACCCACACTGGTGAAAAACCATATTTGATTTTCCCTTATGAATGTGAAGCATGCAAAAAGAAATTTTCGATCAAGAGCAATTTGACTAGGCATATGAGAACTCACAATGGAGAAAAACCTTATGAATGTGAAGCATGCAAAAAGAAATTTTCTGATAAGTTCAATTTGGCTGTGCATCTGAAAATTCACAGTGGAGGAAAACCATATGAATGTGAAACGTGCAAAAAGACATTTCTATGGAGACGGAGCTTGAATCTACATATGAGAACTCACACTGGTGAAAAACTGCATGAATGTGAAGCATGTAAAAAGAAATTCTATTGGGCATTTTCTTTAAATGAGCATATGAGAATGCACACTAGTGAAAAACTACATGAATGTGAAGTGTGCAAAAAGAAATTTCCTTATAAGTACAGATTGGCTATGCATATGAGAATTCACAATGGAGAAAAACCCTATGAATGTGAAGCATGCAAAAAGAAATTTTCTTTTAAGTCCAGTTTGGCTGTGCATATGAAAATTCACAGTGGAGAAAAACCATACGAATGTGAAACATGTAAAAATAAATTTTCTACCAAGTCCTATTTGGCTAGTCATATGAGAACCCACACTGGTGAAAAACCATATGAATGTGACCAGTGCAATAAGAAACTTTCTTCGAAGTTGGTTTTGGCTCAGCATATGAGAACCCACACTGGTGAAAAACCATATTTGATTTTCCCTTATGAATGTGAAGCATGCAAAAAGAAATTTTCGTTCAAGAGCATTTTGACTAGGCATATGAGAACTCACAATGGAGAAAAACCCTATGAATGTGAAGCATGCAAAAAGAAATTTTCTTATAAGTTCAATTTGGCTGTGCATATGAAAATTCACAGTGGAGGAAAAACTATATGAATGTGAAACGTGCAAAAAGAAATTTTCTACCAAGTCCATTTTGACTGTGCATATCAGAATTCACAGTGGAGAAAAACCATACGAATGTGAAACATGTCAAAATAAATTTTCTACCAAGTCCTATTTGGCTAGTCATATGAGAACCCACACTGGTGAAAAACTCACTCTGGTGAAACATGAATGTGACGTGTGCAAAAAGAAATTGTCTTGAAAAATACATTTTGGTTGAGCATAAGAGAACGCACACTGGTGAAAAACCATATGAATGTGAAGAATACAAAAGTAATACGGGGTGTTAGCCTTACTCGTTTTTGTGATGATTTCTGTTTTTTTCAAAATTAACATTTTATTCATTTAAATTTCTGTTCGTTTTAAGTTTCAATTAAATTTTATAATTAACCTTCACTCGTCTTTGGTTTTAATGTAGCTCCACTTTTATTTGATTTTTTTTTTTGTATAATTACTCAATAATATCTATAAGCCTGAAAAATACACCTAATTTTTGAAAAAGGGGGAGACCCCCCCCCCCCCCAAAAAAAAATCAAGTGATCTTGTCAATGTCTACTAATCTGCTTAGTAAAGGACAAACCTCGACACATAGTGCCCTATAATTAATTATTTTGACAACAAATCAGATCGAAATAAAAAGTCACCATTGGAATCGTCATTGTCAAAAAGCACAGGAAATTACAGTCCCCTGGCTTGGAGAACAAGGAAAATCACTTTTTTGCAAGGATGGCACTGATTTGTCCTTTTTTCGTTTTTTCTTCCCCTGCTAGCGGGAAACTAAACCATTATAAAGAGTAGTTTAAGGACTCATTCTCAAGGAAGTCACTATCTCTAGTGCCTTTTGTAAAGAATAAAATACGATATTTAAAATAAAATAAATATTTTGACAAAAAATCTGCTTCTATATATACTACCATCTCTGTAAACGAGCAAAATTGTGTATTTGTATATGTATATATTTTTCTCGAAAACAGCTCCTTATTTTTTCGGGAAAATCGGCATTGAAGCATTTTCTGGCTAAAAAAACGATCTATTCAGGTAACGAGTCTGAGAAAATTCGTTACGAGCCTTAATTTTGGAAAAAAAGATTTTTATGAGTGACGTCATAATTACGAATATATTCAAAAAGCATACATGTCATATTTGACTCAGTAGTGGTTGCATCGTTTTTAGTGTCTATGATGCAGGCAAAATTACACGAGATAAATATGATTGACAAGAAATATCTTATGATTGACGTCATATTTATGAGTACATTTCAAGAGATTAAAATACATCATTCACCTAAGGTAAAGGATATTGCAAGTTGTCTCTCAACCGTTGGTCATTCGGACCGTTCAATGTTATATGCATTTCTTGGGGAGCACTCCATTTTCTCGAGGAAAGAGTAACAAACAAAGGTAACTCATTTGGAGGTTGCTACTTACAACGAGAATCAGTATATATGCAAGCCTGCGACATATCGATTGCCAGGGCCGGCTTCGAAATCGGATACATAGTTTTTTTTTGTTTTTTTTTTCTTAAATGACATTTCTGGCCACTAAAACGATTTAAAAACGTCACAACTTTAATGAAGAATTTGTATTTTTCCCAGGGTGGTTGTATCGAACCTATAGTGACAACGTGACATCAAGAGAGGCTCACATTGTCTGCGGTTAGAAGACAAGCGACATTGAGAATTCATATATATACATATTTTATTTTCATTTATATATATATATATATATATATATTATATATATATATATATATATATATATATATATATATATATATATATATATATATTTATTTATAGAAAAAGCAAAATATTACCATTTAAAATTGCTGAAAATTAAGTTCCTAGCAGTATATGCCACCCCAAAGAAATTTCCTGGCGGGGCTGATGATGAACTGTCTTGCCTTTTCCACCTATGTGCTTTTAGATATGGGACTGTAACATTTTAGCTGTATAGAGAAATATGTTAATCAATTCCTACACCTCCCTACCTCTTTCAACATTTACCTGAAGCCTCAGGAAGAATAAGCAGTTTTTCCATTAAAATGTACTTTTGTAGCAATCTATCCTACCCCACCTAAACAATTACTCACCCCCCTTCATTATAGCTGTTACGCAATTAAGATTACAAAACGTAGCCTAATTTCATTGCAAATAAAGCGAATCAACTTGGTTGAATCCAGTACTGCTACCGTTTGGCATTACTTCTTTTGCAACTGGAAAGCCTAAAATCTAGTTATTGATACTGTTAAATCAATTAGCCTCTCAGAATTTTAAACTGATCGCAAATTCGTCCTCTTCGGGGAAAGTCGTAGTTTGGTGCCCTAAACCACCTAAACTGTCACCCAAGTATCACTGCTGTGTTGGCGTCTCCCCCCCCCCAGAAATATATATATATATACATATATATATATATATATATATATATAATATATATATATATATATATATATATATATATATATATATATATATATATTATATATATATATATATATATATATATATATATATATATATATATATATATATATATATATATATATATATATATATATATATATATATATATAATATATATATATATATATATATATATATATATATATATATATATATATATATTTAAGTTTCACTACTCTTAAATTAGGGAAGGAATATTTCATTAAGACGTAACGCAAACAAAAGATTAAGGTCCATGTGGATTCTTGAAAGATCTATCCTAAGATTCGATATATTTTAGAAACCGAATTTTTATAAAGGTATTCCTTTACAGGAGAAACCCCGTTTTTTGTTTTGCATCCCCTTCTGGTCACTGTTTCCCATCACAAGACGGCTTCACCTTCTGAAATATAACAGTTGAACAAATACAGGTATACTTAAAAGAATACGTTTAGATTTTGAATCAATAGGGTCAGTGCCGGCCTTTAGGAATGGTAAGTGGTGCTTCCGTACTGGGCCCTGCGCTTACCGGCACCCCACGCTATCAGGGCTGAATATGTTACTAATTACAATCACATGAGTGATTTTTTTACTTTGTGAGGGGCCTCACAGAAAAAACCGTGGAATGTACGACTGGGGTATCCCATTAAATTATTATTGCTCCCACTACATTGCGACCACAAGGCCCAGCGCAGTGGCGGCTTCACAAGGTCCCGCGCACCAGTAATACCGCCTCTGAATAAGATATTTGTATTTCGATCAGATCAATTTTCCTCTCCTATTAATTTTTCATGGCAGGAGGGGGAGGGAATTAAGCATCCGGTCGAACAATTAATATAAAGAAATTCAAGTAAAAAAAAACAGTTTTATTGATTTTATAGACAAAAAAAACTCTAAATGTATACAAAAATTACATGATAAGAATAATAAGGTTTATTTAAAAATATAAGCATTATCAGTATCGCTTTGTATTTAACCCAATTTTTTATGAGCAAATTTATCTTGAAGAAAATAGCATTTAAAATACGTCAGAAGTGATAAAATATATGAACGGTTGCCAAACTCTAGACCAGTTCTGTTGGTATATATCTTGAAAAGTACAGTATTCATAGTTATGTCGCAGCGATATTTCGAGGATCCGGAACATGCAAGACTTTATGCAAAGTACAGGACTGTACCACCCCCTAATCTAATCAGAAGAGTTATTGGATATCTGGAAGAAAAGGCAAGATCCCTAGCATCTTTAAATTAGGCCTTATTGAATTGTTTTCTCAACTGACTTTTATGCAAGAGCAAGGGGGATGGGGTTGGGTTGAATCTTCTTGCCACCCCTTGTGGTAATGCAGCGATCTCAAACCACACTCTAGGCTGGCTCTGGTTATAATACTGATTAAATTCTAGTCGGTAAAATGTAAGAACGGTAAAACTCGAGATTAGGTAAAGACTGGAAGAGATTGGTAAAGCTCAGATTTGGCTTTATCTTCAAGCGGATCGTCTTAAAGGTGTAGAAGGAGTAGAGACAGAACATTCAAATACCTTCCTGGGGCATATCTGGGAAATTCCGGCTCAATATTCATTTCTAAAAGTTTTATTGTTACTTACTTGTTTAGCGACCACATTTTCAAGGCCATGCCCAGGAATTTTTTTGGAGGGGGTTTTATTCAAAGATTTTTTTCGGGGGGGGGGGGGGGGTACACAAAAAAATCCCTCAAAAAACGCATACAAAATTTTTTTATATCCATTTTTGTTACGTTTTTACGAGTCAAAAAACATTTCGGGAGGGGTTGAAACCCCCCAACCCCCTCCCCTATGGGTACGGCTTTTTCACACGTTGTTCTTGATTTGCAATGAAACCAGTTTTCTGTGTCCACTCGGACATAATTAGCTTAGCTTGAGCAAGGCAAAGTGCTATGCAGGTATATTTTAATTCAATATTTAATATGTTGAGGTGGTTAGGTTAGCTATTTAATATAATGCGTTTTGGGCGGCCTGCTATCTATAATTTTCTGTTGTAGTTGCCATAACTTTGTTTATAAAGTATTATATTTTCATCCTATTTTGGTATATTTCATGATTAACCTAAATTCATTTCTTGAGTGTGGTCGCTAAGGCCATCACCTACAATTTGACTAAAATTAATTGGTATTCTGTGGAAGGAGAAGGCACAGACATACTTTCGAGAGCAGTAGTGACACCAATATCAGAAAGGTTTCCAACGTAAAAATAGTGTAAGCTCTGAATTTCATTTTCTTTGTGTTTCATATGCGACTTCCAGGTCATATACTTGATAAAAAAAATAAATGATCATACATTTTACTGGCTTCCAAACTTGCTAAACTTAGCGTAAGAATCACTCAACATTTCAGAAAACTTACTGTTCGCACTAAATAGAAAGGGAGGAAAAGAGGATTCCCACCACCACTCTCCTGAAATTAGTCTGAAGAAAACCTCCATAATAGTTTGACATCATGTCTGGGTAACTTTTGCTATAACCTCCTATCATTGTTTTTCCAAAGCAGGGGGGTCTTTCCCCTGAGTTTGGCCCAAAGAAGCCACTCAACAAGAAAATTGCAGTCTAAAAATACAGTTTTACTCCGTTGACCCAATCCTAGACAAAATGCTCAGCTCAGGAATATCTATTCTGAGGATAAGGGAGATGTTACACTTTATATTAACGCTAAGGTTGTATAACTCTTCTTACTTCTTCTTCATCCAAAAAACTATTACGTTTCAGTAATAGAATTTAATATGCACATACAATTATTGGATTCTTGAAATAATAAACTTTAATCCACTAGATTTTAAACTGTGGGACCTAGCTTCATTGGGGACTTGAAGACTTGGCGGATATTTTCATGTCTCTTGCTCCTGGATCTGACTTCTGGATCTAACTTATGCATTGTTTGAGAAATAAGGAGGCTCAAGACATAATTCATGATCGAAGAGGGGGGGGGGCGCTAATCATCTGCTGCTATAAAAGTATACCTTAGCTATATTGTATCTTACTTAAATAACGGATACTTGCTGCATGATAGCTTAGCATCGGTGAGAATCGAACCCTCAGCCTAATGCTAACCAAGGAGGTAGCTCTGGACTCTGGACACTGAGCTATGACTCATACACCAAAAAATGGTCTATAAAGAATTAAACTTCGGCTGCAATATTTTCGAAGATGTCACGTGACTTCTTTTTTTTGGTAAAACTTTGGATTTATACCTAATCCCTTAAAATCAAACATGTTTTAAACTTTAACACAATCTATTTTCTTCAATCTTGTTGGTGGATGGACATAATTATAATTTCCTAAGGATTCCCCCCCCCATAATGTGTTGTTTCCCTTTGTCTCACCGAAATATTATTGGGCCTGTCCCCCCTGAAATTTCTGCACTTGTTAAGACTTTTATTACAATTTCTCGAATTTGCCACACCTCTCTATTTTTTGTTTTTTTAATGGCATGCCCCCCCCAAAAAAAAAGAAAATCGTACGTGCCAGTCATCTTTGTTTCTATTTAAGCGTCTATTAAGATTAAGGCTGATGCGCTCCGTGTTTTCGAAGTTACAAAAGAATCGATTCTTGGTACAAAACAATCTCGAAGAATCTGTGTTTTCAAATTGGTCTTGGGTTTCTAATAGCAAATAGGTATCCCTGTAACTTCGAGAGAAAATTTCATGCGTCATTAAAGATCCCTCTTCAGAATGCAAGAAACTACAGAAATGGATAATTTGATTATATAGGGATTATGAAAATCCTTTAAATATATAGAATGCCTTCCTCCCCCCCCCCCAGAAAAATGAAATCCTAGCCACGCCCGTGAAACAGCCTCAAGTTTGTTTTTAAATTGAGCTTACATCTAATCAGCATGTGGAAATATAAGACGACAATAAAGATATTTCTTTAGAGTCGCAAATACAACCGGTTTTTTAATCCTATATTAAACATGCGGTTGTGTTTTTTTTTCTGCGTAGTCAATTGTTGCACAAGATTTCTGGTTTTTAACAAAAAGGTGTGTGTTTATCATAGCCACTTTTATTGGCGCAAAACTGGGCGTGTTATTTTGCCTTATAAATCTCTCTAAATAAGAACTAGAATCTTGACACAATTCTAAATTAATTATAATAAAACAACATTATTTCCTCACTATTATCAAATAAATTTTATGTGAGTGATTTAAATGTTTTAGTTTAATTGAATCTCAGACCCCCCCCCCCCTTTAATGCATGGAAATGGCCCTAGGCTGAACACTAGGTTTGCTGATTTTGTTGGTTTCTATTCTCTTTCGTACTTATTTTTCATTCACACATGGTTCATAATTCCACTGTGAAAAGAAACACCAACATCAACGAACTTGATGTTTAGCCATGGTGAGTGGGGGGGATCCAGTCAAAATTGAAGCGAATGCAAAAATCAAGTAAACAGAGGACTCCCGTACAATCCAGAACACACTCGAGAAGTTTGCTGAATGGAACATCAAAGAAAACCGGTTTCATAGTTACAAAGAACTTTACCCTCACCCCCTAATATGCAAATATATAGTCCAAATTATATTATTATGTAAACGAAACGGTAGTTGTGCACTAATTGATACACACCACTATAGACTGTATCAAGGAAACCAGACACGAAACCCGCTAACGGGTATTTGCAATAGGGAAATGGAATACAAAGCGTGGTTTTCATTGCCTTTACAATATTTAAACTGTTGTTTTTTGGGGTTCAGGGGGGGAGGAGGTACCTAGGTTAGGTTACGTATTTAATATATGCTTTGCTTTACTCCTCCCCCCCACACCCCCCCCCCCTAATGTGCAAATGTACAGCCCAAATTTGTTTCTAAACTATTATATATTCATCCTATTTTATTTTATTTTATTTTTTTTATTAGCATTAACCAAACTTGACTTCTTTCGTGTGTACCATTAAGCGCACAAGTACCAACGAAACTATTGTATAAACTAAAGTATTTTATTATGATCACAAGGCCGTATCCAGGGGGGATTGACCGGTTTGAACCCCCCCCCCCCTGAAAGTTTTGACCGAGTCGAAAATTAGTCTAAAAAATACCTATAAAGACAAAACCTTACCAGAAAAAAGGTGCTATAAAAAAAATCGGGTAACCCCCCCCGCCCCCGAACAAAAATCCTGGATACCTGCTTGTATGATTAACCAAACTTCACTTCTCGAGTGTGTTCTGGATTGTACGGGAGTACCAAACAGAGCTTCTCTGATTAGAAGGATATAGGTATTTGTTGTTATTGTAGCTAGATTAGAAGAGGAATCTTGCACCAAGACAGGGGCGGATCCGAAATTTTTCTTAGGGGGGGGGGGGGGGGTGGGGGGCAAAATAGGTTGATCCGATAAACTTGTATTAGGAGCAAGTTTAATTAACGCAAACTTGCGGTAATTAGGTAAATTACATTACTTTAGACTACGTTAGGGGGGGACGCCCCTCTCCTGGATCCGCTACTTCACCAAGACTACCATAAAACGTTTCAATTTTCGCTTTTTACGGTAAAAAGGAATCAAAAATCAAGTTTATTTACTTTTAGGAATAGTCAAGCAGTTCGTGGTAACGAACTGTAAGTAAGGAGCGACCCGGCTCAACAGTAACCGAAACTCTAAAAAACGGAATTTTAGTACCAGTAGATACATCAAAAGAATTGTATTTTTATGCTGATTTCAAATATATAAGTTTCATCAAATTTAGTCTAACATATGAAAAGTTACGAGCCTGAAAAAATTGCCTTATTTTCGAAAAAAGGGGGAAACACCCCTAAAAGTGATAGAATCTTAATGAAAATTAAACCATCTGATTAAGCGTAATAGGAAACCCTACTGTAGATGTGTCAAGCTCCTATCTGCAAAAATGTGGAATTTTGTATTTTTTCCAGAAGAAAGATCACGGATGGTTTTTTTTCCAGGGGTCATCGTATCGATCCAGTAGTACTAGAATATCGTGAGAGGGCTCATTTGGACGGAAATTAAAAGTTCTAGTTCCCTTTTTAGTGACCAAAAAAATTGGAGGGTAACTTGGCCCCCTCCCACGCACATTTTTTCTAAAAGTCACCCAATCAAAGTTTTGATAGCCATTTTGTTCAGCATAGTGGAAAATGAAATAAATATGTCTTTGAAGATGACTTAGTCCCCCAGAGTTCCCGGGGGAAGGGCTGCAAGTTATGAACTTTGCCCATAGTTTACATATAGCATTGGTTATTGGGAAGTATACAGACGTTTTCTGGAGGGATTTTTTCTGGGTGGGGGTTCGGAGGAGGGCATTACGTTGGAGGATCTTTACATAGAGAATATTTCCTTGGGGGAAGGGACATTTCTATGAAGGGGGCGCCGGATTTCCCAGCATTCTTTAAAAAACGATCAGAAATTAAATAAAAGAACAAGTTTTTTCAATTGAAAGTAAGGAGCAACATTAAAACCAAAAACGAACAGAAATTATTACGTACATGAGGGAATTCGCCCCCTAGTCAATGCCTCGCTCTTTACGCTTTTTTTATTTGATTACTACAAAGAGCAAGTGACGGAGCCTTTTGTTAGTTTGTTGTTTCTACATTCAGTACATGGCAAGTTTAAAATTGATCTTAAACAACGTTGATGTGTTTGAAGTTGATCCGTTTGTTGATTGATTATAATTTGATTCAGTTTAGTAGACTGGTTGCAATTGATTTTGAAGAGCGATATCTAAGATAGAAGTGTTTAAGAGAATAGCAAATAGCCACGTTAAAACTTAAAAAGAGCAGAGATGAAGTCATATATTATGCAGGGGCGTAATTTTCTATGAGGCAGGGGGCAACTGCCCCCCTCCAGACCAAATTTCCTCTCCTCCTCCTAAGCCTAAGTTTGCCCCCTGCCCCAGCTGAAATATAGTTTTCGCAAAAAAATCTTGTCAAAATAAAGATAAGCCTGCATAATTCAAGTATCCAGAGAAGCAGGTCAGTTTTCTTTAGTATATATTTGCCTTTATGGTATCATATGGCTCATTTTTCAGTTTTTATTGTCATTTTCACTTGATCTGAAAAAAATTATCTCCTAATTTGCCCCCCCCCCCAGGATTTTGACGAAATTACGCCAATGCTAATATGTCAAAATTAAACGAACAGAAATTACTATCATTGAACAAACGCAACTTAGAGCGATCAGAAATTATAATGAATAATCACGTACAACATCAAGATAAAAAATCCTGCAATAGATGAATAAATGAATACTAGATAGAACAGAAAATAGCCAGTTTGACTATATGTCAGTATGACTAATCAAGTCAAACTGACATTCTAAAGGTCATAGAGTGAAGGTGCACTGAAAACGATTTCATTTCGAGGAGTGCTTTTTATTTGTCACAACATTAATAACAAAATAGCAATAACAAATATAACAAAAAATATCCATGCTTACCAATAAGAGTGACACTTTGTAATACGCCCTTTATCACCCTGCATCTCAACCCCTCTAAACGGCTTGAGTGTCATCTTGGTTGAAGTAGTAGCTGTAACCTAGTAAAGAGCAAACCACTGCCCATAGTAACCAAAAGTTGAAAAAGGCGTTTTGAAAAAAAAAAACTGTCTAGTGTCAAAAAATTGCCATCTGACACTGAATATGGAATGGTAACTATTATTTCGGTTAATCTTAAAAGTAAAAGTTTATTGCGAAAACAAATTTATGGTGATTTCGAAAAAGAGCCGAAAATCCCTCAAAAATGGCGTCGGATAAAAAGTGTACCATTGGAATCAGCATGTTCAAAAACCTTATATAAGATAATTACCAGTCCTCCACCTTGAACAACAAGAAAAATCACTTTTGCATGGGTAGTACTGACGAGTCACTTTTTTTCTCGTTTTTTTTCTACCAGGGCTAGCGGGTGACCAGAACATCATAGAGAGATGTTTAATGGCTCATTCGAAGGAAAATGAAATTTTCTAGTGCCCTTTTTAGGTCACCAAAAAAAATTGAAGGGCAGCTAGCCCCCCTCTCCAAAGTCGTCCGATCAAAATTTTGAGATGGCCATTTTGTTCAGCATAGTTCAAAGGTTCAATGGCAATGGTTTTGGTGATGATATCACCCTCCATAGTCCCTGGGAAAGGAATGCACGTGGTTTCAGGCGTGTCGGGAGTATTGGTATCGCACGTATCGATATTGGGCATATCGGTACCGGGTGCATTTTTTCAGTCATAATTGTTTGCCTACTATATCATTTTTGCAGCAATAGCTGCAATCATGGTTACAGCAGTTGCTCCAACCTTTTAAAGAGCAAACCACAGCCCATAGTAATGAAAAGTTGAAAAAACAGGTTTTGAAAAAAAAAACTGCCTATCGAGACAAAACTGCCGTCTGAGACTGATTCGGGAATGGTGACTATTATTTTGGTTAATGTTAAAAGTAGAAGTATATTGCGGAAACAAATTTATATTGATTTTGAAAACGAGCCTAAAACTGCTTGAAAATGGTGTCAGATCATAATAAAATTGCACCATTGGAATCAGTATTGTCAAAAACCTTGTATAGGGTTATTAGATTCCCTACCTTGAACAACAAGGAAAACCACTATTTTCCTTGCATAGGTAGCACTGATGTCTCTCCTTTTTTTTACCAGGACTAGCGAGTTATCAGAACATCATAAAGAGATGTTTAATGGCTCATTCGAGCGGTGATTAAAATTACTAGGGCCCTTTTTAAGTGATCAAAAGGATTGGAGAGCAGCTAGCCCCCCTCCCCAAAAGGCCCCCTTCCCCCAAAGTCATCCGATCAAAATTTTGAAATAGCCATTTTTTCAGCATAGTTAAGAAGTCCAATAAGTATACTTTTGGTGATGACATGACCCTCCATAGTCCCTGGGAAAAGGGCTGTAAGTTAGGCAATTATGGGCCTACAAATGTGAATAGATTAAATTGGATAATCGAAACTCGTAGTTCGGTCGGTAGGGTGGTGGAATTTGAATTAGGATGTCAAGGGTTCAATTCCTTATCGGGCATTTTTTTTATCATGGTTTTGTGCCTTCTATATGATTATGTAGATAACCTGGGTAATTCTTAACCAATGCTGTTTTTCCTACTGCGCCAAAAAATTACGAATAACTGCCAAAATTTGACCAATTTTGAGCTTGATTTTTTCTGATAATTTTTTTGTTAAAATAATGGCTTCACCTTTCTTTACATTTTCTTTTAGTATTTCTGGAAAAAAATTAAATCAGGTTATTCTAATTCGTCAATTCATTGTTTCTTTTGGTTCCCATAGCCTCCAAACAATAAGTTTCACGTATAGCCCAGTAAATGTTATTGGGAAATATTCGGACATTTTTTAGGTCGTATTTTTCAAGGGGGGAAAAGTTTTCTATGAGAAGGAGTTTCTGGGGGAAGTTCCAAGGAGAAATTCCCAATTCAAATGGAAGTAAGGAGTAATATTAAAACTTAAAACAAACATAAATTATTCTGTATATGAGGGGGGGACTGCCCCTCCATCAAGACAAACAACAGATCATGGCAGTGTTGCTTCTACATTAAATCTAAATAAAAAACGGACAAAGATTACTTTAAAAAGCAAAGTTTTTCTAAGGGAAGCAAAGAGCGAAGTTGAAACTTAAAAAAAAAAAAGAATTATTGCTTCATAGTTTATCTAATATATATCGATAAAATACTGTTCCGACAGTTGGGACTCTAGAAAACTTACTACTATCCTTCGTAAATTTATATATCGAGTTTATTCACTATTTTCTTTACTTCAGTGTTTAAATCCTCAAAATAAAGTAGCATATTTAAAAGACAATCGCAAGTCTGCTACTTTGTTTTGCGAATTTAAATATTGAAGTAAAAAAATAGTAAATACAAGCAATATATAAGGTAACGAAGGATAGTAGTAAGTTTGGTAGACAGTCCCAACTGCTGGAACAGTATTTGCAGTGTCCCTGTGGGGCGCTAGAAATAGGGGCGCTAGGTTTAATTCCAGAAATTAAACCTAGAATTTTTTTAAGGATTTGCAAGTGATGCAAACTTTATCCATTACTTCCTTCTTCTTCTTTCGAAAAACAGCACCTGGAATTTATAATAGACGCCTTTCGGCTTCTAGGAAGTTTCATCTAAATATACAATTAATACAACGAAAATCAATACAACCACCAGATAAACAAAAAGGTTTTTTTTTTACATCAACATCACAATCATTATATATATTTTTTTATTTGCAACTTAGGTTGACGCAAAGGGTCGACAACTCGCCTTAGACTTTGGTTGCGGATCAGGACAAAATACCAACACTATTGCACCATATTTTTTTCGAGTCGTTGGCCTTGACATTAGCGAAGCGCAGATTTTGGAAGCCAGAAAAAAAAGTCCAAGAGAAAATGCAGAATTCATGTAAGTGATACTAATTGTTTCATACGCATGCCAAAAGTAAAATGAACAGCAATAAACCTAAGATAGTAATTCAAGAAAGTAAGAGTAGCTTTGGAGAGATCTAGGATCTGTCGGGGAGACTAAAGTGATAGGGAATAATCCGTACAGCCTTCATTGGAGTTTAATGAAATGCAATTCTACTCCTTCCGGTTTGAAAAGGAACGGAAACGATTTGGGAAATTAGGTAAACAGATCTTTTTGTCGATGTCCTGTGTGGCTTGTCATTGGTTTAATTATTTCTCCCCGAGTAACTTTTTTTATTTTGTGCTTATTTTGCTGATGGTTTACAGATGGAATCCTTCCTAGCAAAATCCTTGGTCGTAACACTTGCATGGGTACCAATTTGGCTTGGAATTTATTCTTTCCAAATCCTTAGAATTTAATCTTTATCTTTAAAATGTACGAAGTAACACGGCAAAAAAGACGATGTACAAAAAGAAAATTAAAAAAAAATAGAGTAGTAGTCTCTGTTTTTTTTTTGTTTTTTTTTTTTTGCACAGTAGGGTTTCTGTTTAATCGCTACAATTCTTCTTTTAGGGTATCTCCTGCTGAAACCGCACCTTTTTCGTCGTCATCTGCCCAGTTAGTGACATCCTGTGTGGCTTGTCATTGGTTTAATCTTCCTAATTTTTACAAAGAAGTTGAGCGACTTTTAGTGAAGAACGGGGTGGCTGCATTTTATGCATACACACTGCCATCTCTAGTCGACCATGAAAAGGCAGAAGATTTGAATGAAGCTTTGAGTGACGTAAGTATCCTCACCGTCAGAAACATTATTTCAGTCTTGTTTCGTGGAAGGAGGCAATCACCAATACTTTCCGAGAAAGGGGGAGAAGTGGGAATATTATTGAAAACACTTTGTTTGCATTGCGTTTTTTGAAATATTGTCCAATTTGTTACATTTTGGGAAATTTTGAACATTTAGGGTGGCCAACACCTTCTTGGCACTCCCTAAAATATCATTCCTCCTCTCGGCCCTAAAGAAATCACCTTGTTTGTAATAATCATAGTGTTTTTTTTTTACATATTCATCAAACAAACGCAAAAACAGAAGCACTCGCAATGCTTTGATTTCGTTTAAAATTTCATTTTGTTCCTAAAATTGAAATGTAAGTCATCCATTTTCTAAGACATCAGCATCTAGTGAGAATCAGAGGAATTTGCTGTATCTCTACAGAAAAGCCATATCCTACTTCGAAATTATTAGAACAACTCAAGACAACTGTTATGCATAAATATATCGAGTCAACTTTTTGGAAAATTGTCATTAGCATTTATTTTTTGCATCGACTGACATTATTAGAAATGTAAGAATTTATTAGAATTTCTTAGAATTTATTAAAGTGCTGTGAATTTTATGCACTGTGCATTGCACTGCACTGTGCACTGTACTGCACTGTGCACTGCGCAGTGCAGTGCAGATCATAAAGTCTTCGATTCTAAATAAAGATGAACGGCGTTAAATCCACTTAGAATACGCCTCTTTCACTGATTTGTTACGCAAGCTTTCAATTTTTAATAGACTCAAAAAAATACACAATGAAATAAAGTTTTTAGAGAAACCACTTGTTTTATTCGTTTCTAAATTGTAGTTATTCGTTTATAAAAATCTTTTGGATAGACTTATCCATTGTTTAAGCTATTCTTGTATTCACATAGGTGATTTAATTACATCATAATATTTTGCATTCCGTGATCACATGTAAGTTATATTTAATCGAAACTAATGTCACAAATCCCCGTCTTAGTCTTATCAGTAATTACAATAAATCAATGTGGAAATATGGTGAGAGTAGAACTCGAATCATTTTCATGCAAGTAATACAGTGCCATCTATATCGTGTCGAAATTCAAATCATTTGAAATTCAGTCCCAACTAAAGTTTATTCTTAAGAATGGAAAATCAATTAGTTCACAAATAGCCTACTTGTTCCAGCTGCCCAAGATTTCTTCATTTGTTTAGGAATGTATAAAATTTTTGGAGGAAATATAGTAAATAACAAATGATATAGTATTTTATAACTCCTAAATGGATAAATTCACAAATAGCCTATTTGTTCCAGCTGCCCAAAATTTCTTCATTTGTTTAGGAGTGTATAAAATTATTGGAGGAAATAAAATAAATAATTAATAATATAGTATTTTATAACTCCTCAATATTACTAAGGATTTATAAAACAAATAATAAAATTATTTATTTGGGGAGCGTATAAAATTCATAAATTAAATTGCAAAAATATGTCAACGAACGAAACACCGCAGTGATTTACAATAGGTTTAAAAACATAACTGAATAAAATATGTAAAAAAGAAAATTAAACTATCAAGCATCAGGGGTGTAATTTTCTATATGGTAGGGGGCTACCCCCCCCCAACCCCCAACCCCATTTGCCCCCCCCCCCCCCCCAGTTACAATTTTGTTTCTTCAAAAATCTTTTCAAAAGTAAGATATACCTGCATAATTCAAGCATCCAGAGAAACGGGTCAGTTTTCTTTAGTGTATCTTTGCCTTTATGATGGTATGTGCCTTATTTTCAAGTTTTCACTGCCATTTTCACTCGATTTGGGAAAATCAGCTCTGATTTTGTAGTTGTAATGCATACAACTACACATCATCAAGAAAAAAAAGTTTCATTAATGCAGCTTGAATAAACAAGATACTAAATATCGTACATTTTTGTTAAAAAAAAGAAGAAGAAGAAAAAAAAAAAAAACTAGCGGAGAACCTATCTAACAGATATGGGTCAATGGGTACCTGGAGAAACCTGGGGGAAAAAACGGGAAGCGTCGGATGATTTGCCCCCAACCTTGCATTGTTTTCCCGGCCAAAGGTTGATAATCAGGAGATCTGTACCTGCGTAACGCAGACCAAAAAAGTTTTAAGTTTTTTAGTTTAACAAAGCATACAAAAGGAAACCAGAAAGAAAAGAACTACCTTTTTTGGGTAAAATTAAAGTTGGGGTATCGGTACGCGGTTCGGGTTTCTTTGGATCTAGAATTAGTAAGCAGCAGCTTACTAATTTTGATACCCAGGAACTTAAAGGTATCTCAAATCCTGGATGACGATTGGTAATATTGCAGATAGCAGGATAGTACTTCCATATATACAGGTTACAAGTAGGATAATTATTTTCTAAAACTGTGTGCTAGGAAAACCGGAGTCAATAATACAGCTGTAAAAATTGGATGCAAATCTTCGTCGATTTACTTTTTCGAACAAATCCTCTCCCTTTCATTCCTAGAAATGTAAACATACGAAGTAAGTGTATATTTTTCCTATAAAGTATCCATGCTTGACTTATATTATATAACAGGAGATATTATCACGTTGGTTGTATGTTTTTTTCCTAGGATAACAGAGCTAAAAAGCTGTTGTCCTGGCCGTAAGCAGTTTTGGGTCTTGTAATTAGCAAAGTGCTACCCCAATTTTAGGTACTTATATATGTATATATTTTATTACTAAGTAAATGGCTCTAGAAGTTAAAAATTTTCTATATGCTCCACAAATCGATGATTTCTAACAAAATATTATTCACTCTTTTAGTCTTTAACCTCCAACTCCGAAAATTTTTGTTAAAAAATGCTACTAGTTTCCTTTTTTCAAACGAGTTCATAGGGCAACAGCTGAAAAAGAAAATATAAATGGAGCGATCTTTTTGTTGTAAAACGACCGTTATATACGCAATTTACCTTTTGAAGTTCAATTGTAGGAGGATGGGGGCCAAAGTGCTGTTCTTGTATTTCTTAGAGTAAAGGAAACTAAATATTTAAGTATAGCAAAACTATTAACGGGAGAGGGGAATTGCAGACCTTTTCGGATAGCACTTTGAATGGGCGGCCATCAGACCCCCCGGGGTTTAAAAAAAGGATCCATTTGGTCATTGTGGGGCTAAAAAAAAAAAAAAAAATACCAGGCACCACAACATTCTAGTGTGAGTTCTTAACAAATAGCCTACAGCATAGTTGAGAAATACAAATACCCTTTCAAAATCTTATGGATCCAATTTTTTTTCATTGAGCCTCAATTCGAGAAGAAAGGAATGAAGGGAACTCATCAGTGCTTCTCAAGATCATTCCCAAAATTCTCTAAGGAGGGTCATTTGAGATTTGGTCTATCCAGCGGAACAGTCTCAATAAAAAATTCCCATCGTTTATTGATTCGAAATGTTTATAACTCTATCGAGATAAGAAATATTGGTTGTAAAATTGTACAAAAAGTATTGCCTTTTTTGAAATATTTTTTCTAAAATTTGATCTGTTGCAACTAAATCAGAACTTAATAATAGTCTCATATTTCCAGGGTCACCATAACCTGGAAAAATTTCGTTAATTTTTTTTAGATTCCAATGTTTAATTTTATGCTTCCTAGAAAGACTAGGATGATAAATTGCTGGGATTATCGTCAGATTGGTGAAGTCATGGATATATCTCAATGAATATACAGGTTTAATAACTTTCATAGCAAGGAAGTTTGTTTACATAAAAATATTTTGCTTATTCCACAACCTTTTTGGAGCTATGAGCTCACAGTACAAAAACAAATTTAGCGAAATTCTCAACTGTACTTTATTTTACTCTGAAGGCAAAATATTACTTCCAAGAGATTTAGTAGTTACATGGATTCAGAAAATACTCAAAAATATCTCTTTAATCACTCAAACTATCAGCAAATTTTAAATTCTGTTGTTTTGATTGTTTAATTCCACAGTACATTTGCATCGTCTGTTTTTTATTCTATTAAAAACTATTTTCTCGATTGTATTTTCTGTAGTTTTTTTTTTGCAATCAGCTTTTTCTCTTTTTACTTCTTGATATTACAATTTTTAAGTTATATTCTGTGTAGCTGTACTTAATTAGAGACACATCTAGGGGGATGTTTCCACAGGGCTAATCAAAATAAAGGCATTGACGTTCAGTTCTCATATCTTCTCTTTAAAAATGCACCATGCACATTATACTTCTTTTAATATATTTTTTTGTTTCTTTTGTATAAAAGCTACCAAGCCTAAATTAGATTCGTTGTTGTTAGGATCTTTTTAAGCTTTTTTTTTCCTTAGGTTCTTTATGGTTCTCTTGGGAGATACTGGGGGGACGGAATTCGCCATTTGAAAAACCATTACAAGGAGATCGACGTTCCATTTTCAAAGGAAGTTGTAAGGTATTCCATATTTTAAAAACTAAATAATTCTCTATATTACACTACCTTTTGATTTATAACTAAAATGAAACGAAAATATACTAAAAGATAAAGCCTCTAATTAAGACAGTGAACTTTGAAACTTGTTTTATATAAAAAATAAGTTATAATATTTCGACTTCACGTCTGGAAGCCTTTATCATTGGAAAAACTGGAGAAAAATAATAGATTAATCATCTAAGAAAATAACATGCAAAGACGATTACTTTTCTGATGTGTTTTTTTTTCTAATCTTTTATGTTATTTTCTTGTATGTAATAACTGTCGATTTTTTTTCATTTTCTCCTCGCTTTTTCGTTGATTTATGCCTCAGGTAGGACTATTTTAAGGGAGCTTCGGGTTGCAGCCCTTTAGCATTAGGATAACTTTGAGGTAAAATCTACAGAAATTAGATAAGAAAGAGAAAAAGCAAGTAAAAAGAAGTTTAAATAAAAGCAAAAGCAAGATTAAGACTAAAAGTTATAAAACATTGTTCGATGCTTAAAGATGATGCAACCAACTTCTTGCAACCTATGCCTGCCACCACCTTGCGACTTGATGCAACCCCATCTGCCTGCTAGTTCTTTTGCTAAAGTGTGACCGTTTTTTTTTCTCAGCGCTTCAAGGATGAATGCTCTTGCACAAAAGTTAGGTGCAAAGAATTGCAAAAGATGCTTTTGCCACAATGCCTCAGGAATGAATATTTTATTTATTCACACTGGCTTTGAGCAACAAAACTATTATTTAAAATTTCTGGAAATGACTCAGTTGACAGGTTCTCTTCTCAAGAGAATCCTGTGAAACAGCATGGTTATTTTCCCTTCCGCTAAGCGATATGTTATTTTATTACAGCATCATGTAGATGCTATTACAAAATGACTTTGAAAATTATATAAATGTATAAGTGATAATAACACTAACTTACTATAAATTTGGGTGACAAAGAAGTGTTGAAAATGGCTACCATCAGGGTTGCCACCAGACCCAAAAATTTCGTAACGTCCAACTCTTAAAAACGTAACTTTTTCGTAACTTTTGATAGGAAAGTCTCTTTTCAAGGCAGGGTGCCTTAATTTCGCTATCAAGAGCGGTACTTAAAGGGGGATGGGACATTTGTTGCCTGTATAATTTGAAAAATATATTTTCACGTAATCGCATTAAAAATACTCCGTCCAACTTTTAAAGGTTGCCTAAAAAGTATACAATAATAATAATTCTTGCTTCTTTACCTTCAGGAAATTCCTATTTATTCAACAGTAAGTGCTACTTTCAGTTTACCTGCACAACAGAAAGACACCCCCCTCCCGATGCGTGTATAAAACCCCAGGCTACTATTCTGCTTATCTTATTGTTGTTGTTTTTAATTGCCATTATTGGTGTTTTAAACCAAAAGTTGATGAGTAATGCGTACAAAATAAAAGGCAAATCAATAAACACAGGACAGTTTAGAGTTTTGAAGAAAAGAAGAAAACTAACTATGTTTTTTTTATTTTATTTATTGTTAAATTTCATTAAAAACGATCTTAATAAATCCAGCTTCTTAAAAAAGACCCAAAAAATCATTTTAATCGCTACCTTCCCGTCTAATATTTTAGATTGGCTCAGTCTCAGTCTCACCTCCTCTTGGTTCAAATTTGCATCGCTCCAACATGAAGATTTAAGCAATTCCGAGTGACAGAGTTTTTGTTTTGTTTTTATTTTATCGAAAAAAGAATATTTCAATCGTTGTCTTCAGTTCCTATACGAAACAAAAGTTATTTTGCATATTATGCATTTTTCTGTTTGTAATTTGAATCGTAACTCCCAACCAAAAGAAAGCCAGAAATAAAAGAAGAGTTCACACAATTCAACCCCAAGAATGTTATCCTAAAGCTGTTTTGATGTGTCTCACAAGTTCAGGCACGTACAAAGAAGTTTTAGGGGAGGAGGTCAAACAATAAAAAAAAATTAAACTCATTTTCAAAATGAACTAAAGAGTAGATAATTATTTTTTTCTCAAGAATATATGAATATAAGCGAACATGAGGTGCACAAAAAGCATTGGGTGTTACATAACATTAACACCAAATTTATCTAGGTTTTAAATTCATAAACGGAAAAAGTCGATGAGTTGAGGAAAACAAATACAAAAGATCAAATTATGCAAAAACGAATCGATTTTTTGCCCCGAATTCTCACTTATGTTTAATATTTTCAAATTTTCATTTCCCAGTTTAAAAAAAATATAATGTCTCATCCAAGATTACCACCTAAGTTAACACAGCCTCGGGATGTGCTCTTACCGTTGTGCTATACTGATAAAAGTGGAAAGTAACTGAACATTCGGAAGTGGTTGAAAACTAGTTCACAAATTAGAAAAAAATTGTGTGGCAAAGAAATAAAAGAAAGATGGAATAAAAAGATCAGTGAGTTAATAAAAGTGAACTGGAAATGATTTAATTAAAAAAATTAAGGGGGATAGTAAAAAAAACTATAATTTAATAAAGAAATACCGAGACATTTATGTTTTCAGGGGGTTGGGGCCCCAGTCCAGCCTGCGTAGTCCCTATGAATCAGTTTTTAAGTAAACTGTAAGCCTACTCTATACAGATACAAGACTGTTATCTTCTTCATAAAAATGGGTGGTAGTCTAGTTGTCATTTTCTAAAGCCAAATATTTAGTGATTGTCCTTTTCTGAAGAAAACATGCTAAACACTAAGCAGTACCATTAAATTATTTATTTTATACTATTTCCAAATATCATGGCCCCTTTTCTGAAAATGAACCCACCCCCCTAATGGACGGGGATATAGCCCTAGGAATATATTAAAAAAATCAACCAATAAAATTCTTACTTTACAATATGAAAGAACACGAAAGAATGTAACAAGAAAGAATGTCATCCCAAGATTCGACACAACGATTAAATGTATTTATACAGTTATATATGGGACCGCAGAAGGGGAGGGGGGTATAATTTAAAAAAAGTGACCATGATATTCGGAAAAAGTTTAGCATAAAATCGAAAATTCCGGCTCAACTAACCCACCCCCCTCCTCAAGGCTTAGATATAACCAAAAAATGGCTCATTTTTACAGTTTCATATATTTTGTCAATACCAGCTGTTCATAATTTCATATAAAAAGAGCAAGTTTTGTATATAACCTGATATTATGTCAAACCAATAAGAAGGGGGGGGGGGGTAGTTCATTGCGGAAAGAATAATACATATATCATCGGTACTAGTCAATAAGCTGACACACACGCAAGATAGATGCTAATCGAAACTAGTCAAACGGGTATCAGTCAGTAGAGAATTGGATCGCAAAGCGTGGTTTGTCATCGCGTTTAAAATATTTAAACTATTGTTTTTTGGGGTTTACGGGGGGGGGCTGTACCTAGATTAGGTTACCAATTTAAGATATACTATGCCTTATCCACCACCCCCCCCCCCCTAATGTGCAAATATATAGCCCAAATTTGGTTCTAAAATTTTTATATTTTCATCATATTTTGTTTTATTTCATTAGTATTAACTAATGAAGCTAGCTCCTTCTCCATATAATTTTAGTATGACTGTTGAAGGAACAAGATTCAAAGTCAACTGATGAAATTGAAAGTTGGTGAGGTGATAAACTGACTATGGTCACTTGTCACTAAACAAATGATAATCGTATTCTCATGAGAGAGAATGTTATCTTAACTTACTATGCGAGTAAGCGAAGTTGGTATTTTCTCACCCTAATAACTGAGATTATTGTTTGATAAGATTAAATGACCGCGATGTGAAAAAATGTTGATACTGATGTTAGTTTAATTAAAATAGAAACAGCGGATTTTTTCATGGGGAACAAATAGATTGCTCAGAAAATGTAAAACTTCCTCATTATTCAAAAGCGTAACTTAATTGTAACATACATTCAAAAACGTAACAAAAATGTAACGTTTTTAGGACCGTAAGGTAAAACGTTCCGTTTTATTTAAAACGTAACAAAAATGGTACGAACGTAAACTTGGTGGCAACTCTGGCTACCATCTTTATATTCAGTGCTGCCATCGATATTTTTCTTTAATTTATTTTTTAGACTTTAATTAGACTATAAAGACTTAAACTTGCATGGTTCGGAGTAAGTTGAAAAAACCTGGTCAAATACTTAGAGTTTTACGAGCATTAGTCGAATCTCGTATTTTGACTTGATGGATGAATAAACCTTAACAAGCTGTTAAGCTAGGTGAATGTTCCTTTCAGGAACAGATTCACAGCCTGTGTGAATTCCAATTTAACTTACGTCAATGTCTCTACTTTTTATGCTGATTTCAAATATGTTAAATTTAACAGTTTTAAAGTTACAATTCAGACGTCTTACCTTGGTCTATAGTAATCACATTTATTCACTTTTTAACCCTCTGGGTCTTGGTCGAAATTGAATTTTTGATCTAGTGGCTTGTTTTTGTTATCTTAATTCGACAAGTTAAGTGTCTGTGACCTCAATGTAGGAAAAATAATTAACAAAAGGAACAAATAAATTCTAACCAAAATCTGTCTCGAGTCATGGTCAGCGTTGCCAATGCGGTACAATTGTACCGTTTTCGGTATAATTTATAGGTCCTGGTACAATGCGGTACATTTGGAACTTTTTAATTACAATCAAATTTTCCAGTAAATTTTAGTTTTACTTGTTCCTTTTTTACTCCTAATACCTTTTCAAGTTTTATTTTATCGAAAATTTCCTTCTTTTTGTGGCAAATTTTTAACCTGCCGTTTGGATGGTACAAATTAATCTCTGGTGGTACAATTCTAGTCGGAAAACTGGTACATTTTATTTCAAAGCGTTAGTAACGCTGGTCATGGTAGTTCTCAAAAAATCCAAGTAGTGACCCGGGTGAAGCAAAATCAAAGCACTGCCTCCCTTAAGTCATCTTTCTGGGACGAATATTGTCACTATCACGCTTAAGGTTGAATTTTTGAACTTTTCATAGTTCTGAAATAATTTACAAATTTCGAGATAACAAATAAAGAAAACAACTGACAAACACTCAGCAATACTTCTAGCACTCAAAATGACAATATGCAGATTCATTAATATTTGGATGGGGTAGGTAAGATCCCTAAACTTGTTTATATGTTATGTTTAAATTTGTTTATGCGTATATGCATGGGTTGTTATTCTGCTTTCCTCAAAAGAAATAGCAATTTCCTGAAGATCGGTTGTTGAAATTTATACGCTTTAAAAACTTAACTGCACCTTATTTTTTTCATTTTGAATTTCTAGTAATTTTGGAATTTTAAGCTCCAATTAATTTTAAAATTATAAATTCGAATTTTCAATCTTTTAATACAAAATGCAAGTTTTTAGTCTTGATTCTTGTTTTGAATTTTGAAACTTTTTTTTTGTTTTGTAATTTTGAAATCCTTAATTTCAAAATGATGACAATGATGTATCTTTGTTCATACACAGTTTACCTTTAGCACTGCAGTAAGTGGAATTACGAATAAGACTTGTTCATTTCTACCAAATTCAAGTCTACTCCTTTTAGAGAATCATTTGTTTCCAAGTTGATAAATTTCTAAAAAAAAATTTCCTGACGATCTGTAGCTGAAATTTAAATATTTAAAAAATTTAAATTACAAGATTATTTTTTCATTTCAAGTTACTATTAATTTGTAAATTTTGAGCTTCAATTAATTTTGAAATTTATGATTTCAAAATTAAGTTCGAATTTTCAAACTTGAATCTTTTCATTGAAAATGTAAGTTTTGTATCTTAGTTTTATTTTTAGATTTGAAATTATTTAATATTCATTTCACAATTTTAAATTCCTAAATTTCAAATGATATTGATGACAACAATATATTTGTGTAGATATACAGTCTATATTTAGCACTGCAATGTGTAGAATTCCGAATAAGATTTGTTCTTTTTTTAATTCAAGTCTACTCCTTTTTAGAGAATCATTTATTTCCAAGTCTGATAAAAATTTATCTGATGTTGTTGCCATGATTACAACATTTTCAGCTTATCAGACAATGAAAAGGATTGAGGGCAATGAAGCTGTTAAAATAATGACAGAGAAATTTGAGAAAAGGTATTTTTTGAGTTGTACTTTGTGTAATCTTGCATTGCATACTAAGAAAAGAACTACTCTTCTCATTCTAAAAAGTTATTTATTCTTATTCATGGACGTACACCTGAGAAGAAGAAGCACCTCTGACTAGGGTCGTCCCAAGGGGGGGGGGTCACGCCCCCCCCCCCCAATTATTTGGCATTGGTTAAAATTTTCGCCGAAGGCAAAAATGTCGGAAGAAATTTTGCAAGATCAGCCGAAATGTAGCAAAATTCATGATTTCTGCAAAAAATTCGGCATAAATCAGGTAGCAATTTGGTAAAATTTACTAAGATTGCCCCCCCCCCCCCAATAAAATGAGCCTCAGGACGCCCCTGCCTCTGACCCCTTATTTGTTTTGAACTTGGTGAGAAAGGTTGCTTCTGTAGTACTTAAATATTCATCTTTTTCTTCTAGATGAACAAGAACAAGTACTACATTTTGGAATTATTTCTTACAGCTAGCTCATGTACCGTTCACAAAGTCATTAAGGTCTTCTGTACTGTGGGGTTCTCATGGCGTCATCAAAGTTAATGAAGTTTCTTATGAATTTGCGCACCATAAAGTTTGTCCCGCTCACAAAAGAATTTCACCTTTTTGGCTTTGTAGCAATTTTTCATAGCAAATAACTGAATTAATTGACATGGGGCAGAGAAAAACATCTTTTTAAGAATATTTTATTTGTAATAAGTGAGGCTTAAATGATTTTTTTTGTTCCAACCCTTATTCTATTACCAAGCAAAATATTTAAACACGTATATGCTATTATAAACGTAGACACTTGTTTGTTTAAGGTTTATTGGACATTTTTCACAGGTCTTCTGCTATTGGCTGAACTTTGCTTACTTTCTTGAAAAAGTTAAATAAATATCAACTTTTTTCCTACAGCAATACAGTCAAAAAAGTTAGACGAAGAAAACGGTTTATTAATTTATTGGACAGCTTTGTTAACTTTATTGGCGCCGTGGGAGCCCTGCATAAGAGTGCAAGAGGGTTTGTGTCCACTCATTTGAGAATTTCAGATTACTACCTTAAAGAAATTTTCCTGAACCACAAAACTTGAAAATTTTATTTAAGTGGTTTTAATAATTTAAGAGAAGAACTTTCTTCTTTCAGATAAACATTAAAGTTTAGTTGCATTTTTGACAAAAAGAAGTAATTTTAAAGCTACACAATACCACGTTTTCCCCATTTGAAAAATAAAGCACCTCAAAATACTTCATGAAAGTTAACGGAAAAGTTTTTTTAACTTCATGAGCGACGCATACAACTTACTCGTATTTTACTGAGCAGTCGTTAAACTTTGTTTGATGTGGAAGTGTTTAGTTAGTATTTAAAAAAAAAACTCGTACTTTATGTGAACGATTTTGTTTATAAGAAGTCGAAGAAATTGCTGGTTCTGAATCAGTTCAGACCCGATTTAGACCTTCATGGTCCATTAACCATAGAAGCCATTCTGTAGCCTTCGTGCCTCTTGCTATGAAATAAATAATTTTTTCTTTAGGTTTGAATGTAGAAGTGAAATGATAGTACTTACTTTTTTAAAAGGCTTTATTATGATCTAGCCCAACGGTAAGTTACAGAAATTTTATACATAATATTTAAAACAGTTTCTTTAGCTTTAAGACTGAACAAAATATTTTAATTGTCAGGACAAAATTTAAATTTTACCTACTTCCGTTTACATTTTTTTTCAAAGATTTGAAGTGTCTCTACTAATATATTGTATTTTTATGGTTAATTGACGATATAGGGGGTATATTGCTAAGTATGGCAAAATAACTATCTTAGGACTATTCATGCCTGAAAAACACGATTTTCTCACATTTTTCTTTTAATTGTTCTAAATATCTGAAGTGTTTAGGGCAGTATTAAATTATCATGACTGACATCCCGCTAAACCGAGAGAAAAAAAAATTGGCAAAATTAATTAGTAAAATTTAACAAAGTCCTTAAAAATTTCAACGTTTATAATCTCTTGATTCCCTAAGACAACTGCACCTTCGATGGATAGCTACCTAAAAAAGGAAAGACTTGTGCTTCTAGTTTTTTTTCCGTTACATTTTATTACAGTTCATACAGTTCCGTTACAGTTTTTTCCGTTTTCCGTTACATTCCGTTACAGTTTTTTTTCCGTTCATATTTCTGAGGTGGTGCCTCAGGTGCCTTATTACGAGTTTTTGTTTTCCTTGGAAGAATTAGTTTTGTTATTACCGCTTTGCCAAGAGATAACAAATGCCATTTTCTCTTCTGTTATTTTGCCGAGTTTGACAGCTGCTTACTGCATCTGCTGTTAGCTATGTTCCTACTCATAGCGGAATTGAATGCACTCTAAATAACTGTCTAATAAATGTGTTAGAAATGGCTGAAATTGTTTGGATTTTCTGTATGATAATCCAGAATTTCGAATCCTATGACGCACGCTTTTCTTGTGCTGGAACAGTGGTCAGGGGCCGCCATTGTTACGATAAGAAAGAAATCTTGTGACAAATTACCCTAAATCTCGACTTGATACAAAAATTACTAAAGCGCAAATATATTAAAACCATCCCTTCATTTTCTTTTTCACCATTACCTTAATGTACGAACTTACAAACTGCATGAAAAGAAAAAAAATTTAAATAAAAATATAATTAAGAAGCTATTTCTTTCTTTTTTGACAGAATTGCTATAAATCAAAGATTAGAAAAAAAACTTAAACAGAAAATTAATAGTTAGAATTGGTAATAGACAGTAAGAGGTATCCTCTATTCCATTGGTAGTTGGATAGACAAAGCACTTGCAATGAGGTTAAAAAAAAAAAAAAAAAAAAAAAAAAAAAAAAAAAAAAAAAAAAAAAAAAAAAAAAAAAAAAAAAAAAAAAAAAAAGGCCTTGATAACATTGCCATCAAATTCAGACCGGGCTCGAACGAGTAGCTGATGTTCAGCACACAATTAACAGATTATATGTTAACTGTCATTTACTGGACTTTTTAAATACTTATTTAGTTTGTACAGTATAGAAAATGGGACATGGACCGCGGTCAATGGTGTTAGGCAACTGTCATTCCTAACCACAAAACCGAATCTATGAATAAATCAAACTATAAAAAATGGTACAAGGGTGTTACAAAGATGCTAAACTAGGCTTGTGTTTGCTCTAGCGGACCCACCATGGACTAGATATTTGTTCTTTAACAACTTCTGGTGCCATATATTGAATTCAATCATAAACTATATGTCTATGATGAATTCCGACAGGAGTTACAAAGAACTCTGAAATATCTCAAACACAATGGCGTCCCTCACGATATTTGGTAAAACTAAAGTTGTTCTTTGGTAACTGGATTGGGCTTCTCAATCTAAAATTGGAGACATCAGGATTGTTCCTGCCTTTTGAAATTTAAACAAACCTAAGATTTTGTGTAGATCGCAAATTTTGGTGCTCAGAAAAGTCAATAAGGTATTGCATTGTATCCGCAGACCACAGTATAAATTTTAAACAATAGCGAAAATTGCTATATTCTCCATTAAGGTTTTTTGGGACACATCAGTCGCACACCTTTTTTCATGACTCCGCCTTCGCGCACGTGCAATGACAAATTTTAAGGGATTACTGTGGGATTATGTGCGACCTATTATTCTGAACCTATTGAAGGTATTGTTCTCTTTCCGCATGCTGTGATGTGTCCCATTTCCGAACCAAATTTTCGCTACTGTTTAATATTTATATTTATAGTGTGCCACAGACAAAAGTATATGATGCAGATGTCTATTTGTCCTATCTTAAAATGTAAAAAAATAATCCTGCACTTGGGTGCTTTAGGTTCTGTGTAATGACTTTTGTGAGAAACTAAAGTATGAGAAACTGAGGTTATACGAGCATAAGCACCAAATTAAGTGGTAGCATAAAATTATATCAGTTGGACGGCTGTATTTCATGCGTTTTGTCTGTAGTTATACCTTATTATACTGGCATGACATTACCCAGTGAAGAAAATTGGTACCTGTGTGATTATTTCCGGCTACTTTTGGTGGTAAGGAAAATAAGTAAGACACTCTAGACAGGGTCATCATTCCTTCATGCGCTCAAAGGAGTAAATGTTTGTTGATTTACTTCTCCCCCTCCCAAAGAGCCAATGATTTAAATTCATAAGAATTAACAGAAACTAGGGTCAAGCGTAAGAATCGAAGGCTCATAGGCACATTTCAGACCCCCTATATTGCAAGTTTTCATGGGAGGTCCCTCAGATCAATCTATAGGGGTCATTCAACTGCCTTTCTTACATTATTTAGAATTTTTTGCATAGATACCTTTGGTCCCTAAATTAGTAATGTTCCGACTGTTACCTTGCGTTTTGGAAGATGCTATCGTTCTATATATATATTTTTTTCCCTAAGGTGCTAAAATTGATAAATTAAACAAAAACTTACCAAGTTTGAAGTTTGATTGTAATTCTACTCCAAAGAAGGAGCGCCAGCGTAGCTGAGAGTTCAACTGAGAGATAGACGCGTGCAATCACCTCGATTGACCGAAGCAACACCAGTATTTTAAAGTCATTATAATATGCAGAGGTTAAGCTCATGATGAAATGCTGAGAGTTCAACGGGAAGGGAAATTGGGAGGGCAGTTGAACTCTCAGCTACACTGGCGCTCCTTCTTTGGAGTAGAATTACAATCAAACTTCAAACTTGGTAAGTTTTTGTTTAATTTATCAATTCTACTCCAAAAGGAGCGCCTTAGCTCCGCCTTCGAGTTCAAATGAGATTTTAAAGTTCAGCATGAGCTATACCAACACTAATGATGAATAATAGCCCTATTCATTAAAAGAGGCTGTTGTACAAAAATTCATTTATAGGAAGATATTTCAAATATAACAAATTACAGTGAATAGATTCAAAAGACAGATAACTGCTGACCACTTTCAATTGGTTTATTATAAAACCTTGCAAACGTTTTGGCATTTGTCCAGCCTACATATTTTATGATTTGATCTACATCAATTCCTCTTGCTTTAAGGTGGGACGTTGAGGCAGACCGTGTGCTATGAGCACCATAAACACTGATATCTATACCTGCAAGAAATAAAACTTCTTTTATCCATCTAGAAATAGATGACTTGGACGCAGCAGTATGAGGCTTACGATATGTAAGAAAAAGTGCGTCGTTTCTATTCGGATATGATGTCATTCTAATATACCTAGCTAGGTGCGTCACCGGACACAGGGACGAATCTTGAAAAGGCCGAAATTTAACTACTGATTTGTGGTTGCCTGGTTTCGATGTTTTTAACAACACATTGATTTGAAAATCAAAACTTCCATCGTCATTATGTACCATATTACTAAGTGATAAACTGGTCAAAAACTGAACTCTTTCACAAGCTGATAAAATCAATAAAACTGCTAATTTTTGTGTTAGTGTCTTTAATTGAAGATTTTCGATATCCCAAGCTGGCAGTCTAAAGAGATCGAATACACATTTTACATCCCAAATACTTGAAATCTTGGGTAGACTAGGCCTTCTATTAAAGACACCTCTCATAAACTTCTTGGTGATGTGATTACTGCCTAACTGAAGGCTTGGTAGAATTGCCGATAAAGCACTCCTCGCAGTATTAATAGCACTGTATCCAACACCTGAGTGAAAAAGTTCCGTAAGAAATGTCAAAGTCTCCGGTAGAGTTGCCTCCAAGGCCTGGATTGTGTTTCTTCCACAAAAGTCGATCCATTTTTCAATGTAAACTTTGTACTGGCGCCTAGTTGAATCCCACCATCCATCCATGATAATATCGACTGTGGAGGGAGAATATCCTTGGTGGTGAAGCCCTTGCCCGAGACGACACAAGCCGCTAGGTGTAACGTCTTGGACAATGGATGGTGCAAGGTCGGTTTCTGTGGGAGAGACAAAGTAAAAATATCATTTGGTGGAAATATTGGACTTCCTATTAAAAGCTTTAATAGTAAGGGATACCATACTTGTGTGGTCCAATTTGGAAAGATCAAAATACCAGTGGTCTGATCTGTTTCCACCTTCTGAAGGGTCCTCAGAAGTAAACTGAATGGGGGGAATGCATAAAAGAAATAATGTTTCCAAGTCATTGCAAATGCATCTACGAAAAAACATTCTGGATCTGGTTTTCAAGAAAGAAATGGTTTAATCTGAAAATTTAATCTAGTCGCAAACAAATCAATATCTATTGACTGACATAACAAAAAATTCAAAATAGTAAATATTTCAGAATCCAATTTCCATTCCTTTTCATTATCAAATTTTCGTGATGCTTTATCCGCGATATTAGCAACCCCAGGCACATGTTCTGCAGATATCCACCCTTTGCCCTGCAATACTACCTGCCAGACCTTATTTGCGAAATAATTACAAAATTTAGATTTTGATCCTCCCATTTTATTTATATAAGCTACTGTGGTTATATTGTCAGAACGCAGCCGAACATGCATGCCTTTAATATCATGGGCAAAACATTTTAATCTCAGATAAACGGCCTTCGTTTCTAAGACATTGATATCAAATCTCTTCTCTTCTGAGGACCATTCACCTGTGGCCGTTTTCATGGAATATTCATCCACGAGTGCCCAACCTAGTTTCGACGCATCACTACACAAATATTTGTCAATTGATCTAGACTCAATTGCTTTAGAAGCATGATTGGCAATATCCAACCACCATTGTAGTTCCGAATTTACATCGGATGTTAAAATTATCCTTGCCGCAAAATCACCCTTCGCGTACCTTAATGCTTGAGTTTTCAACGATTCCGCTTTTCGGTATTATAAAGGCCCTAATTCTACTGCTGGAAATGTAGAAACAAGAATGCCAAGAGTTTCGGCCAATTCTTGAATCGTAGTCAATTTTTGACCAGGAATTTTTAAAACCAAATGTATAACTTTTTTAATTTTTCTTTCCGGCAGGAAAATACGCATTGATCGCGAAACTAACAAAAAGCCTAGAAATTCTATATGTTGGCTTGGAATGAGAACTGACTTTCCCGGTCGGATCACAAACCCCAGCTCTGACAGTAATTTCGCTGTTTCATAGACATTATTTTGACATTCTAAATATGACCTTCCCAGAAGGAGAGAATCGTCTAAATACGTAACTGACAAATACCCTTTTCTTCGAAGCAGAGAGATAACAGGTTTCATAAGTTTCGTAAGAACCCTTGGGGCAGATGACAAGCCATTCGGCATTGAAGTGAACGCATAACAAAGGTCAACTTGAAAACAAAGCCACATTTGATCATCAAAATCAACAGGGCATGAATAATAAAAATCGCCTAGGTCAATAGAGGCCATATAACAACTTTTTGTCATGAAAATAACCGCAGAATGAACACTTTCCATTTTAAAATGGTAATATTTAATTTTTTCATTTAAATTTTTAAGATTAAGAATAAACCGATTTGACCCATCTTCCTTTTGGACTGTAGAAACGGGAGAAATACAATGTATTTCCTTTATTCTGAAGTCGGGTACTTTAAGAATAACACCTTTATGCAATAAAATATCAACTTCTTTTCTTATAGCCTGTATTTCTTCAAACGTAAACTTTTGTTTTTGTTTTCAAAGCTTTTAGTGGTGTTTTCTCAGATTCAATCTTATAGCCTGAGGCTACAATATTCAAAATATTCAAATCACTGGTTATTGACTGCCATTTTGAGATGTACTTACTAATTCTCCCAGGTTTAAAGTTATCAGCCAAATGTTGTGACTGCCTATTGAAATTAGCAACACAATCATAAAAATCAAGGGCGGGGTATGTTAAATAGTACATACCAGCTATTTGCGATCCCTTTTCTGGAAATTCTGGAATTTCTGGAATTTGGACCTCTCTTGACGGTCCTGGCCCTGCCTTCTGCGATAATTTGGACGGGGGGCCTCGTTCTGCCATCGGCGATAACGGTAGGCCCCCCTTGCACGTTTTTTGGTTTTCTAAAAGATTTTTTCAAATCCGCCACGGATTTAGCTTTAGACGTTGTTTTGGCAATATCTTTGCCAAAAAGATACTCCGTGACTTTGACTTCAGGAGCACATAAAGCTGATGCTACAGTGGGATCTGGGCTCAATTCGAATTTCATCGCATGACGTCTTTTTAAACTTAGATCGTAATTGGTGAGGCCAAGCATGTGCACTGCATCTGTAAGGTTTTTGACAACCTTTTCTTTAATATGCTCATTTTCTAGCTCAAGAATCGCATTTGCTGCCTCTAAAACACAAAATGTTGAGTGAGCAATTGTCCGCTGCACTTGAAGTGCCTTAGCATCCCTCTGTTTAGCCTGTGATGAGAGAATAGCCCAAATTTCACTATTCACCTTTGGAGGAACAATTTTTTCGGTATTTGCAGGCCTAGGGTGGTGCTCAAATAACTCTTTTAGCTTCACTATTTCCAAAGGCTCAGAAAAAGCTCTATTTGCAACTTTGGCAAGTTTCTTATGGATCTTGGGACCCTCTTTGGTACCAGAACGTTCTTCAGAAATCTTTTTGAATAGAGCGTCATTTGACGTGTTTTCTTTTAATCTTTTACCTTTGTGCTTTTCTGGAGAAGCCTTCCGGTTTGTGTCATGGATTTTTGTGGGGCTCCGAGAGCAAGATTTTTCGTTCCTAGAACTAATTTCAGGGCTCCGAGAGCAATACCGAGCACGAGTTTGAAACTCTGGGCTCCGAGAGCCATTTGTTTGATCGCTATCACTCTCACTTGAGAGTATTCTGCGCCGCGATTGAGCTTTATATGGCCTTCCACGCCTCTCACGATCATAATCTTCATCGACTAAATTGTCCAACAATCCAATCACTATCTCACTATCACTCATTATTTAATTTGGTCCGAATCAAAGGAAATGCTAACGTCAACTGGTGTTGCTTCGGTCAATCGAGGTGATTGCGCGCGTCTATCTCTCAGTTGAACTCGAAGGCGGAGCTAAGGCGCTCCTTTTGGAGTAGAATTAGCAAATTTTTTGGGCGAAAAATGACCACTATCACACAACTACTGGCCCGAAAGATTATCTGCCTTAACTAAGGACTGTTTCAGTCAATTCTTTGCCAAATAACAAGACTGAAGAACTTTCAGAGGCAATCTCAAGTTCGTCAAGGGCGCTGCATGGTATATCCTTTTGCCTAGACTTTTTTATCTGTTCCTAACCGCTGCGCTGTCATTAATAAAACCTAAAAACCACTTTGTAAAGGGAGAACTACTCATAGATAAACGCTGGTAGAGATATGCCGAGGGTATAGATCAACAAGCAAATTTCGCACAGGAACTTAAAAATCAGGCAGATAGTCAGCTTAATATCACCAATCAATTTGACATGGAATTAACCCTTAAAAAAAGAAACAACAGTTATGGAAATTATAAGACATGAGTTAGAAAAGTCTACTGTTATGTTCATAGACGTCTACTGTTATGTTCCATCCCACAAATAGGGATGGTCAACCGCTTTCTTTGCCAAGATAGCCTCTTCTCTGCTGAAAAATCCCTACTGAATGTCAGCTCATAGAAATGTAGGAGGAGATAAAACAGTGTTTTCAAAATCTAGGGGGTGTAATTTGTTGTTATTTTTTCAGTTCTATCAATCAAAATATGCATCCCCCTTCCAAAAAACAACGTATTTTACCATAAAACTACCAATTTTTTTTATCTAAGGGGAAGAGCAGAAGGATCTAAGAAGGATGGAGGATCTAGGAAGGATAAGGAGGATGGATGGAGGCCTAATGCCTATTTGTACCTCTCTCCCCTAAGTTGATGCTCCTGCAAAAAACATTGTTTGTGTGTAAATCACTAAATAGGACTTGCCAACCCTACGTTTCATTATCTGGAGCATATATACATATTCAGAGTATGTGTTATAAAAAGTCGTCAAAATTAAGTAGTACAAAAAAAATCGAAAAAGAAAAGAGTCACTTCCTTCATTTAAGCCGTCATTTGGAAAAGGGTTCATTGTCACATTGAAGTATACTGATATTTGTAGTTTGTAGTTAATATCAAACATTAGCATCAAACCCATTGAACCATGTGCACGCTTGATTTTGAATGGTCACCTGAAAACTTGAAACCTTTAGCTTAAATTCTTATTTACTTTTTTCTATTTCAGGATTCGCAACATTATTGGAACTGTTGAGAATATACCCTCTGAGAAAGTTACTCTCACAGTCAAGGAAGATTGGACCCTTGTCATGGGAAGAAAAGGTTAGAAATGAAGGAAAGAGATCAGGGTATGGTATTAACATTCAAGCTTCATCGTTCAGCCACTGCCATTTTTATTATAATATTTTATATTAATTTGTTTTGTGTATTATATCCCAAGTCGCAATTTCTAAATACAATTTGAACTATGCGTACTTTTTACGTGCTTTTTTTTATTAATCTTACAAAACATAACAACTAGGATAAAATTACG